>JASFYC010000386.1:0-531012 GCA_030412335.1 Botrylloides violaceus
TTCACATTCATTGATATCATTACAGTCGAATCCATCGCCACTGTAACCCGTTTTACAAGTGCAAGTGAAGCTGCCGTTGTTATTGGTACAATTTGCATTGACACTGCACACATTTTCAGAGAATTCACATTCATCGATATCATTACAGTCGAATCCATCGCCACTGTAACCCGTTTTACAAGTGCAAGTGTAGCTGCCGTTGTTATTGGTACAATTTGCATTGACGCTGCAGACATTTTCAGAGAATTCACATTCATCGATATCATTACAGTCGAATCCATCGCCACTGTAACCCGTTTTACAAGTGCAAGTGTGGCTGCCGTTGGTATTGGTACAATTTGCATTGACGCTGCAGACATTTTCAGAGAATTCACATTCATCGATATCATTACAGTCGAATCCATCGCCACTGTAACCCGTTTTACAAGTGCAAGTGTAGCTGCCGTTGTTATTGGTACAATTTGCATTGACACTGCAGACATTTTCAGAGAATTCACATTCATCGATATCATTACAGTCGAATCCATCGCCACTGTAACCCGTTTTACAAGTGCAAGTGTAGCTGCCGTTGGTATTGGTACAATTTGCATTGACGCTGCAGACATTTTCAGAGAATTCACATTCATCGATATCATTACAGTCGAATCCATCGCCACTGTAACCCGTTTTACAAGTGCAAGTGTAGCTGCCGTTGGTATTGGTACAATTTGCATTGACGCTGCAGACATTTTCAGAGAATTCACATTCATCGATATCATTACACACCTTTCCATCGCCACTGTAACCCGTTTTACAAGTGCAAGTGTGGCTGCCGTTGGTATTGGTACAATTTGCATTGGCACTGCAGACATTGTCAGAGATTTCACATTCATCGATATCATTACAGTCAAATCCATCGCCACTGTAACCCGTTTTACAAGTGCAAGTGTGGCTGCCGTTGGTATTGGTACAATTTGCATTGACGCTGCAGACATTTTCAGAGATTTCACATTCATCGATATCATTACACACCTTTCCATCGCCACTGTAACCCGTTTTACAAGTGCAAGTGTAGCTGCCGTTGGTATTGGTACAATTTGCATTGGCGCTGCAGACATTTTCAGAGAATTCACATTCATCGATATCATTACACACCTTTCCATCGCCGTAACCCGTTTAAGTGCAAGTGTAGCTGCCGTTGGTATTGGTACAATTTGCATTGACGCTGCAGACATTTCAGAGATTTCACATTCATCGATATCATTACAGTCCATCATCACTGCCCGTTTTACAAGTGCAAGTGGCTGCCGTTGGTATTGGTACAATTTGCATTGACGCTGCGACATTTTCAGAATTCACATTCATCGATATCATTACAGTCGAATCCATCGCCACTGTAACCCGTTTTACAAGTGCAAGTGTAGCTGCCGTTGGTATTGGTACAATTTGCATTGACACTGCAGACATTTTCAGAGATTTCACATTCATTGATATCATTACAGTCGAATCCATCGCCACTGTAACCCGTTTTACAAGTGCAAGTGTGGCTGCCGTTGTTATTGGTACAATTTGCATTGACGCTGCAGACATTTTCAGAGAATTCACATTCATCGATATCATTACAGTCGAATCCATCGCCACTGTAACCCGTTTTACAAGTGCAAGTGTAGCTGCCGTTGGTATTGGTACAATTTGCATTGACGCTGCAGACATTTTCAGAGAATTCACATTCATCGATATCATTACAGTCGAATCCATCGCCACTGTAACCCGTTTTACAAGTGCAAGTGTAGCTGCCGTTGGTATTGGTACAATTTGCATTGACGCTGCAGACATTGTCAGAGATTTCACATTCATTGATATCATTACAGTCCAATCCATCGCCACTGTAACCCGTTTTACAAGTGCAAGTGTGGCTGCCGTTGGTATTGGTACAATTTGCATTGGCGCTGCAGACATTTTCAGAGAATTCACATTCATCGATATCATTACAGTCGAATCCATCGCCACTGTAACCCGTTTTACAAGTGCAAGTGTAGCTGCCGTTGGTATTGGTACAATTTGCATTGACGCTGCAGACATTGTCAGAGATTTCACATTCATTGATATCATTACACACCTTTCCATCGCCACTGTAACCCGTTTTACAAGTGCAAGTGTGGCTGCCGTTGGTATTGGTACAATTTGCATTGACGCTGCAGACATTGTCAGAGAATTCACATTCATCGATATCTTACACACCTTTCATCCCCTGTACCTTTAAGTGCAAGTGTAGCTGCCGTTGGTATTGTACAATTTGCATTGCCTGCAGACATTTCGAGATTTCATTCATTGATCATCTCCATCGCCACTGTAACCCGTTTACAAGTGCAAGTGGCTGCCGTTGGTATTGGTACAATTTGCATTGGCGCTGCAGACATTTTCGAGAATTCACATTCATCGATATCATTACAGTCGAATCCATCGCCTGTAACCCGTTTACAAGTGCAAGTGTGGCTGCCGTTGGTATTTACAATTTGCATTGACGCTGCAGACATTTTCAGAGAATTCATTCATTGATATCATTACACACCTTTCCATCGCCACTGTAACCCGTTTTACAAGTGCAAGTGTAGCTGCCGTTGGTATTGGTACAATTTGCATTGACGCTGCAGACATTGTCAGAGATTTCACATTCATTGATATCATTACACACCTTTCCATCGCCACTGTAACCCGTTTTACAAGTGCAAGTGTGGCTGCCGTTGGTATTGGTACAATTTGCATTGGCGCTGCAGACATTTTCAGAGAATTCACATTCATCGATATCATTACAGTCGAATCCATCGCCACTGTAACCCGTTTTACAAGTGCAAGTGTAGCTGCCGTTGGTATTGGTACAATTTGCATTGACGCTGCAGACATTTTCAGAGATTTCACATTCATCGATATCATTACAGTCCAATCCATCGCCACTGTAACCCGTTTTACAAGTGCAAGTGTGGCTGCCGTTGGTATTGGTACAATTTGCATTGACGCTGCAGACATTTTCAGATTCACCCAACAACCCAACATCAGAGATTTCACATTCATCGATATCATTACACACCTTTCCATCGCCACTGTAACCCGTTTTACAAGTGCAAGTGTAGCTGCCGTTGGTATTGGTACAATTTGCATTGGCACTGCAGACATTGTCAGAGATTTCACATTCATTGATATCATTACACACCTTTCCATCCCACACCGTACACCCTGCAGACATAGATCCATTCATCGATATCATTACAGTCCATCCATCGCCACTGTAACCCGTTTTACAAGTGCAAGTGTGGCTGCCGTTGGTATTGGTACAATTTGCATTGACGCTGCAGACATTTTCAGAAGATTCACATTCATCGATATCATTACAGTCGAATCCATCGCCACTGTAACCCGTTTTACAAGTGCAAGTTAGCTGCCGTTGGTATTGGTACAATTTGTTGGCACCAGACATTGTCAGAGATTTCACATTCATTGATATCATTACACACCTTTCCATCGCCACTGTAACCCGTTTTAAAGTGCAAGTGTGCTGCCGTTGGTATTGGTACAATTTGCATTGACGCGAACATTGTCAGAGATTTCATTCATTGATATCATTACACACCTTTCCATCGCCACTGTAACCCGTTTTACAAGTGCAAGTGTAGCTGCCGTTGGTATTGGTACAATTTGCATTGACGCTGCAGACATTTTCAGAGATTTCACATTCATCGATATCATTACACACCAATCCATCGCCACTGTAACCCGTTTTACAAGTGCAAGTGTAGCTGCCGTTGGTATTGGTACAATTTGCATTGACGCTGCAGACATTTTCAGAGAATTCACATTCATCGATATCATTACAGTCGAATCCATCGCCACTGTAACCCGTTTTACAAGTGCAAGTGTAGCTGCCGTTGGTATTGGTACAATTTGCATTGACGCTGCAGACATTTCAGAGAATTCACATTCATCGATATCATTACAGTCGAATCCATCGCCACTGTAACCCGTTTTACAAGTGCAAGTGTAGCTGCCGTTGGTATTGGTACAATTTGCATTGACACTGCAGACATTTTCAGAGAATTCACATTCATCGATATCATTACAGTCGAATCCATCGCCACTGTAACCCGTTTTACAAGTGCAAGTGTAGCTGCCGTTGTTATTGGTACAATTTGCATTGACGCTGCAGACATTTTCAGAGAATTCACATTCATCGATATCATTACACACCTTTCCATCGCCACTGTAACCCGTTTTACAAGTGCAAGTGTGGCTGCCGTTGGTATTGGTACAATTTGCATTGACGCTGCAGACATTGTCAGAGATTTCACATTCATCGATATCATTACAGTCGAATCCATCGCCACTGTAACCCGTTTTACAAGTGCAAGTGTAGCTGCCGTTGGTATTGGTACAATTTGCATTGACGCTGCAGACATTTTCAGAGAATTCACATTCATCGATATCATTACAGTCGAATCCGCCACTGTAACCCGTTTACAAGTGCAAGTGTGGCTGCCGTTGGTATTGGTACAATTTGCATTGGCGCTGCAGACATTTTCAGAGAATTCACATTCATCGATATCATTACAGTCGAATCCATCGCCACTGTAACCCGTTTTACAAGTGCAAGTGTAGCTGCCGTTGGTATTGGTACAATTTGCATTGACGCTGCAGACATTTTCAGAGAATTCACATTCATCGATATCATTACAGTCGAATCCATCGCCACTGTAACCCGTTTTACAAGTGCAAGTGTAGCTGCCGTTGGTATTGGTACAATTTGCATTGACACTGCAGACATTTTCAGAGAATTCACATTCATCGATATCATTACAGTCGAATCCATCGCCACTGTAACCCGTTTTACAAGTGCAAGTGTAGCTGCCGTTGGTATTGGTACAATTTGCATTGACGCTGCAGACATTTTCAGAGAATTCACATTCATCGATATCATTACACACCTTTCCATCGCCACTGTAACCCGTTTTACAAGTGCAAGTGTAGCTGCCGTTGGTATTGGTACAATTTGCATTGACGCTGCAGACATTGTCAGAGATTTCACATTCATCGATATCATTACAGTCCAATCCATCGCCACTGTAACCCGTTTTACAAGTGCAAGTGTGGCTGCCGTTGGTATTGGTACAATTTGCATTGGCGCTGCAGACATTTTCAGAGATTTCACATTCATCGATATCATTACAGTCGAATCCATCGCCACTGTAACCCGTTTTACAAGTGCAAGTGTGGCTGCCGTTGGTATTGGTACAATTTGCATTGACGCTGCAGACATTGTCAGAGATTTCACATTCATTGATATCATTACACACCTTTCCATCGCCACTGTAACCCGCTTTACAGTCACAGGTGTAACTACCATCGTTATTAGTGCAATTCGCATTTGTGCTGCAATTATCAGTCGACCCACATTCATCTACGTCTATACAAACACTACTATTCCCTTTAAAGCCTACGCGGCATGAACAAATAAAATATTCTTCATCATCGAAAATTATGTCGCGTTCCTGACAATCAGCGTTGGAATGGCAAGAAGTGTCATTACAATAATCGATACGAGTGCAATTTGTTCCGTATCCAGTGTAATGCTCATTGCAATTACATGGGTCATCTGTTTCTGTTCCATTTGTGGTGCGCTGACACGTGGAGTTTGGTGAGCAAGAATCACAGGTTGAAGTCTCTGCAATTCAGATGGCAATTAGTAGATTAACGCGGGTGGTACTTTTACACTGGATCACCAATAAAGCAGCACATTTGACTAGTGAGAGAGAGAGAGAGAGCCTATGCAGCAGCCTATGATCCGAACGACCCGATGAATTGAATCAGTCAACACTCAGATCGAACAGAATATCAAATTCAGAATGTCGCAGGATCAATTTGTACTGTACTGGTACTGTAATCTGTAAGCAACTCACCAAAATTTAATGTGATCGGGTCACCCAGCACAACGTCATTTAAATCGTCATGTGTCCTGAATGTCACACGAGGTCGAAGATTCGTAGCTGATGCAGCGTTTGGATTACTTATTTGAATCTGGAAATCACAAATTTTCCGCCAGTAATTCCTAGAATCAGGCATTTGTATCTGAATTACGAGTTGTATGGCGATGAATATTTTGTTTCCTTATTGTTGGTAGTTAGTTGTAAGTTTAAGGTTGATCACAATGAGTTGACTGCAAAATCTGATCATTGCTTCATAAGCAAACCAGAAAATTGGTATTCTCGCGATTTTATTATAAATTTATGACAATAGGTGATGTGTTATATTTATCACATCACAATGACTGGCTTATAGAAACGACTTAAGCTATATATCGAATGTACCCAATGGACGACTAAATCAGTTCGTCATCATGTCACTCGTAACATTTTATGAAAATGTCATGGCCAACAGCTTGATATTTTTTCGAACTTTAGCGTTTTGTGCAAAGCAAATCGCAGGATTGCAAAATCTGCCTGTGGCTCATGTGCACCCTCCTCTGATATATGTGCTGGTCCGCGGAAGGCTCAGTGTGGGAGGCACAGGCGACAACATGGAGGAGAGCGGCGTGTTGCTTGATCTTTAAATACATTTTACATGATTATAACACATAGCAGCTACCCACCATCCATCACCATCATAGTAGAGGCATGGTATTAATAATGACAAATGTGAGTCATATAGAGCCCGCACCAGACTCGAGAAAGTATTGATAACGATATCCAGTGGGTTCGCAGCCATTATACACAAATTTGTGCAGGCGATGGGAGTGCAGGGTACACTAATTCACCCTAATCACCAGTCGTGAATACAACAATAATGTATGAATTACAGTGTACGTCCATTCCGTGTTAGTTAAATTTTTTTGCTGGCAGACAGACAAAATTCCGTTTCTTTTAAAATGCATACGTTGTATTAATTAGCCTAGGCTTAGCGTAAATAACAGCCTACTTAGCATGGCATTTTCTGAATGATGTACATTGAACACGTACAATTGCCTGCAGTTCATCTGACAAGCTCACAACAAAATCCCAAAAAATCGATGTGGTCTGGTGATTTGCATCGTTAATTCTGATCCTTTCGAAGTTCACAACATGGCGGTTGCGATCCTAGACAACACAAATAGTAAAAATATATTTCGCACCTTCCAACGATCTGAACCATCCATATCTTGTTCATTCAATGTACCAATAACAACATTGTTGCCTGCAGTTTTGTCATATATCTCATAAGCCACAATTTTATCGTGTGCAGGAACAAAAAGTGCTCCGTACGTATTATTTTCAGGCTCATACAAGTAGTCTGTCTGACTCCAAGAACCTGTACCAGCAACTGTAGAAAGAAGGCAAAATGTACCACAAATATAAGAATAGTGTTGAGCGTCCCAATCAGATGCAGCAAAATTTTCTAACATGTCAGAGGTTATCGTATATGATACAAGCAGGGATGTCTTGACTCAAGACAAGTACAAGTTGTGCCCCAACTTGTGACATTTTTACGGTACTTGTCGGGCATGCCGTGGCACCAGCCTTTGCCACAACTGATATGGTGCTCCTGAGCATGAGAAAGAATACATATTTCAATATATGGGCCTACATCTTGTCCTTCGTTACTCGGTCAAACCGACTAGCACAGTAAAGGATTGTAATTGCATACCTGTAGTGTATAGAGATGGTTCATGAGGTTGGTGAGGGCTGATTGTGTCAAGGTCTTTGGGATGGTAGTTCAGTGAATAAACCGGGCAATCATCCGAAACTAATTTCGGCACAATGCCAAGAGTCATGCTTGGTAAAAGAGTAGTAGATTGCGTTATACCACCAATGGAAACAATTTTGGCTGTAAAAAAGGAAAGGTTTTGTCAGAAGTTTTTTATCAATTAGAATATAAAAACATACCCTGGTCACTGTTGAAAGGTATGATCATTTCGATGCTATCTTTCGCTTCCCCTTCATTACTCGAGTATTTATTCACTTCGAAAGTGTTTTGAGATTCGGGTGATAGCAATAGGCTAGCGCGGAATTGTTGACTCTGTAAAAAGTGAAATATGACAGATTGGGTAACGTTCCATATTTCAGTGCATTCAACAAATGCATGGTCTTTGATCGCTCATAATATTTCCAGAACGATAAATTTGCATTGTTGCAATTCAGTCGATGCGTGCGTCGCAGTGATAGAGGCTGGTTTGTTACTACTAAAGGTGGTTTGCAAGACTGCTGACTTATTGTAATTGCAGTATTTGGATCGCACCACACCACGGGTCCCAAAACCGAGTAAATGGACAGGTTGGGGATTTCAGCACGAAGGGCATCTGTTGTGAAGTAGCCAAGCTATAACAGCTACTGTAGTTACCACAGTCAATGAAACCAGTCAATAGATTGTAGTGCCTGTCCCTTATGCTCAAATATATCCGTGAGACCGGACAATGGAGAGATAGTCTGTGCAAATCCGTAAACTATCACTCTATACCGGCATGACAGTGGCAGTAACTTCCATAGCTACCTCATAAGGGGACAACCTTGGACAGTTAGCATTCAGAGGATAAAAGTGCAGTAGGAATTTTTGACCGGTGCTCAGTGCTTGTTGTAGCAAATACCGCACGATATATGACACTACTTCAGAGAATGAATAGGTAAATGTCCGTAGGCTTGTGATTTTAACCAAACAGCCCATAGGCGTACTCTGTATGACATAGAAGTACACTCACAGGGCATGAAACATCGTTCGGAGGTCCAAACTCAAGAAGGATTTCAAGAGTTTCGCCTACAGTATTTGTGCTGCGAACTCGAGGGGTGATTTCTATAAATGACTTTCCTTCTGCCACTCCTAAAGAGTAGAAATATATACGTGAATGCAACGTAGCCTATGCTCTGGACTCCAAATAAACGCAGGCACATTGCGGAAAATTAACAGTTGAACACACGTAAAATTCATCTGCAATTACATGCCCTTGTAAGCTAGCTCAATACACTTGTACTTCGCCCGCCAGTCCCGGCTTCGTGGTGTAGTGGTAGAGGTCGTCGGCCAAGAAACCGGTAGGTCTCGGGTTCGAATCTCGAGACTGCATCGTACCAGTGCGCTGAGGATAGTGCGGAGGGGGATCTTGATAGGCCTATATCATGTGAGTCTGAGTAAATGCAGGAAACAAAATATAGACAAAATAAACAGTGTCCACGAAAATGTCATTTCCCGTGTAGGATGTTGACCAAGCAAGAAAATCAAACAACTGACAGGAATATGCACTGAGAAGTCAACTAACAAGTAGGCCCACGCTTGCCGTTTCATATGCATATATATATATATACAATTCCTTGTCTTATTTCGATTTGAGTGTTTTGGAGAGTATAAGCCTATTCAGATGTTGCAAAACTGGGCCACTGACTTGGCACTAAACCCAATATCAGAAGCGAGTAGGCCTACATTGTGTAATTACATATAGATCTAGACCTGTAATAGGATAATAGTTTGGTATTGTATTTACATAGGATTTATACCGACATACTGCTGCTTAAACAGAGATAGGTCTTTTATTCTAATTATTTTCGGATTTCGTGACGCGTACGATCGATATTAAATGAGAGTGTGCCCCTGACCAACAATCTAGCTATCGCCACTCGCGACTCGCGAATGTGTTGCAATAATCATCGCCCGCGTATTCTCGTCTCGTTCGTTACAACGTCACAGCTGCTAGGCTCCAGCCGACGCCACTCTACGGCAGAGACTTTGGTCTGCAGCAATCAACGGCGGTGGCATTCGTCAAATGGATTCTTTCGTTTCTACCTCGCACACGCGGCAGGCTCCAGCCTTGCAGCGATTCGGGCCCGTCAGAGTGTTGGACGGGTCGACGGCGCTAAACGGAACGACGTAACCTACAGCAGACGCCTCCGATAGCGGATAAAAGGGTTGTAATCGCTACTGTTATGAATATGATAATATCGCGCCAAATATGAAAGTGAATCATGGAGTCAGCGAAAACAGCGAATCACCTTATTCGAAGACGCTGGACAAGAGAGAAATTGATGAATAGAGGTACCGACCGTCTTTGGCCAAAATAAAAGCGACACCGACGTCGGGAAGACGGGAAAGCAACTCGTTTACTCGATTTCACAACCGCGCGTACGGTACCGTACCACTATAGATAACTAGTCCTTACGTAGTTTAGTTATCTATAGTACCACAGCCCTTGCCTAGAGGAGTGGTAGTTCTCAATCTATTTCGCTGTGGCGGAGCAGCAAATTGTTATACTGTATAGCCTACCGGTATTAGTCGCCTATAGTTCCGTTGACCGACTTTGAAAGACATCATTTCTAAAATGGCGATTAATGCCAATATTTTGACGTATGGCATATTGCAACGTTTGTATGCGTCTGTCAATACCACAATCCATGGTAAAGAAATGGTTACAAACAGCAAGTTACTTTAGTTGCACGGCAACATTAGGCTACAAAGCCAAAGCGAATGGTCCGGCTGGCACACCAGACCAATTGCGTTCAATCTTGCGGCTTCGCAGACCATTAAAAACGCTTCGCGGACACAGGACAGGTGAACACAAACTACCAGTTTTCTGGATGACCAGGAAATAAGTAAAGATGACACCTAGTTAGAAGAGCGACATCAAATGGCCCCGAAAAGCGGTATAGTAGGCTGCCAGCCTGCCACTTTTCATAGTGTTCGGTTATAGATATCTAATGTAAATGTTTACATTAGATATTTATAGTTCGGAGCTTCGAGTAGCCTTCCTGAAATTCAAAATCCACAAACTATTTAGGCCTACCGTCCAAGTTGAAAATAGCGTTCTTGAAAGAGGTAGAAGTTATATCATAGCCTGTGGCATTCCGCACACTTATCCGGAAATGCACAGTTGCGTCGGTGCTATCTTGAATATCCAAGATTTCAATGCTTCCATTAACAGATATGCCAGAAGCCTGATAGGCGTTTTCCAAGCTCTCTAAAACGTTGTTCCATGCTGAACTGTTTGTAACCTCATGATCAGCCTCATATGGCAATCCGTCTAGGGTCACTCTTGCAAACACCGCCAAGGAGTCTGAAATACAAGAGCGTCAGCAAAAGGCCTAAAGTGGAAAAAGGCAGGAAAAATTTTAAAAACATTTGAACAGTGAATCCTAACATGATCAGGCTTGGGCACGGCACTGGTCGTCAGGGAATATGATGATAGAAGTTAGTCAACTAGAGTGTGAGTCTGTAACAGTGATGGCCTACCGGAATCATTCCGGCGGAATGTAGGCCTACCAAGAATCTTTCTAGGCATAGTCCTATTCGTCAATGGAAATATAGGTCCAGGCACACAAACACGAATAAACACATAGCCTAGAAGATGTCAAATATGACCTAATATGTTACAAAATCATCAAGGTGGAAGTTGGCTTCCCACATGAGAAAAAAGACGGCTATCATGAGGTTGATATACATCGGGGCTAGTAAGAAATCAGGAAAACGGTTTCTTGATCATATTTACCCGTTGTGAAAGTTACACTTTCTGAGAAGTCTGTCTCTTCTTCAGTGAATTCTTGTGCGCTATCAGTAATCTTCAATACCCTTGCTTGAATGGAATAGGTAGTTTGCGGTGTAAGACCCTGTATTCTGCCAAAAAATTGATCGAACTTACAAGAAGGTCTGCCAACGCCCACTGCACAATTGACCAAGGCACGGGGCCAGGCGGTCTCGGCCAGGTATTTGCTGGTCAGCATAACTATGACTAATGCCATGTAAAAATCTTAGTAATCTTGCCAAGTTACGTGACCGGATGCACCGATATGACGTGGAGTCATCGTTGCCGGGACATTCCAGTTAGCAAATGAAAGGAACAAACAGAGGAAGGAAAGGACACTGTTTTTTGTCTTTATTTGCAGACTCACTACTGTATGTATGTATAGGCTACCATGCGAGCATGATATGGTTATGCAGGCTAGACAAGGAGGCACTGAAGGAGCCGGAAAGCTATCGAAGTCAAGCGCAACCACTCCGCAATATCATCAATGCACTGGCCGTCTAGCGAGGAGGTTAAGGATAGGCTACCATTTTTAACATCTTTGGTGTGATACGGTCTCGGGATTTGAGCCGAGACCTCCTGGAAGGAATCCTTAATCCAATAAGCGACAGGGCAGTGACATCATCAAACAGTCACGCCTACCCAGGAGATAATTTGTGTGTAGGCTTACGTAAGTCAATATTATTTAAATATTGACCCACAGTGTGTGAAGCAGAACATTCGTCCTAGATATCATGGGTATAGGTGACTTAAGTCGTAGGTGCAGACCAGGTGGAGCAAGAAAGATCTGAGTCCCCAGCATCTCAAAAGATCTACGACATTTGGGCCTATGTACTTACAAATGAGCATAGAACTGTCTCTCCCTTGTATCAATTGTGATGACATTTGACTCATCAACTTCGTGATATCGAATCTGCCATTGCGACACTCGCGAATTATGCATCATGTTGAAGAACACAAATACTGACTCAGGCAGAGGGTCAGACAGCCGAAGGTTGGGCGCTGCCGGCACTAAAAAGAATTTGTGATCTTCGAAGGTAGGCATATGGCGTCATAAGGGAATATTCGAGTACAATTGGAATTCGTCTCTAGCTCAAGTCAAATAAGTTTCTCTACCGCAGAGACTTGTAAGCAGCATTGCCTAGAAGATGTATTACGCCGAATTCCTTTTCTGCAGAAACCATCAACTTTTCTCAATTGTCCGGGTGTGTGACCGACTGACCGAGACTGAACATAACTGTTCACATCGGTCACGTCCCGAGAGGCTGATTTATGCGCCGACACAGCTTGGGCGAGAGGAATTTAAATTTCAAATGCGGGTGTACATTTCTATCAATTTACAGACTTACGAGTATAAACTTTGGTTGACGGGCTGGCAGGTGAGGCGACACCAGTACTATCAATTGCTTTCACAGTGACATCGTAAATCTTATTTGCATCTAGATTTGAAATCTGAACGAAATCAGAATGTTGGGAGTTGGTTATTTTGCTGTGTTTCAGGTCCAACTGACCGTTTCTCCACTTTGCGCAACTCTGAAGGTTCTGATTCGAGACGAATGTCTCTCAGCAAGATCAATGTAGTACTCGGCTGCACTTGCAACCTCATTAAAAGTTACAATGAATGAGGTAGATCTTAAATTAGTGTATGAAGGAGCATCCATTTGATCTGAAAAAAAGCAAAACGCCGTATTCAGACGGTGAGAAACGAATGTCTCTCTCAGCAAGATCAATGTGGTACTCGGCTGCACTTGCAACCTCATTGAAAGTTACAATGAGTGAGGTCGATCTTAAATTAGTGTAATGAAGGAGCATCCATTTGATCTGAAATAAGCAAACCGCCGTATTCAGACTGTGAGAAAAGATAAGGGGGTTGGATATGCTGCTTGTGCGTCCAGGATCGCGTGGCTTTACCCAGTGTCTCTCAACCCAGACGCCGCGAACCCAAATGGGATCGATATGTGTATACTACAAACGACATTTGATCATTACGTCACTATGCTAACAAACCAGGTTTGCAGAAGCTGAAGTTTCACTGTTGAACTTGGCACAAACTAGCATGGTGAATAGATAGTGATAATGACAATCATGCGTGCGGAAAAGGTCGGCTGGTTTGATTGGCCTCACCACAGCGCTAACGCTCCAGCAATGGGAGCGCGCCGGATAGTTTAGTTAATTAGACGTCTCGCATAGGAAGTTTTTAGTTTTTACTCGCGAATCATATTAATATTATTATGTTATTATCATTTCTGTTTGGAGTTGCGCCTAGATAAATATATAGGCCAGGAATCTGAAAAGGTTCAGAACATCGCGCCGTAACCTTATGATTCTCTTACCAACGACAGTCTAAATTTGCATAGGGTGTTCCTATACAGAGTCCCGATCATTGCTCGGAAGTTATTTTTTCCGAACAGCAGCTCATAAATAACGCACAGGCGTAGGTCAAGGCCTTCTGCTCCGTACACGCTATGATTTATTGGCTTGCATTAATTTTGGTAATTCAACTTTTGGAGCTAAGCACAGACATATTTTATCAAAATCGATTGTACGTGTAAATCAGGGATTTCCCTGATGTAAATACAAAAATTGAAGAAAACCGAACGAGAAAAAAACAGCTATGAGTCCTACAGTATTTTTTTTGTATTGCATGCCTCAACTTAAAGAGTTGTGTAAATATCACGATTTGGACGAAGCGTATTAATAATAATAATTGTTATCGTTGTCACTTGAATACACTGAAAACCTGTAATAGTAGAAATCAACACGACCCACTAATGAGGCTAATTTTCGACAAAGAGATGACTCGAGTCTGGTGTATCTGTTTATAGGGGAGGCTCGGGAAGGGGTTTTGCAACCAAGCATAAAAGTGCCTATGGATAATGAAGCATTCCTCAAGTGTCACGTCGTCTCGCCCGATATCCGCTACAAATTATAGTTAGTATTGATATAAATCAACAGGCCTACGCTGGGTTACTTTAGTTCAATGACCGTAGGCCAACTTTACTTACCTAAAGTAAAAACGCATTGCATCAATGATAAAAAAAGTAAAAAGCTTGGGATTGTATTCATTCTGCTTTTTCGTGATGATTGATAGTTCATGATAAAACAGACATAATATGATTGCTTAAATATACTCTAGGCTTCTATTGCCACGTTTATCATCTGTAATACAAAGCAATCTTGGATCAGATCAGGTAGGTAACGAAGGGTTGGGTCAAAATATTAATGGAAGAAAATAGTGGAAGGCAGCGGGCGGTTTTTATATGTAACCTAACCGTACTAACGTTTACGGTAACTTCCATTATACCACCACAGTTAAGTGGTCGCTTCGGTAATAACTGAAAGGTCTCCTTGTCCTTGGAACTAACATACTCTCGTACGATTACGTATTCTATCTTTATCGATAATAGTATACAGCCGATCAGCGATTACTTTAATGCCTGTTGTGCAATTTATCCTAATCCACTAACCCTAAATGCGGTCGTTGTTCAAGTGTGATAAACAATCTATGCTTTATAGGCTAAAAGGTAGTGATCAAACCGTATACGCCGACATGCATGCACTTTGGTTTATGCAGAAAAAATTATTATTAAATCGGAGAGCAGAAATTGACTAATAAAATATATGCAGCTTTAATTGAAGGGATTGGTCTGAATAAGAGTTTTACCGATATACATTGCTGGTTGATTGGTCTCGGCGTGGCAATTAATGGATGTCGTTCGGCATCAATCCATCCATAGCTTTTCTAAAACCCCGATTAAAGTATCATTTAGACAAGGAGCTAAAAATAAAGGAGGATTCTAATTTCAGCTATTCAGTTGACCGACCATCAATTAAAATGTAACTAAATAGAAGAAATTTTCATCCATCGCATAGATTTGCCAAATGGGTTTGTCAGTAAAATCCGAAGGATACATAATGATGGTGCTCACTCTTATATTTTTCAGGTCATACATTAGCTTTAGAAGTGAAGCAGAATGGCTAAATGTCTCCGTGAGGAAAGGGTATAAGCAGTTGGCTACAAGACTAAACTTTATAATAGTGACGCGTTTCCTTAGGCCCCTCGGGAGTAAAATTGGCGATCTTGATTTGAATTGATTCAGTACTGATAGTGATAGGATTTGCCGACAACGTAGGAAATGTCGAACGAAAGCACCACAGTGTACGAAGGCGGGGATGCACTGGTAACCAAAGACTGGACCTCCATCTTAATATTATCACAGACTCTTAACGGTGTACTTCTATGCTTGTTGATCTACATCACAGTTTGTGTAATCTTGCACGGAACCCGTGAAGGCTCGTGGACTCTTGGAACACGCAAAGGAAAACTTTACGTCGCCTGTGCCACAACCGTGTGCTGTGCGATTCCTCGATTGACTTTAGACCAGCTTTACTTCCACCTAGCACTAATCCCTGGAGCCATGCAGAGATGCGAATTACTCGTAGACATAACGAATGCGTGTGGTGCGTTAGCAATATTTTCGGCTTACACATTCTTGTGGATCAGACAGCGGATGACGTACAGTCACGCTTCAATGAGAAAATTAACACCGCAATGGATACACAAGTTAAGTTGGGTTACTTTTGGCGTCATGATCGCAGGCAGTGTCGTCTTTAGTGCCGTGTACATCATCCCGATGTCCTTCGAAGCACGCGGAAATTTCTGCGTCGGAAAAGCCATTAGCAGAAGGGCAAAGGGTATTAGAATGTTTGAGCTTGTGAAGAAGTATGTAATGGCGGCGGTTTTGCTACTTTTGCAAACGCTTCTTCTCATTCTTTTCATCTATCCCATGGGTCGCACTCGAAAGAAGGTCAGTACGCTCAGTGACCGAAACGGTGCCGGCATCGTAAAGACCATTCATCGGTCTATGATCAGCACCATCGTAGCTGTTACATCTGATATCGTTGCTCTGATCGTGCTTGCATTCATTCCTGTAGGCTCACCGATACTCGTGACTAATGTGGTGTACAATTTGACAATCGTGATTAATCTTTGCTGCGTGATTACCACATTCAAAGATCCCTTGAACATCTTCTTCGCTTGCTGTAGAAAGGCATTAAGCCAAGGACCAAGCGTTTCTATCAGCGTTGGTGCTGCTAATCGGGCGTGAATGCTTATGTACGGTAGCCTACTAGACCGAAAACGGTGTCGATGGCTTACGATTTTCAGTGAGTATTTTCGTGTAGACTATGTGGAATATCCCCTACGTCCTTTTATTCCTCTGAACTAAGTATAATATTGTTATGATATACTATCATTATCACTAAATATATATCACATTATATTTATATCATTTTTATGCGAAGTTGATGTTGAGTAAGCGCAACAGATGTTGATCCTTCATTATAATAAGAATTGCATTTATGCCTAATTATATTATTTTATTTGTCAACATATGTCTCGTATACTATTCGATATACAAATTAATATTTCAATACTTCGGCTACACAGAACAATATTTTTCACCCTAATCGGAGTTTCGAAACAGCTTGTTTTGTTAAGTTCAAAACGTCTAACTGGGACCGCGAACACGCGAACAGCTTGCCACCACCATTTCGCTCCAGTGAGCAGTGAGCAGGCAAAAGGTCCAATGGGACTGATTCTCTGAACACCGCATTGTTGGGGATGATGACACAACGATGTCATTCAAGCGATTTCTGTTCCGCGAAACAATATTCGAATCGAATACTTATTTGATTTTGCTCACAGCAGTCTACCAGTCGGTCATTGATTGCTGTTCTTCGTACTGTATCTAGGCCGCACGATCATTATTAGCAAACGTGATGATATTGTTTTATCAGAGGTGATAGTATACATTATTGCTTCCAACAAGAAAGAAAAGTCTAAGCAAACTATCAAGATTTACAAGAAAGAACTCTAAAAAATGTGACCTGGCCACATTATTCAATCCAGGTATGTCCACTACAACAAAAGCAAAATCTTATATGACTAGTCTGTATTTCGTTTGATCGGCTTGAGTGATCACTCCTCCGCAGAAATGCTATTAAATTTATATCGCGCGATGCAAAATCAATCGACCCAGCACACGTTCATAATAATTAGTGTAATCGATAATCTACCATTTTGTGCAGAAAGCAACGACTATTTGCCGCTCAGTTGGCCCAGTGGTTTGGACTGTCCGCCTTCTGATCGGGAGGTTGCGGGTTGGATCCCCGACCGTCCAATCGAAGTGTCATCCGTTCCTTCTCTACTTGGTAGTCGGTATCGGGGCACTGGGTAGAGTCGTATGGTTGTAAAAGTGATCCGGGGTATAAGCCTGAAGCATATTGACACGTATACATGTAAGCATAGGCCTGACTTTACTATATGACGTTTGCATGCCTACAATCTTCATAAGCACTTACGTGCGTTTTTAGAAATTATGGGGGAGAGGATTTTTGAAATCACTATACATGAAACTCTCTTAAAAAAAGTAGTGCTGTTACGTTCGATGTAGCATATTTCCGATAGTCGCTATCTAGTTAAAAGAACGAATTTGGGCGATGAAACGTCGGTGGGTTTTTGTGTCATCGGTATTTGATTTCATTATGACCTGACGTCTGCTTTTTTGGTACATGCATGCCATTTATATTAGAAATCGTTAGGCCCTACTTTCTGATACCTTTGTTAGACGCTATATCCATTTTCTTAGGCAGAGGCGTGCAATGTATGTCTGCTTCCTATCGTGAGCAATGAGAATATACGCTCCTCGAATATTGATTCTGTTTCTGTCTTTTCTGTGTTTGCCACATTTTCGATTTGCGAAATATTACTAGAATTGAATCGGATTGCGCATCACTACACGATTTGCTACGAGAAGCTCTGTTTTACATTCGCTTTGAAAGATACCATATAAGTTAAAGCTGTTTTCAAATTCTGATGCATCACTTTCCGTTCCATTACTCCACTCGATTCACTGCACTCGCAATTCACGTCCCGTTTCCCTTCCCGTGTTTCTGCATTGCAGAATTATAGGCTTAGTGACAACACCAGTGACACTGTGATACTTCATAACGCAAACAGAATTGACTATCATCTAGCACCGCAGAATTACAAAGTTATGATCCTGGCCAAAGTAATCCATACTATAGTATTGTAATTGAACTATTAAGAGTTCTTTGTCAGGAAAGACGTATATATATATAGTGATTCATTGATTCACTGTGTCGAGAAAAAATACATTACTTGGTACGTTAGCAAAATTTCACAACGCGGACTGAAAAACAAAAACTCCTGATTCATGAATAATAGCCTACAATCCTGAGCCGCCAGCGATACATACAGTATAGGCCGCTGGATCGAACCCAGACGAACATCTCAATGACGTGAGTGTAAAATCATAGAAAGTACTCTCTATGATGAAATTGCCGGGCTCTCACACTATAACTGACCGTGCTTGTGATTTAAGGCGACAATCCCCGAGAGCGGGTATATATTATTGACCAATGTTTTTACTCACCCAACCCACCAGCGTATATAGACCTTCGCCGCCCGTCTCCAATCTCCCGATTCTGCCGACCTGGTCATTAGCGGTCCATATTCACCATAGTGGCTACTTTCTCCAACTATTTTATGTAATGGAGTATGGCATATATATTTTTAAATTCAGGTCACTTTTACTCTACGCATGTCTACATTCATCATCTCAACTAGGATTCGGAATCGCAGCCTATACCGAAACGAACAAAGAAAGCTATCTTCCATCTACAACATCGCACATACAGTAAAAACAAACTAAGTCTATTATGTCTCACAACACAACTCCATATGAAGGCGTTGATTCTATGGAGGATGATGATTGGGTATTCGCCATGCTGCTGTCACAAGCATTGAACGCAGTACTGTTGGGTTTTCTCATATTCCTGACAACATCTGTCATATTGCATGGAAACCGTAAACAATTATGGACATTGTCAACGCGAAAAGGGAAATTACACGTCGCTAGTACCGTAACGGTATGCACATCGGCACCTCGATTAATTTTAGACCAGCTCTATTTCCATCTTGAAGAAATACCAGGTGCTTTGGAGCATTGTGAAATATTAGTTGACATCTCAAACGCATGTTGTGCGTTAGCGCTATTTTCCACTTACTTCTTTATGTGGACGCGGCAGTGGATGATATACAGTCATGCATCCATGCAACCGTTGACGCCGAAATGGATACGTAGACTGAGCCGAATCACATTAGGTTTCATGCTTGTAGTGTGTAATCTGTTTGTTTGTATGTACACAATCCCTTCGTCTTACAAATCAAGCGGACGTTTCTGCATTGGGAGAGTCATCACGACCATACCACAAGAATTCAGAACAGTGACAGTTATGAAAAAGTTTGCTGTTGGGGGTAGTTTGTTCATATTGCAAGCGCTGCTTCTCACCCTGTTCGTCTACCCAATTGCGCGCACGCAGAAGAAAACAAAAGCTGGAAATAACAGGAAAATCGATGGACTTTCCCGCGTCATCCGTCGTTCTTTAATTAGCGCTATCGTCACTGTTGCTTCTGATAGTGCCGCTTTGATAATACTTGCTATCACGCCGTGGGGATCGCCAACAGTGGTGACTGATGTTGTATACAACTCTACAATCATGATAAATCTTTGTTGTGTAATTTGTACGTTTAAAAATCCGATGAACATATTCTTGGTTTGTTGTAGGCATGCCCAGGATGGTTCTGGCGAGTCTCAACAAGTTGACGCATAGCAGTTGCTTGGTTTAGTATTCATGGCCTAAATTCGAGGCGATCTAACACTATCTGCAAATGCACTAGCACTTTTTGACAGTTCTGAAGACTGCCATCCAATGCAATGGAGAAGAATATTTCAAACTTCCACGTCAGTTATCAATCGAGTCACCCATTGACTCACAACAAGCGTGGGATGATTCAAGTCGTATTACCTGCACAAGTAAGCTTTCGATCCCGGTGCTGCATGTGAGTGTGGTGCAGAGGAGCAAACCACAGACCAGCGTATTATCGTTTTCCATTTCTGTACATTGTATACTATAAGCCACCCAATGGAGTGACTGGTCTAAAAAAGGTGGACGAGGCCACCAACCAGTGGCCGCTGTGTCGCTGTCCTGACGTCTAGACCGAAGAAAAGAAAAGCCATCCGACGGAGGAAGCCAATGATATTTGCTATTTCCTATTTGCTCTTTTCTGACGCAAGGCAAAAGTTGGCCGATCATTTATGATGAATCTTGAATAGACCTAGCGTATCACTCAGATGGCAAGCGAACAGCTGTAGTGTCTCAGGAAACTGACGTTCAACATCCAAACACGCGGCACGTTGTTCAATTTACAAAATAGGATGCGTCATCAACTAGTAGGCTATGTTACCTTCTTACTAGATCTTATAGTTTCGTATCGCACAACGATATCTGGTTTTCATACAAAAACAGAAGTATCAAAATCGATTGCGTCTCAAACGAACAGTAATAGTAGCTATTGAATAGGATTTGAATTTCACTGCTGCTGTCACCACAATACCACAACACATAAGTTCAATCATAACCTACTACTGTACTACTAAAGTAGGCCATGGTTCAATACTTATAAAAAACCATGCGTTCAAGCTCTAACTGCGCATCTTTTAGTATAGTCTACACATCTTTTTGGAAACAGTCTCTTTTTTGGTCAGTCGGTCGTCTCCCAATTGCGTGTGGCCAAAGCGGATCGAGCGTCTCATGATTTGGAAGTGATGGATGGCTTTACTGTCCAAGTCTTAAGTGTTAAGTCTTAAGTATCTATAGTATCAAGTCTCAAGTCTCAAGTCTTTAAGCCAAAAGTCTTAAGTCTTAAGTATTTATAGTATCAAGTCTCAAGTCTCTTAACTCTTGAGGAACAACCATTCCCCAACCCCAATTGCTTGGACTTGGTACTGCTTATTGGTGGCGAACTTTTGTGGCTCAATAAACGCTGATTTGTGAGAAGAGTTGACGTGGCGTGGTGTTGATTGGCGCGTGATTGCTCCCGCGTTTGATTGCTGCGACGGCCATGAGATCGAGTCTGGAGAACGGGAAGCGGGAGCATAGCTGACGTGTAATTACGCGTGCGCGTTTTATAGCCGTACAAACACAAGATATCCCGTACGTCGTTCGTTACAGCCTGCTACGGTGAAGATTGTATAAGAAATTTCTTGTCGGCTGTGTGTGTTCGTTATACAGAACATTACATTAGGCGGAGCTTACTGCCCGGTAAGCGATTCCTTGCTTTGATATTCTGTGAACACTCTTACGAGTGAATCTTGCTCATTGCACATACAGAATCTGTTTTGTTAATATCGTGTGAGTAAAGTATTTAGATATTGATAGCTTGCTAAAATGAAAGGGCTATGACACATAGATGTCTATAAGCAGAGGCCTATAGTAATCTATTATGTGTTGGTAAGTAGGCGTATAGGATGCTGCAGTTGCGGACGCAAGCAACAATGCAACAAGCATTCTATATGTCATTCACCTGACGTAGGTTAGAGTTCATTTAACGTAGCTGATTGTGATATTGCGCGCTGTCAAATACTTATATCTGATTGCCCCAGCTCAGACGTTGTGATCATGTGCCTGTTCGCATTGAAAGCAGTAATGTGAAGAATTTACCATGTCGGGTGGGCTATATGGAATATAGAAGTGTAAGTGGTCGCTTTGGGTTTAGTAGAAAGATGAGTATATCAAAATACCAAACTCTATCGGTCAGATACCCTTACCTGATTATAGAGGGTGGGACAGAGGAAGTTCATGAACGGATTTTTAGAAAACTGACGCTGGTCGTTGTGACATTATGCGTGTACACTCCGTTGAATTGATATTCTTATGGCAAAGCTGCTATTGCTTATAGAATAAAGTTTTACTAGAGCTTCAACATTCTGCCTAATTTATTGGAATGGAACTCGCATTCCCGCTAGGCGCTCCAGAAATGGCTTTACAGACGAGTAGGCCTACTGCGAATCTCAGGACTACCAACATGCCAATAGTAACAGGAAATATGCATGGAAAGAAATGAAATTAAAACTAACCGCCGAAAACAACTATAATTCGTGTCACATATTAGCAGAAGAAAGGACATGTAGAGTTTTTGGTATTTGAACAGGAAAAATTAACGGTAAAAGATGAGGGGGAAAGCAAGGACAAAATAATTGGACATTATGAGTTAATGGTCACTTGGTCAGGCAGGACAAGAAGTTGGAATGTCATATCGGAGCGGAGAGACGAGTGGACAGCCATGCCGTTGTTCTCTGGGATATACGAGACATAAGAAATGTGGCATTTGCGATAGGGCGTTGACATTATATATAGGATTACTTTCGGCAAATATGACTGTACAATCTTTACAGCGCAGGAAGTGTGATGAAAAGTCATCGCTTTATGAAGGATAGACTTTTTTACTTTTGTTTAATGTTAGTTGCAACTCACTATGAATTCGAAATAGTTGGTTTACCGAGTCGTATCAGGATGATTCATATTTTTACATAGTTTCTTGATATTATGGAGGTAATTGGAACTGACCATGGAGTCAAAATATGCATTACAAATTGTCATGAATCATTGTCAACCAAGTAGGCCTATACGTAGTAAATACCACAGACAGCTACAGCTATCGTGGGAGTTGTGGCCCATGAACTTATACCTGATCTGACTGTAATTACCCGCGAGTTCACCGATGGGCTGTTTTCGAAAACGCCTAACAATGTATCAAAGTATACAAATATTTTGACCTCCCGTGTTCGGCTTGAAATTACAGCATGAAAACAGAAGGTGTTTTGTGTGTATACTCTTATACGTAATTGGGGAGCAGAAATCGGATAGAACAAGGCAAAACGGACATTCTCCCACCGAGATATCCCTTCTCCGCGATGTCTTGTGTATTAAGCTTTTATTACAGTACGCTATTCGGTGAACCCGCAATCGACATTTCAATTTTGTGCACAAAAACGTGAATTAACATAAATTACACGCGCCTGACTTGAAATTCATTATCATCAGGGCCTCTATATATTTGCAGTTTAGTTTTAGCTACGCCTAAACACGGAGCTACATTCCTTTACAATTGAAAGAAACATCAGGAATCGTACATCTTTTGAAGATTATATTTTTGACATTTCAACTGTTTAGCGAAATAGAAGATGCAAGCTCAAAACTCCACAAGCTCCAAAACCAACGACACTGACAAAGACTATGACTGGAGTTTCAACGTGGCAGCTACTCACGCGTTGAACATAGTACTTCTACTAGCGACATTGTGCCTACTAGCATGTGTTGTCATGAATGGAAGTCGCCGTAAAGCATGGACACTTTCAACACCAGCAGGAAAGTTATATGTCGCCTGTACTGCGACCATAAGCTGCTACATTCCGAGGTTGATTCTAGACTTGGTATATTATCACCTCCATAAGATCACTGAAACGCTGGATAATTGTGAACTACTTTTTGATATTTCGAACGGAATTGGTGCCTTGGCATTGTTGGCCACTTATTTATTCTTGTGGGTACGCCAATGGATAACTTATAACCACGCAATTATTCAGAAGCTCACACCAAAATGGATCCGCGTGCTGAGTTGGATAACGCTAGGCGTAATCTGCGTCACAGCTGCCGTGTTTACATGTCTCTTTGTAATCCCACCAGTCTATCGTTCAAACGGAGTCTACTGCGTGAGTAAGGAATTACATACAATGCCTCCGCCATTTAACGAGTTAGAGATCAACAAAAAGTACATCGTTGGTGGATTGCTTCTCTGCGTGCAACTATCACTTCTTACGCTATTTATATTTCCATTGATCCGTACTCGTATGAAAGCTACCGCGCTCAGTGGGCGTGATAAACGGGATGATGTCATCACTAACACAATACGTCGATCTTTCGTCAGCGTTGCGTTGTCAGTGTTATCGGATTTCACGGGTATGACCGTGCATGGAATATTACCGTGGCTAGCTCCGTTGCTGATTACAAATACGGTGTTCAACGTGATGCTATTTGTAAATCTTTGTTGCATTGTTCATACGTTTGGATATCCCTTCGTTAGTATTTTTTGTTGCCGCGCCCCTAAAGAAGAAACACAAGGAGACACTGTAGAACAAGATACTGCTGTGGCTTAAGATCTTCTCCGTTCCTAGAAATAAGTGACATCCTTGCCTTTGGCCTTTCCATTTATTCTAGGAATTTAGATTCGATTTATATATATCCTCAGTTTCTGTCCAAATCGCAATAAGAACAGTGCGTCATTCAGTTGGCCGGTGTGTCTGTCCTGTTCGCCTCCTGATCGGGAGGTTCCTAGTTCGATTGCCGTCCGAGTCAACCTGAAGGCGTTAAATTTGGTATCCGTTCTAGTTCTGCTTAGCAGTTGTTATCGGGGGAGCAGGGATGGTTGTGGTTGCGTGATAGTGATCCGGGCTAAAACCGGAAGTATTGACACGTGTACCGTAAACATCGGCCTGGCGTGTGGAAGTGTGGCTATCACTATTGCATTATGCTTTTCTCCTTTCTGTTGTTTACTGCATTTATCACATGACTCGCCTACTTTTTTCTGTTGAACATCTGTTTCTCTCATTTAATGTTTCCCCTTTTCTCTTCTCACTGAGACTATAAAAAGTTCGATGCTGAGACTGTAGTACAGCAGATAAGAAATGCGAGCACATGCGGGCGTGCAGTCGTGAATAAATATTTGTCAACATTCGTGTATTCTCATATCGTACATAACCTTAGTAGCTGAAAATGCCATAAATTCAAAACAGCAACAACAACAGCACTCTTTTAGGGCGATTCCTTACCCAGCGTGCAAACGAACAGCGCAAACCGCCCGCGCATCGTGGATGTTCAAACACTGTTTGTGCAGATCAACTACTGTTTTCTGCTCTGTGAATCTCTATTTAGCGCAATGGGAACAGTGACAGGAGGGGTCGCCGGTCTTTGATCACCGCTCTTCTTTCAAAATCTGAGTCCAGCCAGTCAACCCACAATACACCACGCATTCTGCATTCTATACTGTAAGTAGATGTTTAAACTGTTTGTGCATATCAACTATTGATAGCTCTGTGAATCTATTTATAGGCCTATATACTGTGTAGCAGAACGTGAAAGGCATAAAACAGCACAAGATGTTCTGATCACAGCTCTTGTACATGGATTTGAATCATTGGACTGAAAATATATGCTGACGTGTCATCAGTCAACTTTCAATCTTGAGCTTTTCTATGGACCTACATGTTATACAACACATATCTAATGGTAGATTTCCATCATGTCTAATATGGTCATTATCTGTAGCTGACGTGGAGGCCTAAAGTATAAATATGATCAACAGAATTACTGTACAATAGGCCTACTTCCGTATAAACGCTCGCTATAACAGCTGCATACAGTGTATGCCTGTCATCTTTCCGCAGCAACAATAAGTAGCCTATAGAAAGTAGTGAAGAGGTATAGTATAGACTTGAATTATATCAGCTAGAGTGTTGTTTCGTGCCAGTCAGAGCGCGAAAGTAATGACTACCCGGTTCAGGAAAGTCTCTATACGAGGCTATATATCCCTCCTTTCTGAGATACTCCGCGCAGTTCGTAAGTCAAGCATTTGTTCGTTGACAATTATAACATCTGCAAGCATTGGGAGCTCCGCTCCTTCATCAGGTAAAGATACCCAAACTACAACATATTTGGACATGTCTTAATAAATGGTCAGGAAGGAACAGGAACTGGGAGCTGTGTCATCAGAGCGTTGGTATGAGTGGAGAGCCATGATCGAGTAAAACTATATTACGGTAAAATCTTATGAAATCATCTGAACAGAACTATAGCTAATCTGTTGTGTAGATATCGTATATCGAAGCAACCAATGTCAGTTGTTACACCTGTGGAGGTCAATGGCACACCAGCCACCAACTCAACACCCATCGAAATAGGAACGTCACCCGAAGCTTGGAACGTTGGCATGGCTGTATCTCATGCGGCCAACACTATCCTACTATGCACTGCGATATACATCACAGTTTGTGTTGTCTTATATGGAACATACGAGAAGGTGTGGAAGATATCAACGCAACGAGGAAAACTGTACGCCGTTTGCACCACCACTGCATGTTTCACAGTTCTGAGGCTAGTAATTGATCAAGTACATTACCATTTGAGCGGGTATCCTACAGCGTTGGATAATTGTGAACTTCTAATTGACCTCTCAAACGCAATCTGTGCACCAGCTTTTTTGTCAACCTATATCTTTCTATGGATGAAGCAATGGCTGATCTACAGTCACGCATCTATTCATAGGTTTGCGTCGCCTAGGATTAAAAGTTTGAGTTGGTTTACGTTTGGTACTATCATTGCTACTTGTATTGCATTTAGCTGCATCTACGTCATACCCCCATCTTACGAATCTGACGGGGTATTCTGCGTGAGCATATATTTAAGCGACCTTTCATCTTCACTCAGAACTTTATCAATAATAAAAAAATACATTATGGGTGGTTTATTCGTAATAGTCCAAGCACTAGTACTGTTTCTTTTCATTTATCCAATGGCTCGGACTAGAATGGCAGCTCATAGTTCATCAAATTCTGAAAGAAATAATGACGTCATCAAGGACATTATGCGCCGCTCTTTGCTAAGCGCAATCATTACTGTCACGTCTGATTGTCTCGTCCTCATAGTGCTTAGCGTCATGTCGTGGCGAGTACCGCTGTTAATGGCGAACTTAGTTTACAATGTATCGTTGGTGGTGAATTTGTGTTGTGTTATTCACACGTTCACACGTCCCTTGGATATTTTACTAGTTTGTATAAAACGTAACCTTGATCGTTCAGATAGTCCCGAGATTCCAACAACCTTTTCTCCCACCTATCCAGATACTTAGGGTAGGGATCAAAAAAGTGTCGTAACTCGTTAAACCTGGAACGAATTTGATGCTGGGTTTAAAAGCTTCTAACCAAGCGACAAAAAATTAGAATAGATGGCAAATCTGGTTTGTGAGAAGGAATTATTCCTCGGACTTATTCCCCACGATAAACACGTCAGTTTTATATTTAAAAGAACTTGCGTATTCACTAGTCTATAATGTATCTGATTGCCATCGGCTTGGCATATTTATATACTATATTAGCCATGCATATTGCGCGATAGACATCATTGAATGTGAATTATGGGCCTATAAAAATGATCCTACAGGTCGAAGTTTCTGTTTTAAGCCAATACATTATACGAATCACGAAGCTTTTCTGATCCGTACTGCAAATTTGACTTAGGTTCGACCCCATTACTATACACTTCGAATATTATATCCTTTGCATTGCAGTACTTCGTTAACTGTTGCTGTTTCGGATTTATATGCACTAGGCCAATGCTAAGTAGTACGAGCGTCGACTCTTCCGGTTTATGGCCCAGATCACTATCACAACCACAACCCTCCACCTTCCCCCGATACCGACTGCCAATCAGAGAGGAGTGGATACCTATTTTAAAGTCTTTGCTGTAGCTCGGTCGGGAATCGAACACGGAACCTCCGATTTAGAAATCGAACAGTCAACAGTAAAGGGATCTAATAGCTAGTTGTTGTAAGCATCGATCCGACGCCACGTGGCGAAATAGTCTCCCTCTCTTTCTCTCTCTCTTTCCCTTGATGATGTGAAAAACGTTGCTGACGAATCATCATCGTCACCTTATTTGACATTGATATTTTTGAGAAACCATAATGCATCTCATAGAATAACTTCCGTAACCTAGAATAACTTCCGTCACCGACAGTCACCGAAGCTATCAGCAGCATTAAAAGTTAGTTTGCAAACAGAACACTGTCATCTTTCTGCAGCAATAAGCAGGAAGTGTTGAAGAATTCAAGAACTTAAACAGGATAATACAAACATAATACTATACATGATTTCTAATGCATCACCTGGTTACGGCATCGATATTCACAGCATTGAATGCGTAGGACAGTGCAGTACACACGATACCACTGTTACAGTTACTTATCCTACGCCAAATCAGCATTGTAACTTACATATAACTGAGGAGTTAGTGGAGCCGATGGCGGACGATCAATAGATATTGTAAAGAAGATCACCACAGATTTAGCGTCCAGCCTTAGTTTATTGAGAATTAAAACATTCACTAGCTTTCGGAGCTCCGCTCCTTCATCAGGTGAAGATGGAATGAATCGTAAATAGTAATAGCACAATTTGAATTAAAACAGAATAATAGATATTGTGACGTCATAAAGCGGGTAAATGAATGGACCAATTATATCACAGCTGAGGTGGGCACAGGAGAGAGGGCGGGCGAGTAGGCGATGGAGGGGGTGAAAGCTTGTGGATAGGAGTCACTGGATGTTGAAATCCGGTTGCGTAAACGTATCCGGGACGTAACCGGAAGTGATGTTTTAATTCTCAATAAACTAAGGCTGGACGCTAAATCTGTGGTGATCTTCTTTACAATTACATATAACTACAACTTATGAGTTAACATGGTATCACGACACTGTAAAATTATGTAAACCTCAATAGGTTAAAGCTACGTTTAGTAACAAGGTAGTGCAATGCAGAAAATTGGAAATTAAAGTAGCGGAACTAACGCTTAGAAGAAATAATATTATGACATTTTCATATTACCAGAAGCGTACTTCAATCAAGCGATTTTCTTGTTACAAGAAGCGTATGTACTTAAGTCAAACGATTTTTATGATATGGGAATATCACTTTAATGGATTATAGAGGGAATTCATAGAGGGAATATCACTGAAAATGCGCATGTTTCAAGGGTTAACGTAATTCAAGTTCTATGCATAAGGACTTTGCATAAGGAGGTGCAAGAGCTGAGAATAGCAATTTTATACCTACACAAAACGAACCAAACCGAGCATAATCATGTGTGCCTGAGATATTTAACACACAACAAATCATATTTAGTGCAGAAAATGGCCAATGCACGAATCCTGCGTTCGGTAGTCGAAGAAATTCATCGGAATGAAGCCAACTATAGCCGCCATTATGTATAGGCATGGCCCAGCAGTAACATGGTGAATTTAGTAGAGGCCATGGTGTAGGAATAGATACATTTGCTCCTCTGGCCAATATTAAGTACCAATACATGAAGTGGACGCTATCGGCAGGGAGAAAATGGGTTTAATTCCCCGACGGGTCATATAGGCAACCGATAATCGAAGGTTTTAAACTTGTCGCCCCCTTTGTTTAGCGCCTAGGGCGGGATGAGTTCCAGGAGTTTCGATTGTTACATTGGTCCTGGATGTAGACTGGAAATCTCAAAATCTCAAAATTCCCCCACTAGCATGTCCGTTGTAAATGACTATAGAAGTTCGAAACACAATGACCGCCATTCTTTGACGTCATACGGTACATGTCATTGGTTCTATCTGACAACGTTGATTGAGAACAATAGGCTACTGGAATTGTAACTCTCCATTAAAGACATATTTCACCATCTCTTCTTCACGTTTAACGCCTCTCCGATTTTAGGCATATTACGGATTGTATAGGATGGTAAAACGTCATCGCTGACACATGGAAACACGAAACATATACGCTTAACTGCACAGTATTTCCAATTTGTTATTCCAATTATTACTCGATGTGGTTGCTACCTGACGAGGCCATAAGCAAGAAGTTCTGAGCGATCGTGAACTGATCCTTACCTATTCACAAGACTTGACGCAGCCGAAAGCTACAGAAGGATATCTCGTTGTGTTGTCAGAAACCTATTGAATATATTCTATATATACAGTAGGTAGATAGCATATCCTATAGCCTTCCACTCAGTTCAAGCAGCGGTCTATAGTATACTCTAGGATGAAGAGTGTAGTGGAACCGATCGCGGACGATCAATAAATATTGTAAAGAAGATCACCACAGATTTAACGTCCAGCCTTAGTTTATTGAGAATTAGAACATTCCCAAGCTTTCGGAGCTCCGTCACAAACTCTAGAATGAGTTTCTGTATAAACTGCGTTCAGGTTATTCGTTCCGTGTTGTAAAAGTGTTATATATCGACAGGGTGACCTAGTTGGTGTCACCAACAGTCTGGATCCAAGAGTGGAGTAGAAAGAAACGTAATTCTCCAATCTTGATGGCTGCGTAATCATGGCCTACTTTAGTACCTAGAGTTGGCCATGGCGTAATCTTCAATTATAATTAGTTGTGCATGGGCGCCAAAAACAATCCGTAAAGTTCCATCTCAGACCAGTTTGAATGAGATTAATTTTCAAGTAGTTGAGTCTATGGTAGACGATCATAGGCCTACAATATAATGTCACTACAAATTTACTCCCATGCTCGGTGTCTTTAAACAATCTGAATCCTTCTACGTCATCGTGTGATATAGATAAAACCCTCAAAGGCGGCGAATCTATATTCTTTCCATACATTTTTGGTATACACTTCATGAGATCGCTGGTTAAGCTAACTCTCTCTGCTACCCTTTGGTCTCAGTCAATTTCTAAAAGTCACGTGCTTAGGCCCCTTGTATAAAACTGGCATGACGCAATGTTGATTTAGCTAGACATAATTAATGTACAGGCCTATAATAATTCAGTAACTAATGCAGTAGATCAGAAAATAGCGTACAACTCCAGCAACCCACTTTGGGCGAATGGGGTATTGCAGTCACCATAAACGTTAAATAATTGCACGCCCAAACCCACGATCGCTAATGGTCATCACCCGGCCGTGACAGTATATTACAGTCACCGTAAATGTTAGAATATAAACATGAATATAATCGATGACTCATGCGGAGTATTTTGCATCAGTACAGACTACATCCTACTATGAAGGTACAGTAAGGATATGATAGAGTAAAATAGACAGTATGGAGAACAACCAATCCTCATCTAGCATCACATCAAGCAGCGTAACATCAAGTAAAGACTGGGACACAAGCGTTGCAATCTCGCACGCTTTCAACACCATCGCTTTATGCTTGGCAATTTACATGACCGCGTGTGTCATCATATATGGAACTTACGAAAAATTATGGAAAATCTCAACACAACGAGGCAAACTCTACGCCGTCTGTACTGCAACCGGTTGTTTCACAGTGCTAAGACTACTCGTGGACCAAGTATCTTTCCATTTGAATGAAACCCAGACTACTTCGGATAAATGCGAAGTTCTTTTTGACTTATCAAACATGGTCTGCTCACCGGCGTTACTCTCTACGTACATCTTTTTCTGGATTAAGCAATGGCTGATTTACAGTCACGAATCTATTCATAGATTTGCTTCCACAAGGATTCAAGCCCTAAGTTGGTCTACGTTATGCGTTATCATAATAACATGTGTAACATTCAGCTGCATCTTCGTGATACCTCCATCGTACGAATTCGACGGGTGGTTCTGCGTTAGCATAGATATTAAAAATCTTCCCCCGCAATTTCAAACGATAGCGGTGGTCAAAAAATACATCATGGGTGGCTTAATCGTCTCCGTGCAAGCCCTAGTGCTGTTTCTGTTCATTTATCCGATGGCTCGGACGAGAATGGCAGTCACCAATCAGTCAAATTCGGAAAGAAAGAATGACGTCATCACAGAGATAATGCGCCGTTCTTTGATTAGTACCGCCATTGCTGTCACATCTGACTCTCTCGTTCTGGTCATACTAGGCGCCATGCCTTGGAGAGCTCCGTTGTTAATCACAAACTTGGTTTATAATGTATCGTTAGTCGTGAATTTAGGTTGTATTATATGTTCTTTCAAACGCCCGTTAAACATTTTGCTTGTTTGTATAAAACGGAGGCTGGATCAATCAGACAGTCCCAAGATCTCAAACACAAGATTGACTGGTACGACATGATCAACATTTTCAAACGACTAGTTTGTTTTATTGTCGCTTCTGGCGGCTTTTCAACTACCAAGGTCATATACTCCAGGTCCATTGCTTGGTAAACGTTTCGAAACTTCCGGTTAATACCCTTGATCCCTATCAGCACAACCGCAACACTCCACACTTTCCCACTGCCATGCAGAGAAAGAACGGATTGCCAATTTTAAAGTTTTGGGTTTGCCTCGGTTGGGAATCGAATTGGGAACCTCCCGGACAAAAGGTGGACAGTCAAACAATTCGGCGAACAAAGCGGTCTGTATAAACATCTTGTGATCAACTCTGCAAGTCAGATTTGCTCCGAGAATCACTGAGGGTATTACCGGTCTACAGTTACACCCGATTTTCAAGTAGGCTCAACGCCTAACTCCTGCTAGTAGGCGACAGGCGTAGGCCTATATTGACACTATTGGTGATGTAGGCCAACCTACCGATTTAGGCGTATGCACATTCTCATTCGGGACAGCGAGAAATGTTGCCTTATGGGATAATAAAGATGAGTGCTTACATTATCCAAATCTTGAGTTAAATCAAAATTTCTAGTTTCTGTATATCCTCGAATCACAATAGCATCACTCTGTGGTGTGATGCCCACTGATACGTGCGTACTTGAACGACGCGTAACCGTGTTGTTGTAACGCCCACATCGACTTGTACTGCCGCGTGCTTTAGCCACTGTTACCCACAGCTGCTATTTTTTCGTTAAGATGAGCTACCTGTAATTTCGTTTATCAGCTTGTTATTTATTGAGGTATCGCTACTTCTATATAAATAAAAGAGCCTGTCTGTCTGTCTGTATGTCTGTAAGTTATACATCGCCCAATGCTGCTATTTTCACGATATTCGATGCGCCGAAATCACAGAAGCACCTTTTATATCGCTTCTGCCATCTAGCGGAAGAATTTCATCACTTGTGGTAGCGTAAGGTGGCCTGGCTACAACATTCTGCGAATGTATTGTCCTTTGGTTCCGCGTCATTATTACATATAGTGCAAAGGTGATGACATAACAATATGTCAGTAATTAATGGGTGAACGAGGCGATCTTGTCTGCCACATACAGGCCAAGCAGTAACCATACATTCACTGATATCGAGTTGCTTAATCCAATAATGGGATAAATATAGCTGAATCAACCGTGGGTTCCTCTGGAATTTTCCATTGCAAGTGTACGTGCCTGTGTGCAATGAAGTGAGATTTCAAAAAGAAATAAATTTGCCTCAAACAAAACACAGTAGGCCTATTAGGTCTGAAATTTCCTAGAATTGGTCAGCGTGTCAAAAAAGCGACCGGCGTTTAGCCTAAACAGTTTGCTTGCCAGTTCTTGATTATGTCTCCTAGTGCAGCAATTGTATAAAATCGAGCTGGGAAATACAAAAAGACCTAACTCAATGTGTCAATATATTCGTGGAGTAGCTCTACACGCAGCTCTTGCAACACCCAATCAGCTCATTCTAGTCCTTCTTGATCGATACGATGACTTGCACGAATTTCAGTCGCCATACAGGATGGAAAAGTGGAGGCCGCTGTTATGTAGGCTACTAATCGGTCAAATCAAGGACAATTTATAAATATTTCTTGCATTATCCAATAAAGCGTTTTCTCGGAATGAATTATTATACATCAGATTTCACTTATGCATAGAAATGGCATACGCTAAGTTAGGATATGCTTATTTGAATACCTTTCTATTTGCAATTCTATGATATGAAGTGGCAGCTGTGGCTCGTTTCCTAATTTCCAATATGTCTAAATTTTACCATGATCAGTTTACCTTGTGAGGTCCTGATCAGCTCCCCTAATCCTCCCCTAAATCAGTGGTTAGAGGTTGGGGCTAGCGAACAGTTACATTCAGGGCCATTTCACAATTAGTTGAACGTCGCGGTTCCGTGTCTTTCGGTGTATATGCGATATTGATGAACGATTTTAATATACTGTAAGTAGAATTTAAACTCCGCATTGAATATTGATCTCTGTTATATATCTCTCGCAAGCTTTCAGAGCTACGCTCCTTCATCAAGTGAAGATGGACGTTAAATCTGTGCTGACTTCTTTATCTATTACTGTAATTCGGAAACTTTGCAACGCGCAGTGCAAAGGTGATGACATAACAATAGGTCAGTGTACAACGTCAGTGACTGACTTTCGACGAATATCACATTGCAGTCAGCGAAAATAGCGGTAAGCGTGCAAATAAGTATCCTATGTAAGCGACAAGCCTAAATCATTATTCCGGGAGGCGCGCCGACTGCCTCGTAATTGACGCGCTGTCTCTTCATCTAAAACGATTTTACCCTGCACACAGGATTAGACACGCATATTGGAAACTCGTTTTTGACAGCAGTGAGGATCAGCAACTGCTTTGACAAAATTCACTGAAAGCCAAAACTCATTCATACGTATCAGGGTTATTCTCCAATATTTAAAGACGTAGGAAATGGAGCTGGGGGTACGAAAGCTCCAATCCGACCTGTTTTATCGCGTCAATTGCTAACCGAAACTCGAGAGAGGGAATGTTTCGTTGACGTGTCGACAACACATCTTTTGTAAATTGAGCCCTTGCAAAGGCATTGCAGATCATTATCTCGTTTTGTGTTTTAATCTATATAAGAATCTGTATAGAGGGTTTATCGTTCGGAATCAAAGTAGCGGAATTGGCCTCATTCTAAGAAAGTATCACATCAAACGTGCAGGCGATCGGCTTATCGACCTCATGCGCATAGGAATTGCTACTGCTTAATCATTTGATTGCAATTCCGTGCCCGAGCGCAGCTGGGCCTTTCTGCTAATGATTAATGAATAGCTTTAATCGTACAGTCACAGATTGCCTTATGACACAGCGTCGGTATGAAACACGCTGCGTCAGTCTTGCAATTCGAATATGCGATACGAGTGGAAAGCATTTATGAGTGCAAGAATTTGGTGGAGAAAATCGCCACACTGCAGCGTTTCAATTGCTTGAGTCTGTAGGAAGTGGCAGGCAGCACCTTTGTGCGGAAATAATAGCATGGGTGCAGGGATTAGTGGGAGTTGCACCAAAATTTGTTCCTGCACCGTTGCCTAAATCTATCTAAGCGGCCATGCTTGTTGGATACTTCTTTCAAACTCCCTTCGTGTGCCTTGTCGCTTATGCACAAGAGCGAAAAATGCAGCGCAATCATTTAAGCCTAAAATCACCAGAAGATTTTCTGGCAGCAACAGGTTAAGGTGGCAAATCTCCATTTGCCAAATCGCTGGAAATTTAAGACAGCTAGTGCATGAGTATCGAAAATATCATGATACCATTGACGTAGTGTTTTCGATGCTATTATGTATTTAAGACATCGCGCTGTTTTCTACTCAGGCCCCTTTTAAATCCTGATACCCATCAGTAATCCGGACATTTTGATAATTTTTATCCAGCTAGTATTGAGGCATAGCCTACTTTAGTTAGCATAGTGTTAGTTATTGACAAATATAGTGGAGCCGATGGCGGACGATCACTAGATCCGTCGAGAATTTCACAATAAACCAAGGCTGGACGTTAAATTTGTGGTGATCTTCTTTAGGATATTTACTAGTAGTTACAGTACTGTAGATAGTAAGCTATGGTTGAAGTCTATCTTATTCAGGTCGTGACGGATAAAGATAATTTCAGGTTACCGAGAGTAGGCACAGGCAGAGACTTATACGTCAAACCTTCAGATATATGGATAAACGACGTTTGAATTTGGCCGATGCGCCATTTCAGGTTATAGCACAGACTACGTTACAGTGTGTAATGTTCCGAAACACTTTGTAACGCAGAACTGCTGATCCTTGCACTTGAAATATCTAAACAATTGCCTCAGTCATTGTTTGATTCGGCTTAGAATTGGCTACAGAACGGCGCAATGGTCACGTGGTTGCATGCGTTCTTTCTCATGCTCATGACGTCAGAGACAAGTTTATATCAGTCAAAAAATTTTCTGGGAAGAAACCGTCCGTAAGACTGAGCTAATTTTATCGTCGCAAAAATGTCAAATTTTTACGATCATGGTGGCAAACACTTTTTCGAATGTCAGCTGACCGAAGCGGTAATGTGATCTGGGTACGCAATCGTAAGATGACTTTGCCATATAGCATGAAATACCGCAGCAATAGACCTCGTTATCCCATGCTCGCTAACTCGTTGCATCTTCCCACGACACGGTATTGTTGAGAACAATGAACGTTGAATATTGAACGATCGACGGATGGACAAATCACACCTGCTCGATGCATATAGATAGGAAACAGTAAGGAGTCTACAGAATCCGCACGTCACGGTTCAAACAGCGGGAAAACAACGTCGTCTAAGAGATTATGCATGACTATTTAGGCCAACTGTTGGCCTAAAGTGTTTCGGTGAATCATCAAGCTATCGCATCGTCCTGGTTTTAAAATCCTTAGATGTTGGCAATGAATACCTCTATAGTATATGCATATATAACAAAGTCTTCGCGCGGGTCGCCAATAAGCCGCTAATACGGTACTTCAAAAATGATTGTTGGTCTAGGGCCCATTAACGACTAACCCATTTCGATTTGGTTTTATGCTATTACTCGCTTTGATTCGACTCTTCGGTTGTCACATGGTTCAACATTGACAACAAGTAAAAACTTTTGATATTTCGAAATATGAAATTGGTTTGGATTCAAAATATATAGATTCGATTCGAAGTATTCAAATTCGCGTGCTTTGCCTGCTCTCTTTAGATTTATTACAGAAAAAAGGCTCTTTACTCTACTAGGCCATGCGTACCATGGTCAAAGTATTCACGGTCTTATTGTCAAACGACCGTTTGGATATTCGACTTGAATTATTTGAATTAGGGTACCCAGACATACCCGTTTCCGTTTAATATGCGGCAGAAGTGTTGCTTACTTTGCTACACAAACTTTGTTGTGATATGGGTGGATTCCATCCTAATTAATGCGGAATAAATTTGTGCTTATATATTTCAGCTCACAGATCTGGCTTTTTATACGGTAGATATAGCATTTACCACAAGATGGAACTAGAAATATTGGAAACACTAAACTGTAGCATTACTAATTGCACGGAAATCTTCACTGAGGCAAGAAACCAAAGCACGCCAAAAGCGACTTTGGACGAATGGCGCATTAGCCTCTCGTTGACCCATGCCTTAAACACGATAATTATATTTTCTGCGATATTGATTCTACTAAACGTGACTTTATACGGATATAGGCGTAGGGTATGGAGCATGTCATCACAAAGAGGAAAATTATACATCGCATGCACAGTTAGCATTATCAGTTCGTTCCCGAGATTAGTATTGGATCAAGCTTATTACCACTTACATCAAATACCAGGAGCTTTAACGAAATGTGAACTCTTCACCGATTTAACTAACGCTACTTACGCTATTGCGATTTTGACAACTTATATATTTCTGTGGATGAGGCAATGGGTGATTCATGACGACCGCTCTATTCGCAGAATCGCGCCGAACTGGATCCGTCCGCTAAGTTGGTTTTCTCTTGCGTTTATCATCATAGTCGACGCTGTCTTTTTATGCTTTTTTGTGATTCCGCCGTCTTACGAATCAAATGCGTATTTTTGTGTCGGTATGCCAATAGACAAAATGCCTGAGCAATACAAAGCGTGGGCAGTCATGAAAAAATACTTTGTTGGTTGCCCATTGCTGCTATGCCAATCAGTGCTGTTGTTTTTATTTATTTACCCAATGGCACGCATGAGAATGGGGACCAATTCGAGGTCTCAACAAGATCAAAGCGACGTGATCAAAAGAACTATTCGGCGGTCATCAATCAGTGCCACTATAGCTATTTCAACCGATGCCGTATGTCTTATTATTCTTGGACTGACTCCATGGGGTTCTCCGATATTAGTAACAGATGTAGTCTACAATCTGTCAATACTAATCAACATGGTTTGCATCATTTCCACATTCAAAGGGTCAACGGAAATCATATTTGCTTGCTTCCAGAAAAATAGAAGGCCATGGGATAACACTGAGACGGTAACTTCGTCGACGGTTTGAAAACTTCAACCATTCATTGGAATTGAAACTTTGGAAGTCTACTGATTGACGTCCTCTAAGGACCGCACGAGTTTAAGACTGCATGCAAACGTACACAATTACAAAAACAGCAATGGGGAACCGCCCTCGCGATACGCCTTATTTTGCATATATATATTCTGTATATCCGCAATACTCGCCATTAGGTTTGAATATATAACGTTAGAACAGTGATAATGGAAGTATTTTTGTTGGGTTTGTCGAGTTACGATTGCAGTTCTACCCGAAAGATTTTGGATGGAGACCGAACACAGGCACGAAATACTTTTCGGGAAGATAACGTAAGAATTACGAGCTGTAAGTAGCAGAATGCGCCCATAGTTGTTTCCTTGTCAAAGAACGTATGTACCTGCGATCCCCTTAACTTAACGTGGGGTAGGGAGAAATCAATATAGGCTAGTGTGCGACAACACGCAGCGCGTAAGGTAGCGAGAGAAAGATGTAGATCGACACGTGGCCATGAATTTAGTAGGCTATGATTGACAGGTAGGAATAGATGGACTTAAAATACCATGGTTCTCAGCGAGAGACTTGATAGAACGGGCCGCGCCTTACGTATTTACAATTCCCGATGATCGCATTTCTGGAAAAGCATTATCCCAATAGTTTAATCAGAAAGATGGATGATTCATGAATCATGACAGCATTTACGTAATTTCAAGCGGAAATCGATCGTCAACGCGAATCCGACGAATGAGTTACTGCTAGGGTTGTGGATTTTATCAAATTACAAAAAATCGCAACCGCTTTTAACCGAGGCCTTGATAAAACCATGTTTTTTCGGTTTTTACTTTTTTTTTATTAAATGTAAGGACTCCATAGTGGAGACCAAGTTGTACGCGTAGAGGACGATCACCTTCTCCCAGATTCGCCGCTTGGATATATTATGGCACCCCTAAGGTTGCATTGCGGAAAAAAAGGTTATTGTACAGTCGGCAATCTTGTAAACGGAAGCCACGTTATGGTTCAAACCAGTCACAAGTCGGCCTTCAGGGTGGGCATCAACACACGAGGGGTCAAAAAGGAATTTGCCCCTTCGACATTCCTGTGTCACGTGATCAAGAGTTTTTACGACTTGCATGCAGTACAGTACAGTTACTGAGTTAACTTAGCGGTCATTATTTCACCATGTTTGTAAATGATGATGATAAATATGTGACGTCATAAACCGTCAATGACATGTGACGTCACATCATGTGAGGATATGACGTCATAGGGCCCTCTCTGAAATTAAAAGTAGTTGGCGGCCTTCTCAATCTATATCCATCGGAAAGAAATTATATATACTTCTAAAACAGAAACTCATTGAAGCATATCAATGGTCATCGACAGGAACAGATCTGTGGGTTATCAAGATTGCATCTGCTAGTTTTGGGCTCGTGAAAAGTCGCGGTGTAAGCCACGTGGTTGGCAAAGACTGTTTATGCATGTGATGATGTTGAACGTCATCTTTCTATATTAGCCCTCCGTTCAAAACAATGCTGCGTCTTGTGACGTCAGTAGTTCGGATTCGGGGTTCGAAAACGATCTCGTGCCAAGTGTTCACGTTCGTCCGAATACGAACTTTATCCGGGTTCGTACCAACCCTACTCCATCGTAGTAGTAAACCTCAATCCCCGTGATTTAGATCCTGCGCTTACCGTGACGTAACGCGTAACACGACCCATCTGAGTCACGGTTTGTTGCTCAAAGCCCTTTGGCAGAATAAGTCTATGCTTAACCATGTTATACGGACGATAAATAACAACAAAAACAACAGCATATTATTGTGCATGGAAATCGACTAAACAACAACAGATCCCATTATTAGATTTCACAAGCCCATCAGAAATAAAATTTAGCCGGGAGTAGACCACGCCAAAGTCCGTAGGAATATACAGCCGTTGTTGGTTTGTAGATTAGATGGCACAAGGTGTCAGTCCCTGATGCATCATAACTATTATTGTTTCAGCGAGTGAAGAGCTAGAAGAGTGAATATATAATTTGCACTTCATCTTCATTGGAAAAGTTACTGTGAAATAGCTACAGGAAGAAGCATTTTTGAAACAATGAAGGTGCACTGCTGTAAATGCAATGATGGCCCAAAATAATCAAGTCATAAAACTCCTTGGCATTATTTATTCAAGCAAATTTTATGGATGTAAATAAGATTTTTTGGCAAATTTAAGTCTCTCAACAGCTCTTCGATGATTAGTCTTTTTACGACTTTTGGTTACCATACTTTGAGTATACAGAAAACCAGCTCGCACACTCAAGAAATGAGAGAGCCAGAGCTGGTTTGTGTTTGCTCATGTGTGAAACGATTAGTCTATACGAGAATAACCCGCAAAACGCGCAATCATCGAGTTAGGTCGGCAAGGAATGATTATAATTGGTTAAAATCTGAAATAACCCACCATTTTTGCGTAAAACAACTATCAACAAATTGTCAATAAGTATTTATGACTTTCTTTTCCCCCCTTCAGCCCATTGTATCAAGTGTATTGCTCCGTTAATGTTACAAAAAGCATAATGCTCGCCATTCATGATGGAAAATATCTCTATACCGGAGCCTATAGATATATGCCCTATGTGTCTGGAACAATGCCATCAAGCTACAACAGGCGGCGGATTCAATGGCTTGTATTTATTTACAGAGAGATCAATATACTGCTGCTTTTCCAAGTTCTACGATAGTTTCCCAATCGTATATTTCTTTGCCAATCTCTCTGCACACTTTAGTGCGAAGTTGTACTTGAGTGTTACGGATGGATTAGAGTTCAAACCTCGAGATAGTTTATCTACATTCTAAGTTAACTATTTTGCGAGCGTGTGAACCAAGGCTACTATAGTCGGGGCTAAACTTGCTACAGCATTATGGATCATATCCTGCATCCCGAATGCTATGTAATATATTTTTCTTTATATTCTATACATATGATCTTCCACGAGAAATCCTCATGCTTCCTTGGGATTATAAAGAAATGCCAAAGCGTTTGGTTTGAAGTTACTTTACAGCAAAGCTTGATGGAGATGGTGGGAGCAAAATTGCTATATAGGTTGGCATTACTACATGCACAGTGGCCGGTGGGTTGGTGAAAAATTTTAAATCGTGTTTTCCGCAAGATATATCATATACTGTAAGCATACAGTAACAGTGAAGCGTTAGGTAACAGACAAAAGCGCAAAGTGAAGCGTTTAAAGGCAATGTGAAATACGTTCGCAACTTGTCACCCACGTTAAGACCCTGATGATCGATTAGCTTGGAATAGCAAGTACGCTCACACGTATTCGCTTATTTCTCACCATGCTCGAGCGCCTTCACGCACAAATTTTCAACTTGTTGATAGCATATAGCATCACATCATATGCACCTTTCCACAAGCGTGGATTTGAATATGAAGTATAAAATTCTAACCTATATACACGACCGCCGGAAATGGACGTCTACATTTATATTTTATGCGAATACATGATTTCTCATATTTCAAACAAATGCAATACAAGTGCTGTTCAAATTCTACGTAAAACTAGACATTATAGGCTACTTGTAACCTCATTACAACTCAACGTCATTGCCAAGGAAACAGTAAGCGTCAATGCTAAATTTGGTGCCGGCAAGAAAAAGTAAACTAACGTCTATATACTGTCCTGACTAAGATCCAAATGCTAAGTCCATATAAGCTGAAATGAACGCTACTGTACTGCAATATTATTCGACGCATATAAGTCTATCGCAACAGGCGTGCTTCACCAAACACACTGACAACTAAAAAAGAAAATAGGCCGACAGTACGTGCACGTAGGCCAGCGAACAGTAACAATCAACTGAGTAGGGTTTGTTTGTTTGAAATTTATGGCGTTTTCAACTACTAAGGTCATTTACGCCAGGTCTATGCTTACGGTACACGTGTCAATACTTCCAGTTTATAGCCCGGATCACTATTACAACCACGACTCTCCGAACTTCTCCGAAACAGACTGCTAAGCAGGGAAGGAACGGATACCAATTTTAAAGTCTTCAATTTGACTCGGTCGGGAATTGAACCCGGAACCTCCCGATCAGAAGGCAGACAGTTTAACCCAATCATGGCCATGATGGTATTAATCAATTACCGAATCTATGCTTGTTCGCTCAACTGAGTAGAGTAACAATGAGCGAACAAGCATAGATTTGGTAATTGATTAATACCACCATGGATATGATTGTCCATGATAAGCCATGATTGGCCATGATAGGCCATAATACCACATACACAACCTCGAACGTGACAACGAAGACACATTTATCTGATTATACACGACATACATCTCACTATCAAGCAAATTGTTGGAACCTTGATATCGAGCAATTTAGCTTCCTGGGTTGAGTTCACAGATAAATTCACTTAAAAATCGGATACACATAAAACAAATTATCCGCATAAAACTATAACGTCGAATATGAAACGATTATTAATTAATTATCTCAGCGAAATAGTACAAGTGATGAAACGAAGCTACCGACTATTCACGATGAAAAACTATCGTCAACATCTGCATAGTTACAGCAAGATATACATGTGTAAAAGCTAGCATCTCATAGCTATAACATATCCCGAATCAAAAAATCTATAAAATTCTGAAAATTCGTAGGCATATCGACGAATAAATAACATCACGGCAAGTTGGTAAAAGGTAACTATGCTGTATAAATAAATAGCTTTGAAATATCGAAATCGTGACCCGGAATTGTCTGTTTTTGTTGTCATGGTGTGACTTTCAGTGACGCCACGCCCTGATTTGGCAGGTAACCCCTACGCCTACAGTCCAAAATGCCTCCTTCAATATATGTAATGAATCCCTGCACTGAGAAACGTATCTCATGATCCCCTATAGGGCCTAGGTTATCGCCTGACATGGAATCATGCAACGACACCACTATGCGTTAGCCATACATAGCGCTCGGTCACAAATCCAACTGTTAGGCGACGTAGTTCCATAGACGGTTATACAGAATGGTAGACATTAAAGTCACGACATTAACCTCACTAAATTTCTAAGAGTACCACCCTCTGAACTGAAAGTAAAAGTATTGCAACCTCGCCATATTAACCTCCCATCCGTCACATAAACGCCTCGGCCTTAGACCCTCGTAAGCTTTCGCACCACTGCACCTCTAACACGCAATCTCAAAATTCAATCGTTAAATCGTTGCTGCCAATGATTACACACGAATTTTCAACTGTAAGACAATAAAACGCGCAGGTCGATAAAATCAACAAATCGTTTTAACGCCTACCGGCATGTCCGCCTACGCCTTGGCGCTGCTAAGCCTTAGTTCTTCACAGTTCTTCACCAACAGCGCAGTCCAGAATCACAACTTTTGCATTCCTTGTGTTTCTATTCTTCCGCTTTTTCTACATTGTTTCGCCGCTCTACGTCTTTAGTTTCAAGCTTAATGCTCGCGCGAGAACCATCGCCCTTTTCTATTCAAGTGTAACAACCCATTTTTGAGAAAATTCTGGAGAATTTACGCTTTTTCCATACTGTAATGTAGCCATTCTTTGAAAATACCCTCCCGTTTTAGTCTTTAACTATGAAAAACATTGCGACATTTCATACTCAAAACATCTGTTGAAAGACCTTCAGCGGCTGCCGAGTTGATTGAAAGGTATTTAGCTTTCGTGAAAAAACGCATTTGCGAAGTTTTCGGCCTCACGTGTTGTAGTTTGACGTAAACTGTCATTTTTACCGTTTCGTACTCATGGATCACTGCAAATTACGCAGAACTTCACCAGTCGACCGAATGGGGTGACCAAGCAAAGTAACATCGAGATACTGTTAGGTTTTTGTTCCAAGACAAATTCATCATATGCAGAATGCCAAGGGACGTGGTGTTATATTTCTCACAACAAACACGAATAGGGCATTTAGTTGCCTTTCTTTGGCGTTCAGGGTCTATGCGCAGGAATCTGTAAGGTTATACTAGCCTTCGCCGATCTGACGCCCATTAGTCCATAGTGCCTATAGAATACCAAGCCGACTTTTATGATATTTGGACGATAAGACATCAAGGCTTTGTTCATAAAAAATATCGAGTGTGGTTAAAAGCTTAGCGTGTATAACCTGTTGGCTGACGACGCCACGAACTACGGATGATTGGGTATGGACGCGGCCAATTATGGTGATCTTACATTGTGGGTCACGACGAAACCACTCAACCAATAACAGCTAATTACTGTAATGTTGCGATAGGTATGCCACATGTGGAGCATGTAAGCCTCCAATGTTCTTAAATGACACGCCACCACCTGTTTTTCAGCCTCACCATCATGGATTTATTTCGATTTTGAAGGAAAACGGATATATATTCGTATTGTTTAGTGTCGTCCTATCCGCAGAGAAGTGCGACGCATATCATGTAGTGTGTACGCATCGCATTCCCTTGTGCAATTTGCAATATGCGTGTACGAGATGAGAACAGTGTACAATATTTAGGATGCCTAGAGTTGAGATGTTACAACAAGCCTGACCGTTCATAACGGTTCCTTAATCCTAGATAGTGTCATCCCCAAACTTCGGTATTCCCCAACTGATATTCTTACCGTTCAGTTGGCCGAGTGGGTTAGACTGTCCGCCTTCTGATCGGAAGATTCCGGGTGCGGTTCCCGACCGAGTCAAATCGTAGACTTTAAAATTGGTATCCATTCCGTCCGTACTTGGCAGTCGGTTTCGGGGAAGTGCGGAGAGTCGTAGTTGTAATAGTGATCCGGGCTATCAACTGGAAGTATTGACACGTATACCGTATAGCATTGACCTGGCGTAAATGACCTTAGAAGTTGAAAACGCCATAAATTTCAAACAAAACAAAACAAAAACTGATATTCTATAAAAGCAGCCACCATTCTTTGTTCGGTAATGGTAGCCCATACTGACTACTGTGATAAATCATATGGTACGGATTATGTGTAGGCCTACATATCAGACTACAGAATTCCCCTCGTCAGGTATTGTAGCCAGAAGCAGTATTTATTTTAGGCTAAGTATATTATGGCCGGCTTTCGGGTTCTTCAGGTATGCAGAAAATGCGAAAATCCTAGTTTTACCAATTGTTCGAGTAGCCAGCCGTTCTTTTTGCATCAATAAATCTCAGTTACGCGCAGTATTTTTGTCTCGGTCTATTTCGTAATCTATCGTTCATCGTGCTTCCCTGTAATTTTTACCCCGATTTAGATACGCACCAACGCGAAGCAACTGTCGAATATCTTTAAATTGTAGGCCTATTTATTCGGGATTCATTTGAAGACGCCGAAAATCAAAGTCCGCAAAGTAGCAAGTTTCATAGTTTTTCTACAAAATCAAATGTTGAAATATCATTACCGATTTGAAAGCCTGCGGGTTCCTGAAACGCCAAAGAAAAGTGTTAGTAATAGTGAGATGTAGTGCACCAATAAGAATACAACTATGGCTGCCTTGGTTTAGCCTATGGAGATCAAGAGATAGAATATAACAAAGACTGTTCGATTCGTGAAGAGCAAAGGCTACAGTGATATTAGCCCTATATCTGCGGATGGTTGTTAGGCTGCTCTTAATAACGCCATGCCAATGCGGAATATTAGAGCTGCACAAAATGTGTGGTAAAACAGAAACATACAACCTAAGAGAGCACTCTATACAGTGGCGTACGATGCAGTTCACGGATCATTGGCTGCAGTAGTGCACTAGTGGCAGAATATCTTTTATCAGTGGCTTCAGCATTTAAAGAGAAACGAGCCACCGACTGCACAGACAACGCATTATAGCCTAGTGACGCGGGTGGCGTTGAAAGGCGGCAGTTTTCCGGGAATTGGACATCTTGGACAAGATATAGGGGGGTTTCTATCGAGTCGCGACTGATCTCTCCACGTACTCCACACGGATAGCCACACGTACGAACACTGCTCGCCGAGGAGCACGATTCATAATCATTAGAGATTCGGGAAATATATCCGAATACGTGATTTAAGAAAGAGCGTATACGTTCGCGACCATAACGAAATTTTGCATCTTTCGAGTAGTTCCTTTGCGGTAGCCTCACTCGTGAAGCTGCCGCTATTCTGCAAGTTGATACATCTCGATAACTTTGTACGCGGAAATACGTGATTCAACCGCCAAGCGTTATCGTCAAATCAGGCATAGATACCACGAACGTGATTATATATAACCAATTTCCATACTCCATTTCCTTATGCAGGCATTTCAAATCCCGAGATAGTGATTATAAATCTCCAGTCACGGACCTTGTTGTTCTGATTTGAATTTATGGCGTTTTTCAACTTGGCCATGTTGTCTGCCTTCTGATCAAGAGGTTCCGGTTTCGATTCCCGACCGAGTCAAATCGAAGACTTTAAAATTGGTATCCGTTCCTTCCCTGCTTGGCAGTCGGTTTTGGGGAAGTGCGGAGAGTTGTGGTTGTAATGGTGATCCGGGCTATAAACTGGAAGTACTGACACACCGTAAGCATTGACCTGGCGTAAATGACCTTAGTAGTTGCAAACGCCATAAATTCCAAACAAACAAACAAACAAACTGGGCCATGTACGCCAAGTGGCGGATCTAAACCTGAGCAAACACGGGGTGGGCTGTCGTGGTGTCGCAAGATAGATATGTACTTATGTAGACTAAGGCGCAAAACTATCTGTTAAGTCACACCATGCACAATCGAATATGAATAACCAAACTTGTACGCATTTCATTGTTTTAGAAAATTTATACATAAAAAATATTTTACATAACGCGATCCTGGTAAAGTTGAGCGCATGCTGTGAAGTGAACACGAAATGATGCTTGTCCCGATAGCAAAAATGCGTATCACGCTGTTACACGCAGTTATCAAGAGCACTGGATATGCATATGCGTGCGATGCTTGTGTATAAGCAGCAGATGTACAGCGCGCAAGTCATTCAACAATTTGTATTGCATATATTCCATTAGAACTGTACCTACGATGCCCATTTTGAGCTATAGCAACAGGAATTTAGAGACCCTGGTAGTTCGGTTAGATTCCCCGGTGGGCATACAGTTTTTGACTTGTGCAATTTTCTGGGATTGCCTTCATGCGGCGAATGCTTTATTTAACCATTCTATTTGGGATTCTCGGGGTTGGCAGTTTCTATAAGATAGCATATATTATTGTCATTGATCAATGATCATCTGTATTCCGTACTTGCTATACACGAAAGTTGAGCCTGTCAGCTTGCAAACGGTAGTCTATTCGCATACGTCCCATGCACCAATTGCACCATAGAGATTCAGGGATTGCAAATAAAGAGCTCGTGATTAATTATTATCACCGATTCTCTGGTGGGAGTGACGGCAGCTAGTGAAGCCATAGTATAACGGCCCGACTACAGGCCTTTGGCGCAGTGCAAGACAACATAATGACGACGTCTGTATGCAGTTTATAGCATCACAACAAACGCGTACCGAATCTATGCTAAATACGGCATTCTGGTAATTGTTGAAAACGCTGCAAGCACAAACTGAAATTCCTAAAATCAGTTTCACTACAACTTATAAAGATTGTAGACTTGATATATCGGCACTTATCCAAGCTGCCCGCGGTGACATACGTCTACGCTACGCACTGAAGTGTTATACAATGTCAGCGCCCATAACATCACGTAAGAAATTCATGTGAATGGTGTTGCGGACCACCTCGGCTTACAACAGTCCCTTCACGTCTGTTATTAGCATCATAGTCATTCATATCATATTCAAAAACATTAGTTGTTCTTGACCTCTGCTTGATTACTTGAGTACAATTTGGGCAGAACAACTTCAATATGTTCGGTGCAAGTCCAAGACTTGAAACAACACAAAAAAGATTAACCACGCTTGAAATATCATAGCATGTTTGCCTAAGGGCGACTGGAGCGTCTGGAGGCAAAGCTACAAACGCTATCGTTAAGGCTAATACGTCAGTAAGAACCATAATTATTCCACCAATCATAGCGCGCCGAGCCGCAGCTTCGATAGGACTTTTGGCAATCTTCGTACCGCGGCGGAAGCATGATTTTATCATTTGCCGCATCTTATCTGGCTTAATCGTCGTATCCGGTGGATCATCGAATACCGAGTCCTCAAGGGAGTCGCTCACACCATTCCCAAGATCGAATTTCACTCGAATAACTGGATATATGCATAAAAATAAAATAGTTCCTTGCGTGACAAGAAGGCAACCTGCTACGATGATGTTTTTTCCCAAGCCTTCGATAAAATTGTCGCTCTGTGGTAAATATAACACGCAACCAAGTTGTTCGCCAACGTACGAATTGAACAATACGTACGTCAGGGTTAGTCCGATAGCCGCACACGCTAGCAGCACCCCGAACAGTCTACTAAACCAGTTTATTACCGCGCCAATTCTCTGTTTGACGTAAGGATGAGAGTAAATCTTCCTCTGTAGTAGCCACATGAACGCATATGATCCATACATGGTTGCGCTGTACAACAAATTATCCACATCACATATCAGCTCACACAAGTCCATTTTGTTGTCAAGACGGGGTAGAATGTAGATATACTCTGTCATGGCCAGTCGTGGCACAGCGATCACAACAGCAATAGTGCAAACTGTGTATATGGCCCCACTGTTTAGACTTGATGCTCCTGGTTTCTTTCTCCATCGTTTTGTTTTCGTTCCGTAGACAATCATTGAGATCAGTAGCCATGACGCTATGACGAGTAGAGTAATGGACACTATTTCGCTTACTTGCAAAGCGATCGCATATTGTAACTTGATTTTGTCATTGGCAGGGGCTTGCGTCGTTTTTTCGCTGGTGGTCGTTTTCAGTGACGGAAACACTCGGCCTTCCATGCTTGCATAACATAGAACTAACTGCTACGATAAAAAAAATTTCTGTCAGAAAAGTCATTTTGAGGCTTCAGCCAATAGTTTGTAAGCTATATAATAATTCCTCATCACTCTACTTTACCCTCACCTCCTCGTTAGTCCGGCCCTAGGACCAGATTCTGACGACTAGGAAATTCAAGACACGGATTTTGAATCAAAAAGTATAGTCATCCAATTGCAAAGTCTTAACTCCTGAAGTACTGTATGACTCGCTCACTGTACATACAGTATATATCTCACAGCAATAATAAACTATGGTCAGGTGGGAATATTTCGAAATCATGGCATTTTTCATAAATTGCCGCATTCTGCTCAGCTGCATTTTATGCAAATGATTACAATTAGGAAACATATTCTATAAGGTTACGTAACTCATTGAAACGTGCTTCTATTTCCTCGAGTTTCCGGTGCTGACTAACCTGTGAGTGTCTGCATTCATTTCCGGAAAGTTCAAATAACTAATATATGGTTTACCAGTATCGGTATGAACGGAATGCATAATACGACGATGTCAAAAATCCCTGTCTCAACTCAGTTCAAGGACAGCTCATTTAGAAGTGACACAGCCAAGCCAGCTGCAATGAATTGGTGAATGAATGAATGAATGAATGAACCACACGATAATCATCAGATATCGCGCAACCTTCAGGCATAAGGATTAGGTCATTTTGACGTAGCATTGATAAAGAATGATTTATTCAGTGGTCACTTCCGTTACGTGCTCTGAACAATTCTAACTGGGATCACTTCAACTCTACACGGAATACAGTCACCGTGCAATATGGAGGCGTGGCTTGTACCCTGAAAGGATAATCTAATCGACTATTATCGAATACATGCTACTTTAAGCGATTTAACACACTGCCAATACATAAATCGTGCAACTGATCTCCGTAGCGTCTTCCATGACTGCGTAATTTAACGGTGACAATTAACGTTACATGTTTTCTCAAGTGGTTCGTAATGAGGTGTTAGCAAACGCTTTATTGCCAAATGATGTGAGTCCTACGTGAGAACAGACTATTGCTGCTACGCAATCACAAATTACCGCTCGACCCGCGTATGGTACGAGGCTCATTGCGCGCGGCCTTGTGTGTCGCAAAGAGTTTGCTAACGTAACACCCGCTTGTGTACACGTGGCCGTGTTTGGGTAATCTATGGCCCCATTCAGGCCATACCTGGCCCGCATGAATACGAAAGGGCATGGGACATCTAACGTGTGGCGTTCCATACGCTAGCATTAGTAACCCAACACGTAAGCCACGTAGGGATGCTCGCAGTTTTCCGACTGGGTAGGTATGCATATTATTTCTAGACACTGATGATGACATACTCGCTAGCATGGCCAGACTTAACCACTAGGCCCTCTCCAGCATGCACACACGTAAAGTATATAAGACACAACATTTGAAGTACCAACCTATCTGACTGCTAGAGATTTGGTTAAACTGGGTTGACCTTTTTCACATTCTACCTACATCTCATCTCATCTTGATTGACATGCACATTAGTGTGCCAATTCTCAATCGTTTTTCACTGGACATTGTAAACGCTGCATACACGTGAAAATATCACAATCAGGTTCATTCTGCGGTTTGTAAGAGTGTCGTTGTATCGCATTTATCTACAGTATCTGATACAGAACTCTTTACACATTCCCTTAGCTTCACCGACGTACGTTCCAATAGAATCACGTACCCTTACCTATCATAAAATCTATTCATGGACGCTTACGGTTCTGTTTCGATGTGACTATTGAAATATAGAATGTAAGGAAACGTTGGTATGCTCACATTCTGAGTAAGTTTTTTGTAACGGAGAAACGCATGACGCTCGAGGCACATTGTTTCGAAACCTCTCGGTATGGCTGGAACGGATAGGTAGTGTCGCTCTAGATTGCTGCATTTGCATCTACAAATCCCCTGCTGACGTCAGGTTCCTGAACTGTTTCACATGATGCCCGTAGTTTATTATTGTTAACTTATCATACATTTGTCAGGTTTAATCTGATCCGGTAAGACATGATAGTTCACCCTCAATTAAAGCAGAATAGTCATCCAATTCATTAAATCTCCGGAATCCCGGCCACTAACGAGCAATGTGCAACGTCGGTCCAAGCCCGGCCAAATAAGCGGATACGGGACCAAGGGTCTCCAGCTATACAATAGCAAGCCCTATCCTATGTGGCGAGGAAAATTGAAATTCTTCGACGATGTGGGAAGTGTTATAGTGACGTGCGACACAGCACTACTTACATGTTTTCATAGTCGTCGAGAACAGTTCCTAGTAACAAAAAAACTCATCCTGACACCTTGAGTATTCAAATCGCTAGTGACGTCATACATTATGTCAGAGACTCCATCACGATTCGTCCATCACAATGGTGAAAATGTTTCAACTGTCCTAAATGTTTCGATTGCCTGTGAGCTTACCGTGCAAGCCTATACGGGATTGACCACGATATAGTTTGATCGAGTAAAGATAACGTATTGGCCTAGTCAGTGGAAACAGTTAAAATCGCGATGAAATCATAACGAGTAGACTATACGATTTCAAATTGCAAACCTTAGGCGATCTAGTAGGCCTATCCTATTCGAATGTTTCTGCATTAGCCTACACCACCTACAACGTGTCTTATCAGTTCAAAGTTGTGAAGAAGATCACCACCAGTTCAAAGTTGAAATACGGGCAACTTTGAACCTTGCGACGAACCCGCGGGACTCGGTTTTTCGTCGCCCCGTCGTAGGTTAACTCCGTATTTCTGCAGCGAGTGATAAGTTTAGTTGACAATGCACTGCTACCATTGCATGTAGGCCTATGAGCCACTTCTCAATCAATAGGCCTACGCTGCGTCACGCGCAGTTTTGCATAACCGCAATATGAATATGAATGCGACTTTTGTCATAGCTCACATCATAACCGCAGGGCTATCTACAAATCACTAAATCCGACATTTCCGCGTAATCCGTCACCAGATCTTTACCGCGATGTGATGTAGGTTGTGAAGAAGGTCATGTCATGTTCTCTCGTCTCGTTCTGACGACAGCCAAGCAAATTTATTCCTTATATCAATAAAATAGGGTATTTTACTGCGTGCTTTAGAGATTTTCCGTAAATTAGGAGTTGAAATAACAAGCATGTTACCAAAATTGAATAATTTAGCATAAGTTAAGGTGGCTCTGCTCTTGGATTTCACAGAAAGATCCTTGAAACTGGTCAAGCGCCATGAGCAGGCATAAATTTGCAACATCATTGAATAGGCCTACCCTATAGCGTGCAAAAGACAACAACACATTGGCTACACACTTAAAAGGGCAGTGCAGTGATGGTTTGTTTAAAATTTAAATAATAGGTGGTATGCCATGACATTTTTAGGAAATAGTCATTCTTCACAGAGCGCCACAGTATTTGTATATTTGTCGATATAAAACCGAGAAAGAACTTCGAAGATGCTTCTCCCGCGGTGACCACGTCCTAGTTAAATGATACACATGTGCAAGTCAACCAGCAACGGTAATACGGCAACGGCTTTTCTCTCTCTAGAAGTCGCCTGTATATCGCCTGTGATCAAGAAAACTTCTCACGTGTAAGTGTAGTCTGATGATCATTTAACCATTAGGGCGAGGTCACAGGGGGTCCGGTCAGGGCGGAACCGATTTTGATTTCGGCAAATTTATGAAAGCCGTGACGCTCTGTGCATAATGATTATTGCTAAAATTTTATATAGTAGTCTATATTACGATTGCGTCATTCCAACTTGTATTTATAGGATCTTTGTGGACCGTGACCATTTTAGAATAGGCCTATTGCCTATAGCCTGAATGTCCGAAAGTAAACTTAGGCCTATACCCGAGCGTGCCATCTTTAACACGCGAGATTCAATTCCTCGACTGTGGAAGATTGCTCAACCCGGGAAAAATGCTGTGAGTAATTTACTCCTCCATCTTCCAATTTCGGCGTCATCAAAATTTGACCGCGGGCCCCTTTACCACTCTGATAACCGATAACACTATTCTTATATCTTCAGTAACAGATGACTGACATTGATTCAGATCTCGTAGGACGATACCACTAAGCCTGATAGACACGCAAACACCGGTACAGTATTTCTGCACTATAGCCCATGGCTACATTGGTAAAAGTGTGATCCTATGTTGCATTGCGCTGTTCGAAATGGCAGACGAATACACGACGTTGGTTGATCAATACCCATCGTAATTCGTACGGCACAAGAAATAGCTCAGCCGTTCTGAATCGTGATATAGATGTAACGAACGTGCTGCCATTCGGTGCCTTCGCTATGTCGATACGCGCGACGAAGGCAACTACTTTTAGATGATGATGATGAAAATGGTTATATTTTGGTGTTGACTGCTGCGGTCTTATACAGCAGAATCAAAATAAAGTAATCTTAAACAGAATCATGACGGGGAACATAAAATTGATGTGAGCTTAAGAAAATGCACTATATGGTTCTTTTTGTAGAGGAAACGTAGGAAATAACATATGATTGTAAAGATGGAACAGTGAGTTACTACTTTTAGATCCAATACGCGAGAGACCTCACGCCCTTGTTACAATCGACGTAAACTATCGATTTGAGGGCCTACGGTGAATGTAATGATTGCACGACTGGAAGTCCACGGGAGCCAATCAGGTGACATCCTTTTAGAGTAAAGCAAAGTCACTCAAAAACACTCAAAGCCACTCTGGAGTAAAACAATGGCGAGAAACAGGAATGAGGCAAGTGTTGTCCTGTTGCTCAATCGTCGCTTGGCTATCTCAAATCGGAGAGTGAGAGGCCTCTCTCTGCCTACGGTGAAGCATTGCAGAAAAGGAACTACTTCGCATGATCAAATAAAAATTCTGTTATCAGATTGATAGCAGCTGCAAATTTAAGACAATTGCCTGCGTTATTGCGCCACCTAACGACCATTATAAGTGAATCATCGAGAGCGCTTGCAAACTGACGGCCTACTTGTCGAGTTGCTCAGTGCATTGTCTCCCGTGCGCCACCAGAATGGACAAAATGTCCGGGCCGGTCAATCGACAGTGAGTTGGTTAGGTACATAGGGCGTTGGTTTATTATAGCATAAATGAAAGCTCGACATGAAGCGCGTTATCTGGGAAGTCACTCTTGCCATAACGAACATCGTCAACTTTGCTGCATACAAATTCATCGAGCTACTGAAATCTGTTTCTTAAGATTTTCTGGGTTTGTTAGGAGGCCTGGGCTACTCCGTAGCGTGCATTTAAGAATAATTAGCAGAGAGACCAAGCTGCGCTCGGAATTGCAATGAGACGAACAGACAAAAAGATTAGCAGCAGCAATTCGTAACTTCCTATGCACATGAGTCCGACACCCAATCATCTGCATGTTTGAAGGGATACCTCCTTCTTAGAATGAGGCCAATTCCGCTACTCTGATTCCTTTGTAACACCAAGTGATTTCTGCACCTGCGCTACTTTAGATTACATCAAATGTACCCGCGACTGCTGCTAGCCAGTAGCCACCCATTGCAAAGACTGACTGTACCTTACTAAATACAGCTATCGGTAAATGCATCATCAGTCTTCAGCGAACAAAACGGCGCAGCACGGAGCCCGCGCCCGAACACACATGTCTGCAGATCCTTCTGACTGAACGGAATATAACAAGACTAAAAAACAGACCAGTGTCATCACCGTGATACTTGCGAGCAACCGAAACGTAGGCCTACTCTTGCGAAGGATTGCTGTACATTAAGGTATGAAATATAAACCTGCAGACCAACTCCACCTTGCAGTAATATATAGCGGTAAGGCATACCTACACTACAACACAGCGCTAATGAACAAAGCGGCCCAAACCGCAATGATCATCCCAGACCCGTACAGCTGTCTCTACGGCACGCGAATCTACGCGGCCAAACCAAGTGATTGAGAGCGCAAGCAAGCGAAACATCATCCCTTCTTAAGAACGTCAGGCATCATCCCTATTTCGTTGCTCACGTGCATCGAGAAAGATTACATGAGGAACATTAACGGGGGGTTTTGAACCACGTCACACTAAATAATACGTATCCCTTCCTATGCTCTCTCCCATCGCAATCAGTGTCGGGAGAGCGCAGAGTATTGGCGTTGTCCGTTGTCGCAATAGAACAAGCAGTATGTACGAGATGGCCTGATGTAAATGACTGGAGTAGTTGAAAACCCTCAAACGATTCAGAACAACAACAACAACAATCGGTGAATAGAAAACTTATTGAATACGATGGCAGGCTCGTGTTAATTACCCGATTAGTTGAAAACACCAAACAATAACAACGACATTCTCTGTTTGTCAGCCTTGGAAAATTTCCACACTTACGATCCAAGTCACCATCCATTGACACGTTCCGTTTGGTCGTACCTCCTGGAATCGTGATTCCTTTTAATGTAACTTCATCGCATGACGTCTGACACGGGATCGACTATGTGGGAGAATACAAAAGGACGTTCATGTAGGCATACTGCACGCTGGAGGATGATTGTGGTGCGATAGTGCAAGAGTAAGTAGAGAGGGGATCATGCTAAACGTGACGTCATGTGTGCTCTATAAAAAGTGGCGTCATTGGGCCCCCTCTCAAATTAAAACCCTGGTTGCGGGCCGCTGTTGCAATAATGTGTGTCAATTACACTGCAAGTAATTTGTCGATATTTCAACTTTTTTCATCCTGTAACCCGATATTTTCTCCCATTTGCTTACCCAGCTAATTTGGATTTATGGAAAGAAATCTCTAAACTGCATTGTTTTAGCCTGCAATACCTATTTCTCTTCAGGTTTCTGGTTGTTTTTGTGCAGTTTATTTGACCTTAGACTGATTTGTTTTGTGCAAATATTGCACTTGACTGACACGTCTGCCGTAAACCTTTTTTCGCATTATAGGGAAATTGCCGAGCAGCTCAAATGTATTGCCGATTAGCGTCAGGTTTTTAACCTATTTTCCAATATAACAGAATCTCTTATTGACAATGCTAGAAGTCGCTGATTATGCCCCATCTTGTGTTTATTGAACGCGCGCAGCGCCGGTGGCACTAAATGTGAACGCGTTGATAAGTAACGAATGCGAATGCGTTAACTCGATGAATAAGTCGGTGTCTCAAATTGCAAATTGCCAAACGCATATTTCCGGACCGGTTTTAGGCATTGCTTTATACGGGGCGTTATAGCATTTATGGTGACCAGGACGAGGCCTTGTTCCCCGCGACCACGTGGCTCTCCGTGAGCATGTGGTTCCCCGTGAGCATGTGGGTTGCCAAGACAAAGTGGCTTAATTCAAGGATTTACGGTGAGCAGGGTTTATACAATTATAGCATTTATGGTGACCAGAATTTATACAATTATAACATTTATGGTGACCGGGATTTATACAATTATAGCAGTTATGGTGACCAGGACGAAGCCTTGTTCCCCGCGACCACGTGGCTCTCTGTGAGCATGTTTATTCTCGGACGGATTGCGCTTGGTCATGACGTTCAGAATGTGAAGAGTAATTGACTGAACTCTGAGATCAATCTTCTACCATGTTTTGGCCAGCTGTAGCAAGCAATGCTTCAACTTGGGATTTAATAGAAAGGCTTTAAGGAAGTAGATTTGACTCAATCAACTTTACTTTGACTTCTCATTGTCACGATAGATGAATTTGAAAGTCATATGAAAACATTGAAAAGCGTCTCGAGCCTAGACAATTGCACCGCTTTCTCGGTAGCCAGCCAGCGCTAACGTACTGTGTAAAAATGGCAAATGACAAGAAGCAGACATTAGCGACGACGGCAAAGTAATGCTATGGGCGGCTGATGAATTGTTTTGAGAATTTCTGAGATATCGGCGTTGTTTCGTCAGGGGCAGGCTTATTTGAACACATTACTGAGGTTGCAAAAAGGCGGACTAAACAGACCACCGACTACTCCGAATTACCGATACCAAATGGCGAACCGAGGACTTTGAACCTCGCAAATATTAATTCAAAGGAGTTACTGGTGAGATTATGGCACGGTTTGCATTGGGGTTTACAATGTCATTACGTCAGAGTGAGCGACAGAAGGATCGGGGCGACAATTTTGTAGTCCGAGTCCGCCGTTTAATATCGCAAAGCCAGTTTGGTCCGTCGTTTAGTGGTACCCAATGCGATCTTGGTGGAACCCCATTGGAGGCGCGCTATACGTTCCATCAGGATAAGTGAAAAGCACAGTCGCGCTACTCAATACAAGTCTTTCTGTTGAAGGCTGCATATCAGTTGAGCTGTTTCATCTGGGCTTATAGCCCGAAATAGGCTGAGTATGGTTTGAATTGATGATTTGTAAGATTGGGACAAAAGATAAATCACCTTGTACTACAGGAATAGAGTTCCTGTGGCGTTATATCATAAGACCGCACAAGTTCTAATGTATTACGACCGAAACTGAAGTATGAACACACAGAGGAGTTAGAACTTCGTTAAAAATATTTGTATGCTTCCCTGTCGCATGATTCGAAAGTATCGGCTACAGCACAAGTTTCCTTTTCTGCTGTCGAAGTAACAAAAACTCTATCCCAAATGTCGTTCACATTGTCACGGTCGTTGGCCTAGTCGGTTAGTATTCCAATACTAGTAATAGATGCCGGTAGAATGAATCATACCCGAGGTGACTTATGTAGCCAACATAGGTCTGATCGAGGAAGGCGTCCTGTTGTGAAATTACATGCAGAGTCTGTTTTGAACGCTTTCATCAACGTAATCGCACGCTAACAAATGATCAGAAGATTTTTGAGCCTACGGCAAGTCTTGCGAATTCAAAATCATGCAGTAATGCGAGATAAATCATGACTAATTCAAACCGACGCCGTTTTTGATAATTCGTTTCATTTTTGGTTATGAAATTATTCAGTACAATAAAAATTCTGTAGGATACTTTTTATGATAGCTCGCTTCATGCGGCACTCAGCTGATAAATGAAGTAACTGATAAAGTAGTTATACACAGGCAAGTAGGCCTACTTGAATTTATAGCCCACACATTAACATAAGGATGAATTTGGCACACGAGCCTCGCGTTGCACACGCTCATGCCCAAACGAATCTTCTTCATTTCATTATGTTTCGGCTCCTCCATTATTGGAATGCAACAGCAGAACGAACCACACTTATTTCAACCGCCACCCGATAGCTGTCCACTGCATCTCTATAACCTACCGTATATAACTTATAGGCACGGGAACCCGCGTGGCATAGGATTTGGTCTCGCCGAACGCCATTCTTTAAACACGGTGCACATCTTCATATAACCAGACATTGAGGCTACCATATGGATAATGACTCATTGGATAATTACTCATTGGCTAATAATTACTGTATATCTGCATTCCTGCAAACGATTCATCACGGCAAGGACATGAGTGCAGATTACGCGGCAGAAACTTGATTAAATCTCACAATGTTTTTGAAAAGTGGTTAGTAATAATTCCAGAGTTTCAAACCATTTATAGCGTCGGTGATTTCCAGAATTTATCAACATGTTTTGTCCGATGCATATATATATATTATATATATACGGTGTAGAACCAGGAACAACGCAATAGTATTTGAATCGAGGATAGACGTGCATGATGATGCAACCTAACCTCGTGGGGCGAGATATCCTCGTTGTCGTGGTGCTGATTACTCTATCACTGAAGAGCTGCTGGGGTAGGCTTGGGTATTTATACAATTTCTAATGTAATACTATCAGATAGTGATTGCTATACCACGATTCACTCTCGATTGTACCATCATGAACAGTTATAGTCGCCGAATATTTCCTGTTGGTGATGCTTGCGTGTTGTTTCCTAACTTGAAGTCAGCGTGGCTAGATACAATCGACTATGGTTTCAAATAAATGATGGCGACTAAAGTTACAAGATGTAGCATTAGAGATTTACACATTTTACGCCAAGAACTTCCCTCTAATGTCCTTTAAATCGCCACAGAGTAGGTGCCGTGATGGAAACTTGCCAGCTGTACATTTATATACAATCCATTTTTTGCAGGTCAATCAAAGAAGGTTGTGATCAATGATAGGATTACGTATTTTGGTGAGTTAGCCTACAGCACGCGCCGGTACGGCGACATATCTAGCTGAATTTCATTGATATAAATTCAATATTAGGTAGGCCTATATACAAATTATATGAAGAGTTTATCATGCATATACATTTGACATATGGACCCCAATCTTGGTGTGATATGTGTGCTATAGGTTTTATATATATGCAGAGTGTCACCACGGTTATATTTTTAACACCATCCAAAGTCATTGAAAGCTTAGTTTACAAGCTGTCGGGTTCCGTTCCGTCATTATGTTTATTGGAAGTCATTGCGGCGTGTACTAGAAAGGATCGACATTGATGGTCATGTTTCAACTACAGTAAGTGTGCTTTTGAAATTGCAGATGTAACGACAGTGAAAGACATAACCTGGGAAACCGCGACAGACAAATGCGCTTCATCCGGCATGAACCTTTGCATGATGAAGGATCTTTGCATAGCATTTCCAGATGTGCCAAGAAGTTTTATAAGGAAGTTACCCAAAGATAAGTACGTTCCCGTTGGCGATGCTTACAATGATTGGGTTTATTTGGGACCAAGACGTTTGAACCGTTGTAAACGCATGACAGAAGTAGCTGGACCTCCTCTTTGGAAAGGTAAAGGGTGCAAAGATGCGATTAAGCCGAGTAAAGTATTTCAAAGGTTCTGCCAATCGAGCAGCGGCATTTACTGCTGTCAACGTCCAAACAAAATGGCGGACTTGATTCCTCACCCGGTGCCAGTCTTCATATCGAGATACGAGGATAAAAACGGAGAATTCTATTCATTTTCATTGAATGAGGAATCCAAGGAAGAAGTCGCGGCCAAAAATATGAAAAAAGTTTCAAAAGGCTTGAGAAAATTAACACTCATGTCAGCCCAAGTTGATGGAAAGTATGAAGACCCGATCTATTTCTGCTCGAAACAGATACCAGAAGGTGATAAACTTGTAGAATATTTCCACGTATCAAACAAATGGTGCAATTGGAAATGGAAGATGAATTTTTACCTGTATGGCTCATACGCACAGTTGCCAGATTCTCAACGGTACGAAGCAAACACCATCGGTTTTAAAGCAAAGTTTCGATCAGGGGTGTCCGTCAACGGCACGGTTGGAAGCACGTCAAACGATTTCGCGTTTTACGGACCGAAATTGAGCGACGGAACTCACATCGAATTTTATTCCGAAGAAGTTTCGAAATGCAGCAATGAAACTGTGCTGCTTACGTCTAAACGAGGTACAATTAATTCTCAAGACTTCCAATTTGCAAAGAAAATGGTATGTCGCTGGAAGATCCGTGCCCCATCCAACGGTGTGGTGAAGATCAAATTTTTCAGAATGAAGATGAGTGAAAAGAATGTGTCTTCCACATCACAGCAACCACTTAAGGTATAAGTTACGCTATAGAGTTGACAGATACCGAAGTCGGAACCACACCAAATGCAGTAGGGTGTTCTCGTCATAATAGAGTCCCTAGAAATATGCCCAAGAATATATTGAAGAGTTAGTGGAGCCGATGGCGGACGATCAATAGATATTGTAAAGAAGATTACCACAGATTTAGCGTCCAGCCTTAGTTTAATTCTCAATAAACTAAGGCTGGACGCTAAATATGTGGTGATCTTCTTTACAATAATATATTATCATAATTTACGTATGAGGGCACTATCCGAAAGTATCAAATTACACATCTAATTTTGGGCAATATATTTGAAATCTACAAACTTCATTTTAATGGATGAATACGTCGAATTGCATGTAAAAGCTCTAAACCTGGTCATGATAACTGGCATATGCCGACGGCTAAGTTGTTTTGATGGTGACTTTGGGCAGTACGGCCTTTCCAGAAACCACTTGCAAAACTTACCTATATAGGATTTACCGAATGTACCGTAGAACTTGAAATAATGAAATCCTAACGCTAATTGTTTCATGGTGGACTAAAAATCCTCTATCTTATTTCTAGAACACTTGCAATACAGAAAAACTTCAGATCTTCGGATATGGACAATTTTGCGGAAATGCGTTACCGGCACCGTTCGTCACAATAGACAACGAAATCGAAATTAGTTACGTCAGAAAGTTGTGAGTGTGACTTATATGCCAACGTGTTAAAATGAAATTCAAACTATTCGACATATATCCTAGAAACGATGACAGCGATCAGCTGAAGAGCGAGTTCCTCCTTTCTTACGAGACTATAGTATCCCCTAATGGTCTCGTCAGGAAAAGAGTGTATGATCCGCGCTTGACATGGAATGATGCTAGAAAGTTGTGTTCAGATATTGGCAAAGGATTGTGCAAAGCGAATGACATTTGCCAATCAACCAATAGTCAGCCATTTTACGGAGTCCGGAAAAGTTATCAGTGGACACCAATCATCGACGAGTTTAATAACTGGTTACAGGTATGAGTCGTATGATGCTCTCTCATCGAAAAAAGACTAATTGAAAGTTTGATGTGACGTCAATGATATGGGCAACCGGTTATTACAACCGACTTATGGCTTCACACATGACAAATCTCTATACGCTTGGAACCAGACAACTACATTCTTTTAGTATAGTTAACAATGACAGGAGTAAATGATTCGGCCTAGCCGATTTCAATCTGCCGCCTCTGGCGTGGACACGTCTCAATCGACTCAGAACGGGGGTGGGATGCTTCACGTTTATACTTCACCAGTGCGGTATTGCGCCCAGTGCGGCATCCGAGTGCCATGTAGAAGTGCAAACCGCAGACCATGTCATCCATTCCTGTACAATATACAAACCACCCGATGGAGTGACTGGTTTGAAGAACCTGCATGAGGCGACCGAGCAGTGGCCGTTGTGTGACTGCCTTGACGTCTAGTCCGAAGAAAGCCATACGAAAGAACAAGTTTTAATGAAACGACGCGATTTGGAGCTATGTCTGCCCAGCACAGTGGGCATACATCCTTTTCCTATAAAGTTTCGGCTTTCCTTATCTGGTTGCCAGATCACTGTCCAGCACAGGACACCAATTAAATTGGATTATATCAGAGATATTGTAGGCCTACTGTACCTTTTTATAATGATATCAATCAATTTCTGTTTCAAACCACACAGATCGGGAACGGAAACGGACATACGTGTCGAAAGCATAACGATATGTTTGGACCTCCCCTTTGGGGAATTTCTAGAACAGAATGCAACTCGTCAAATGAATATTCACCTTGCCCAAAGAGAGACTACGTGTATTGCTGCAAGCATAGCAGCTCGATGATTTCAGCGGAACCAGACAAACTTGTTGATGTAATGATATATTCGAACATCTATAAGCGTGTTATATTTACGAAGTAAGTTTCATCGAACACGCAAAAAACATAGTAGCCACAGGTATCGATTCATAAATGGCTGCTGCGAAATTTAGCGGAATCTTCCAATTACGTCCCGCGTCTTGTGAGTCTGGTGGGATAGCTGTCATGAGATAAAATTACATGGGTGGGGCGGAGATATGAGCCTTGCACCTATGCCCTGAGCGACGCTATATCTTGACATTTACGCAGACTATAGGACTGGTCTGTATGCAGTGCCCATAAGATGGGGAGTGGTTAGGGATCATGTGCAGTGGAACATAATGTATTGATTCATGGAATTTGCGCTGCTTAAGATTGCATAAAGACGTTCCCGATGCAAAATTCAGGATTTAAACAATGGCAAAGAAGTATAGCCTCCAGATATTGGCAATACGAAATTTGGTATCTGTGTCAAGTCTGATCTCGATTTGATTGACCAATCTGAAACAATTGAGTCCTCTTTAATCTCTGGAGTCTCATTTTCTAGGTATATACGACGGGGAATTGACAATCTGTCTTCCTTTGACAACACAAAAGTGATATGGACAATCCGTAGAAAAGCCACAGGCGATTACTCTATGATCAGACTCAGTCCTACGTACACAACCAAGTAAGAATTATGGTCGTTACAGAGTGAACTATCCAACACCCACCAATTCGCTAATCGCAGGTTCGACAAGACAGTATATTTCTGTCAGAGAGAAATAGTTCCGTCAATCCTGCAACTTCAATATGCATACAGTATGATGTCACAACCTTGCGAACGTCAAGGATGGAAATACCTGTATCATTTGTATGGGATGAGCAAACGTCATGTAAGCGATTAAACATTTACAAGCCCCGTTTTTCAATCGACATCAACAAGAGCCCAGCTTTGGGATCTGTCCCAGAGCCAGACGTTTTGGACCAAACAACAGTTCCCAATGTTTCGAGGTAGGCCTAAACCTTATATAGGTCCACCTGTCGTGAATATTTAGAAATCAGAGACTTGTTTGTGTATCAGAATGACTCCCAAATCGAGTTCGGTCTTGGGATATATGCGCATAGTGAAGACCTACCGATCGTTTATGTCAAATAACATCATATAGGCTACTGGGCATTTCAACTAATATCTTTTCCTTCCAGCCATTAACGGTAAAATACTATGTTGGTGTATACGAGAAAAGACCTCATCATACAAGGGTACGTTCTGGAGCGTTTCCAAGGAACTTCCAAAAAGAAAATAGCTATATCATTTACTCCTACAGAACAACAGTCCCACCCGCGGAAGAGGTTCGTAAAATGCAATGCAGCCTATGTATAGGCCTACAGTAAATAAGGACGACCCTGAAAGACGGAAACGATAGCTGATATCTTTACTCTGAGCCTGTAAGATTCTCGTATACCCCAATCATTTCTTTCCTATTTAGGGAACTGTGCCGGAAAAAGAATCCTCTGCGTGCGATGGATCGGCCTTAGTCTTGACAGCGCCAACTGTTATCATGTCTCCGGGTTACCCCAAATCCTACAGGTCACAGGCCGACTGCAAATGGATCATCCAAAAACCAGTTAACGTGAATAAAGGTAATCACAAGGTCAAATAATTCGTTGAGCATAGGATTCCGCCATTTCGTATCAAGTTTCATGCGGCGGTGGATTCTACGAAAACGAGCGATTCAACAACCGCTTATTCATTTCAGATGACGTACTGAGGCTCACAGTGAAAGAATTGGACTTGGAAGATCCGGTGGACGTTTTGAAAATTCGAATGGTGCCAGGAGACAATGCAAGGTCTAATTCAGTACAGGGAGAGCAAGTGCGGACTTTATCAGGAATCGTTGGCCAACTCGCCATGAAAACAACAGGCTATTTCGAGCTGAACTTCACGTCAGATGAGTCCATTTCTAGGAAGGGATTTAGAATAGACGCAGACATCATAGGCAGTAAATGCGGAGGAGAAGTGAGGACAAGCGGGGATCTAGTCACAAGTCCTAATTACCCATCGCGTTATCCAACTAACACGAAGTGCCAATGGTCAATTGAAGCTCCTTCACAAAACTATGATATAGAAATTAGGGTCACTTTCCTAGACCTTACAAAGACAGAGAATTGCGCTGATAAAGTTGTCATATCGTCAGACAAAACCGCTAGCACTTTGTGCGGGCAGGACGCGCCAGAAAATGATATATTCATCAATGGAAGTGCGGCTGTGATTCAATTTCATTCATCCTCGCCTAGTGGAAAACCTGGGAAGGGCTTTGCTTTGCAAGTGATTTTTATTGAACGGCCGTCACCGAAGATGCTACAATGCGGCGTCCAATCAATCCCTTTCCGGTCAACAAATCCAGTAATTGAAAAGATCGTGGGAGGATCGATAGCAAAAATACAGAACTTTCCCTGGATGATGCACATTGAAGGCAAACGGACATATTGTGCAGGGACGTTGATAAGTAACGCGTGAGTACATCTATGCCGTCTCCTCTTCCTCTTTACAGGGTGAATTCATAATCCCACTCGAGCATATATAGGCCATGTGCTGCTGGGCTACTGTAAGCTCTCCAGCTGGACTTTAATTGTGGTTAAAGTTAATGTTAAACCCGGCAATGTTAATCAGTGATTAAAATTAATAGCGAAGTAAACATTTTAAATGCGACCATATTTGGACAGCAACACTCAATACTTTGCTGAGAAGTCGACATTGGGGATAATGACACTGTACAATAAAGTATACAATTAAAATATCCACGGACAGGCCATGCATGGACTGTTTATTTAAAAATGCAAAAATGCTTATAGGCGCTCCAAACTCATGTTCAATAAGATGTAATTCGGGAGATTCCAGCACAAGACAAATTTTACAACTCAAGAACCCCGAAAAAACGGCTTCAAGGCTACACACCAACTAATTTTCATAACGTTGAATTTTTTCAGCTGGGTTTTGTCTGCGGCACATTGCTTCATACGAACAAGAACATTGTCAAACGGGAATGTCATTATTACGATAACTGAGGACCCGGCAAAGATAAATCTCATCGCTGGCAGGCAAAAATGGAACGTGTCAAATCGAGGAGAACAAATCCGTTGGATACAACACCTTCAGTTCCGGGACGAGTAAGAGTTGATACGATAGGCCTACTCACGTTAGCTCTCAATCACGACTCAGTTGGCCAAGCCGCATTATTGTCCGCCTTCTGATCTGGAGTCCCCAGGTTTCCCGATCGAGCCGAACCAAAGACTTAAAATCGCTATCCGTTACTCTTTTGTGGGATGTGGTTAGCGCGGAGGGTTGTGGCTGTGATAATGATCCAGGCTATAGACGGGAAGTACCGAAACGGTTGCTGTTCAATAAGCATTGACCTGGCGTACATAGGAGCTTAGTAGTCGATAACGCCACAAAGCAATAAAAACAACCCTAAAAGTCTGCTTATGTGGCGCTATCGTTTGCAGCTACTTGGAAAGACTTTATCTGAGATTTACCAGCGCGGGCATTTTCACTTCGACGTTTACAATCAATGATATCGTCCTACTGAAAATGAATAAAGAGATCACAGTCACGTCCTCAGTGCGACCGATCTGTCTTCCGTATCAAGTAAGGATTTATAAGCAAGTTGCAGGGTCGGATAATTGGGGACAATTTGAACAGGAAGGGTATCCGCATAAAAATCTTTGCCCAAATCATGAGCGGTGACCAGCCGCAACGGCACGGGTGGAATGAACAAAAGAAGACTGCTAATACTCCTCCCAAGCTAACATCACGATGCTTGACGATCATCGGCCTTTACATTACATAACCATTTTGACAGGACGTGAAAGTCGGCGATACGTGTTACATTGCTGGGTGGGGCACAATCGATGAGGCTGGTACCGATTCCGTGCATTTGAGATACACAAAAGCACCGATCCTGAAGACGGCGATTTGCAATAGATATTGGGAAATGTACGACGCAATTATAGACAGCGGTCTTTGCGCAGGTGGGTCAGGGGTATACAAGCGAATAGACGTCTGTTACTTTTTACATTACTAATTTACTACCTCTAATAGGATATCCAGCGGGAGGGACAGGAATGTGTAATGGAGATTCCGGTGGGCCGTTGTTTTGTCGAGGTAAATACGGCAACTACTACATCCAAGGTATCACATCTTGGAGCGTTGGGTGCGCCAGAAAAGAACTACCTGGCGTGTATACTCGAGTATACCACTACAACGAATGGATAAGGAAGATCATTGAAAGCGATATCCCAATACCCAGCGAAGGTGCATCAATCAATTACACCGTAACATAATGAGTTGCGAGTTTCCTTAGAGATACTGTATTTTGCATGGAGCATGGTATTGTTGTGAGAATAAATTGAAATACAGACAAGTATAACATGATTCCGAATTGGGGCCAGCAACTATCCGCCTATGGAAAAAAAGAAAATGTAGGGAATGAGTGTCGTGGTCTCAGTCAGGTCATTATGCGGATCTCATTGCGCTGATGTAACCCCGATTGACCGGCCGAAAGGTGGACGCTGAGAAGTGTTGGCATATGCAAGGACAGCCAGGCGAAGCGAGCAGACTAGAGGAGAGGGCTGGCCGAAAGATGAAAGCCTAGAAGTGTTAGGTTAGCCTATGTAACTATATCGAAGAGTAGGCTACCCTATCTGCCCTGGCGACTTCCAGTTATAATTGTTCATTTGTTCGTTTAGTTTATTTGGAATTTATGGCGTTTTCAACTATTAAGGTCATTTACGCAAGGTCAATGCTTACGGTATACGTGTCAATAGGCCTACTTAAAGTTTATAGCCCGGATCACTATTACAACCATGACTCTCCGCACTTCCCCGTAACTAACTGCCAAGCAAGGAAGGAACGGATACCAATATTAAAGTCTTCGACTTGACTCGACCGGGAATCGAACTCGGAACATCCCGATCAGAAGGCGGACAGTCTAACCCACCCGGCCAACGGAACGGTAATTGTTCACCTTAGGGTTTAGATTTGAAATGACTGTAGACAAGATTATTCGGGAAAGACGTTAGCTATTCCCAAAACAATCCTAGGGGACGTCATCACAGTGAACATGTAACCGCATTGCATATAAGAGAGTTGCAGAACTTACATCCCTCGGAATTAACCGTACTTATAACTAACATATATTAAAATATATTTATCTCAACGATAACGCCTCCACTACAAAACATTAGACTACTAAATTAGCCTTTGTATGAGTCCGGTACGATCGCAGACCGCAATGAGCATAGCGTACGAGCGAGCGATATTGCAAAGTTGTTAACTAAGCAGTTTCGGGCCATTCGATGAGTATTTTTAACTTTTCAGATGCCTTTTTCTACTTTTGATAATGAAGACATTGACATCATATATGACTGGTGAGGTTCACTACGCTGGCAAAACTTTGCCAAACAAACGGGGATGTCTGTTCATGGTACATGACGAATCGCGGTTCCGATTTATTACTCGTTAACCAATCACGTTGGCGCTCAAGAAGAATACGAAGTACAGATTATTCTAATGAATCATGGCGTCTTTGTGAAATGATTGTTTAATTGAAGCTGAGGCTAAATTCGGCGTATCTATGTCGTCTTCACAAGTTTACAGTACAAACCTTTGGTTAAGATGTCATAAATCGTAAACAGGAAAGATATTTCACTTTTCTTCTCACATGTTAAGTAAACAATAGCTCCAATCAGTAGCCTACCTACGGTACGCCTAGGCACTATCAAAGCTATGGTTAACTGTTTACAATTACGTCTACGTACAGCGCTGATGCTCTTCGCGGTTCAAATTCAAAACGTTTTTGCATCGGAAACGCAATGATCCCGCTCTCTCCAAAAAGAAAAAGCACGGAAAGGACTTACAAGCAGCTACAGGCAAGTAATGATGGCCTAATACTCGTAGAAACAATCCACCCATTGATTTTGATATTCATCCTGATTTTGAACCAGAAATCAACGTGTCATAATATTAGGCCTCTGCATTGAGCGGATACGTCGCCGAGCCCAGATCTGGGACGTTGGCTGCTTCGCGCACCGTTAAGCATCAATTACATTTTGTTGAGTCGGGCAATATAACGTACACGTATATGTGTTGCCAAGGAGATAATAAAGTTTTACCACTGGTTAGCTATAAAACTATTTGAGATATCAATATAATGGTGTCAAGTATAAATAACGAGGCGGAAACACTTTAATGTAACGATGATATCAAATATTCTGAAGGTTTATTACTTTACATGGAAGTCTGCTGATTAGAAAAGATAAGTCGATTTCGTGGTGCGCGTCGACATCGTTTAAGGCCACAGAAAAGTTCCCGGACGCATCACAATTCACAAATAGATGCTTATTTTCACCTTCACAAGCAATATTTTCTCAAATCCCTGAGAATATTCCATCGCTAGTACTACTCCATGTCGACAACAAGTTTCTCATGTATTTCAAGTGGTTTTTCTATGAAAATCAAGGTATTATATTATATTGATGTAAACAGTTTGTATCTCGTTTCATATTAATCCACAGTATTATTTCTAAATATATAATGGATTTATCAGAAAAGGTTTTGTAACGCGTGAGATGATTGCGGTTTGAAAGCCATGTTTGTGCCAGAATAGGCTGATAGAAATTGTATCTCACGGTCCAAATATGGTTAATCTATTTAATGTTGAATTGATACCTTACTGTGATGGCATACACATGAAAATATTCCGACCCATAATCAAATTTATTTAATTGATTGACCGATTAAGATAAAACACGATTATTGGATTCGCAAATACATTCAAAAAGACTGTACAAAAGACGCCAATCGTATCAACCCGCACGCGAAATTTGAAGACGAAATAGGTGATAATATAAACGACTAATTTTAATTAACGATGTCGTGTTTTCTGAGTACTTTGAATACATACATTGGTGGCGACCGCATAAGGTAGAACACCCCCATGTACTTAACAAATCGTTCAGTTGGCTGAGTGGTTTGACTATCCGTTTTCCGATTGGAAGGACCCGGGGTTTGATACACGACCGAGTAAAACCAAAGACTTTAAAGTTGGTATCTGTCCTGCTCGGATTGGCAGTCAAAATGGGACAGTGCGGAGGGTGGTGGCTTTGACAAGAATCCGGGCTATAAGTCGGAAGTGTCGACAAGCGCGATAAGCATTGGTAAGGTGTGTAAAGTGTACCAACTCCTAGTTGAAACGCCAGAACTTCAAACCGAAAATGTTGGTGGAAGTTAGCCCGAAAACTGACAAATTAACCACAACTGCATTTGCGTATTCTGACGCAGCACAGCCACAAGTGACTTGCCTATTTGTCATACGACCATTCCGCACGGGATCGGAGAGATTCCAACTAGTCATCAATTTATAGGTTTGTGATAGGCGTGCAGACAATCTCTAAAAAAATCGTAAAGACGGCTAGATATTTGTTATTACATATTCGTTAAGTATGATTATGCCCAACAAAAAAATTCGAATTTTCAAAAATATATGCCAACTTGTACTTTAGCAAGTAACAACGAAACCAGGATTATGTTATAAACAGTTTCACCGCACTAGATGTGACGTCACATATGCGTCGGCGTTCATGTGTAATATAAATACTGGGCTCGCAACGTGAAGCATACCATATTCAAAAGAAATTTTTCATGAAGAAAAATGACAAAACTTTGCAATTTCTTCAAACACGGCACACTCATCGTGTCGCTGATGATTATATCAAAGATAATTCTAGGTAAGTGCAGAAGCTACCGGTTGATTAGATCATTGCATTGAACTAGCAACACTTCAGCATTACTCCACAATATTTATCCAAGGCTATTCCGGTCAGTGACCGCTCAGGTCTCGGGTGTAATTGTTAGTAATGCAAGGGGTTAATTTACTCCAACTCCAAGTACCAAGTCTTCCCAATTCGGGGGGAGTTATTAGGAAATTTGAGTAACATTTCTGACACTTAGCCCCATAATCATCAGGAATGGAACTGAAACTTTAACTCGACTCGAGCGTCTTTAAATACGTGCTTACGCATTTGTCAACATATTAAGCATTTATCTATGTCACAGCTAGGTATTAAGTATGTTAATTTCACCAAAATCTGACTACTCTACTAATTAGCGCTATGCGTACCTTGCAATAGAATGATTTACAAAATTTGCGTACATCTCGTTCCTATCAGTAATGCACCTAAGAACCCATTTGATTGGGTTATCAAACGCGACTTCAGATTATCGCCTAATAGTTAACACAAGTTCGTGACGTTTGATTTATAGATGGTGTAATCGAAGCGTACGAGCGCCACAAAGTCGACGATTGTCGTGATGCATGACCATGCTAATTACCAAAATTCAACGAACGCCACAGGCCACAAGCGATATGATACTGTACTTCGCTATTCCCGTTATACAAATTTTAGTCATGAGCGCTCAATTTCGAAAAATATCAAATACGCAGCGAAATACGACATTACGGAATGATGTACACATTTAGTGTGTTTGTGCCTAATGAGGCCAGTGAGTAATTCAATCACCTTAATATTTAGCTTTTATGCAGTTGATCCTTACCCAAAACGCTTGGCCTAAAAGTGGATACCTAATCGTGGAAATAATAACAAGTTTAACAGCAATTTTATTATCGCAAAATTCCAGAGGGCTGAGGTAATGATAGTAGTTCAGGCCATAAGCCATGACATGAAGCATTGAAATGGCGTAGAATTACCTTAGTAGTTGAAAACACCACATATCCAAAAACAACAATTTTATACTCTCAGGTCAATCAAAGAAAGTTGTGATCAACAAGAGAATAACATATTTTGGTAAGTACAACAGAATCCCTTACTTATAGGCAGTATTTTAAAGGCGGAAACAAGCAACTATTCTCAAGACAACCATTATTAAATTGCAGATGCCCCGTCGGTGCAACGTACAACTTGGAGAAACGCCTCGGACCGTTGTGCTTCAATAGGCATGGGTCTGTGCATGAAAAAAGATCTTTGCGAATTTTCCCGTAGATTCACTTCCAAAATTCCAAGAGTGTTTGTTAAACGCACAATTGTGGACAGGTATATTCCGGTGGGTGACGCCTACAACGACTGGATTTATGTAGGTCCACGGAAATTAAATCAATGTCAGCGCATGACAGAATATGCTGGGCCTCCTATTTGGAGAGGGAATGGATGCAAGCAGGCAGTGAAACCAAGTAAAGTCTTTAAGAGGTTCTGTCAATCAAGCAGTGGGATATATTGTTGCAAAAGGACAGACAAAAAAGCCTTACTGCCATATCCTGTTTCTGTCTACGTCAGTAGATACAATCAAAGCGACAGCAAAATTTTCTACTCCTATTCAGTGGATGCTGCGAAGGCGGATAGCCAGAACAACAACAAGTGGGAGAAAAATGTTCCAAAGGACGTACAGAAATTTTCCTTGATGTCAATGAGAGTCGCAGGGAAATTCGAAGACCCGATATTCTTTTGCTCAAGGCAGGTCAAGAAAGAAAATGGCGATTTAGTAGATTACTTCTACATCGCGAACAGATGGTGCAATTGGGGGTGGAAACTTAATTTTTACTTGTACGGTTCGCTAACGCATTTACCAAATGCGCAGAAGTTTGAGGCAAACGCTGTTGACTTTGGAAAGAATCTACGATCTAGGCTAACCGTGAATGGGAAACTTTCTCGGTCACCAGCGAGTTTCGTGTTCTACGGACCGAAGTATCAGGATGGAACGCACTTTGAATATTTTCAAAATTCCGAACCCAAGGCAACATGCACAAAAGAACCAAAGTTGCTCACGTCTGTTGAAGGTTTCATTGATTCTAGACAAATTGATGTTAACAATGGGACATGCCGGTGGAAAATTAGGGCCCCAACTAATAGTGTTGTGAAGATCAATTTCTTGAGACTGAACCTAAAGCCAAGAGCAACAATTTTTACAAATCACCAAAGCAGTGTAAGAAGATATTTCTCATTATATGAGCCAATCTATGGGTTAGGTTTTGTGGCACAGGCCTAATGATTAAGTAAAGAATTAATATCTGGGTTGAATTGCCCGAGACTCCAAATGATATGCATCGGTGCATGTCTGCGTGAGTTAGCAACCCTCGACTCAAATCAACTTACAGTTACAGATACACGCTGCAGATACCATGGTCGTCAATAAAGAGATGGTTAAGATGTGAATTCACAACATCGCCCACACTCGCTAAGGTCCAGAAAATGTTCAGTCATAATGATATAACTTTATGGCATTTTCAACTACTTAGGTACCGCGAAGTCGGCCGAGTGGTTTGAATGCCCGCCTCCTGGTCGGGAGGTTCAGGGTTCGATTCCCGACCTAGTTTATGTTTAGCAGTCAGTATGTGGGGGAAGTGCGCAGGGTTGTGGACATGTGGTTGTATATCAACACGCGTACACTAAGCATTAACCTGGGGTATATGACCTTAGTATTTGTAAACGCCTTAAATCCAAAACAACAACAACAACAACTACTATACTTAGGTCATGAGCGCCACGCCAATGGTTTCTGCAATACCAATTTGGAAACTTCGGCTAATTGCATGTTCCTATTTATTTAGATTTCAAGTAATCAATATGTTGCGCGAAGGATTGCAAACTACAATTTCTTCAAGAAGTGTTCCGAAGAAAGGGTCGAGATTTTCGGTTACGGTCGATTTTGCGGAAATACTTTACCACCTGCATTTGTTACAATAGACAACGAAATAGACATCGCTTTCAGTCGATCTGGGTGAGTTCACAGATATATCTATGTGGACATTGTGAAGTGATCACTGATCATGTGGGGTGGAGTGAACTAAGGGTGTGATTATGCTTCACAGAGAAAAGACTGAAGAGTCTCAAATAAGTGAGTTCTCGTTGTCTTATCAAGTGGTCGCGCCACCAAACGGTCTCATTAGGAAGAAACTGTTTGACACCAAACTAACTTGGGTTGGTGCGAACGACACTTGCGCTGCAATGGCAAAAGCACTGTGTAAAGCCAGCGACATCTGCGAACATACGCGTGGCAGACCCTTTTATGGAATTCAAGAAAACGATCAATGGACGCCGATTAACGATGAATTTAACGATTGGTTGCAGGTCGGTATATAGTCTAATAGTTAGTAAATCTTTTCCATAGAACATGAGCAATGCTGCTTTGACCACGTCGGTTTCAGTGGGGGAGACAGCATATTAATAAGGGTCGAAAGAGTGTTGCCCAAAAAGAGCTTCGTGCTTTCTCTATATACGTAGGAATTTCCGCTAGCTCAACAGTTCATCGTCACGCCTTTATCAACAATACAGACATAAGGAAGTGAGCCATACTTTGAATCTGTACAACGGTATATTGAGCAGAAAGTTCAAAGTTCATGATTTGAACACGACCTTTTCCCTGTAATAACCAGTAGACTACTTTTAATCCTAAGCTTGCCAGTGACAACTGTTCTTAGTTAAAACAATTCTTATACGGTTGAAATACCAGATCGGTAGAGGAAACGTTCAAACGTGCAGACGACATAACAATATGTTTGGACCTCCTCTTTGGGGTCTTTTTGGAGCTGAGTGCAATGTATCAAATGAATATATTCCCTGTCCAAAAAGGGACTACCTATATTGCTGCAATCCGTCAAACTCACTTCCACAGACAGAAGATATAGTGGACGTGCTAATTTATTCGGTTACACTTCACGGCACAGTATTCTTCAAGTAAGTAGCCTAACTATTGAAATTTATAGCACTACCTGATATTGTGATTTCTAGCCGTCGGAAGGTCATGGACATTATGGTTGCGGCTGCATGATATCTGAGATTCACCAATTATGCACAAACTGTCTACATATTTCCACACGAAGATCATTCGTCTCCCATATATTTAAACCTAGACGAGTAGCGACTATAGAGAGTGCCTCCACAGTTTTAAAGCCAGGCCGAAAATATTGAAAACTTGGTACACCGTGAGCGTTCAGAGTTACTACCAGTGCTTAACTAATTCGGCTGTACGTAGACGATACAGTCCATTCCATCTTTTACGACCATACGTCATTGGACGCTATCAACGGACACATATATGTGTATATGTGTGTATTCTATAGAATCAAATTAACATATTTTTGCATTCGCTGAGTTAACTGTCATTGCTACATACAGTCGCAACATAACCATATATTCGTCACGAGAGAACCTATGTCTCATGTAAAATGCACCAACCCTCCTCTAACCATGTGCAGGTGCACCCATCATCATCACAGTATAGCGTTTCTAAACACTAGAAGTGTAGATACGCCGTACTTAGTTCAATAGCCATTAGCCATGCACATTGCATGGGCTTTTATGATAAGGAATTTCTAACTCCGTTCAGATATCTCCGAAAAGGCATTGACGAGCTTTCCTCATTCGACGACAAAAATTTCTTGCGTTGGACAAGAACAAAGAAAGCCGATCAAGATATCGAGAAGATGAAACTGAACTCGCATTACTCGCCTTTGTACGATCATGACTATGCCTATAGAAACCGACCGATCTACATGATTCGCTCATTTTACAGGTTTGATAAGCCGCTGTACTTTTGTCAGCGAGAAGTAGTTCCAGCTCTGGAAGGACTCAGATTAGTCTACAGCGTGCTTTCTCAACCTTGCACAAGTCAGGGGTGGAAATATTTATATCATTTGTACGGGATGAGCACTTTTCACGTAAGTCGACCGTGGAGAGCAGACCATACCGAACACATTTTTACACTATAATGCATGAAGGGTAGACCTAACGATACACAAAAATACTACTCTAATCTGAACGTACCCGGAACCACTACTCTTCGTTAAAGGCTATACGGCTACGCCATTGTCAAGCCGCGAATCCGAATCACGAGTTGCTGAATGTTTGACAGCACGGGCTCCGGATCCGGAACATATTCGCGATTTTAGTCATACAAGCGTGTGTGTATGTGCATGCATGCGAGCAACAAGCACGTCGGTCTATTTTGCCAACCCGAATCGCGGGATGACCATGTCCGTCAGTACGGGTTCCGGAACATCTTCGCCATTTTATTCCTTTATCACGCAGTCGTGTGATCAAAATGCACATCGGACATGGCCACGCTAGACATTACATACAGTAGGTGTAGGCATATACAAGCCGGAGTCTATACTGGTAAACCAAATTGGATATGTTTAATCAATCGCGCATGTATACTTGTATTGCATGTACCGTAAAGGGCGATCACAACGGTAAGGCAGCAGCATGCCAACCATCTCTAACAGAGAAATACATGGAATGTATTAATGTTCTGTTCTTACACTGAATGAATATACGCGATTTCTCCTTAGCTCTTCGATAAGCATAAGCATATGCTTGATTGGCACACATATCTATAGATACATATCGTTTTAAACTTTTAATCCTATCACAGTTCCGGGTTTACATGTTTATATAACACAATGATTTCGCAGACTTGACGTTTTATAAGCTATATTCTACTTTCAGCCAGGAACTGCCAAGCACTATGTGGGTATATATGAGAGAAGACCACATCACACCAGGATCCAAACAGAAAACGTTGCAAAAGATTACGGAAGCCAAGGCAGTTACATTTTTTATTCCCGCATTCCCCAATTTATCATGGCCGACAGCGTAAGATCTATCAAACATTTGTGGTTATACAGTATGCGAACGAAATCCAGAACCCGTTTTTCGAACAGGAACCCGTTCCGGTTGTTGAAATGTCGCTATGCGGTGAATTGGATTCTAATGTGCTAGCGCCAGCGGTGGTGATGTCTCCGGGATACCCGAAATCTTACAGGAACCATTTGGACTGCAACTGGGTTATAAAGAAACCTAGCAATGCCCGTGAAGGTATGCTAAGGAATAGGATAGATAGAATAGATATTACCCCAGGGCTCATTTACAGACCTCATAAAGCGAGCATTCTGGTTAGACCCTCAAACAACCGGCTATCGCACTTTTGGTGGAGTAGGCTAGGCCGACATTGAAGCCCGTCTTTGAGAATAATATAGCATGACTACCATTTCACGCCGCGACAGCGCCAAACCATATGCTCCCTACTTTGACACTCAACGACGAACAGTCTTCTATCCCGCCTAAGCGCTCGGCCATGTAAAGGATAAACCATTACGGGGTTATGATACCTGAGGGCTAAGATATCGCGTGTTACAATAGTTTGGATTAAAAAACGGCCTTTGCACAACCCAAAACCGCTACGTAGTTCACAAGCTTTGACTGCGTGCGGCTGTCAGTGGCGACGATGTGCTGTTATCAATTTTTTGTCGTCACAAGAACTAGGCTACGTGGCGCGTCTCGTAGATTAGGCCTAATTGCTCCAATTAGAGCCTGGCGCGATTTATGCATTAGCAATTATATAGAAACACCATAAAACTAAATTCAAAACGCTTACAGAAATCACAGCCTAATCCACTTTACAATCAGGCAAAAAGTCCTCACATATTTCAGATGAAGTGTTGAGACTTACTGTGACGGAATTAGATTTGGAAGACCCTGTAGACATTCTGACAATAGGAATGCATTCCGGCAATACTGTGGATGGATCAACATCCCCTGACAGAGTACGAACTTTAACGGGAATCGTCCGACAAGTTACCATGGAAACAACAGGATATTTCAAGCTACATTTCGTATCAGATGCAAGTGTATCAAAGAAGGGTTTCCGAATAAAAGTTGATATCATCAGTGCACATTGTGGAGGTGCGGTGCGTACCGACGGAGATTATATCACAAGTCCCAGCTACCCATCGTCGTACCCCATCAATGCAGAGTGTGAATGGTTGATTGAGGCTCCATCCAAAAACTACGATATTGAAATCCAAGTCGTAACCCTTGACCTAATATCAGACGAGGAGTGTTCCGATAAAGTTATGATTACCTCTCGCCACATTGAATCCGACTTCGTTTTATGTGGGAACAAAACATCAACAGACAAAATGTTTCTCAATGGAAGTACAGCAGCCGTGTATCTATACACGTCCAACTCAGATCCAAAGACTGTCAAAACCCATACGGGTTTCGCTTTCCAAGTGTATTTCCGCGAAAAGCGACCCAGTGCGATACCGTTGCAATGCGGTGTTCAATCCGTTCCGTTCGGCTACTCAGACCCAGTAGAGGAAAGGATCGTCGGTGGAACTAAAGCTACGGTAGCAAATTTTCCATGGCTAGTTCACATTGAAGGCAAGGTTACATATTGCGCTGGGACTCTAGTAAGCAAATCGTAAGTAACTCGTCAACAGAGGTAGCGAAGCAGAATCATCAGTCACTTAAACAAATTTGATTTCAGTTTGGTTTTGACCGCCGCACATTGCTTGATAAAGGATCTGGATGGGCTAGGCGGGCGAATACTGTACGGAGATGTGAAAACATTCAAGCTTATCGCGGGGAGAAATAAGCGGTACATTCATAACAAAGGAGAACAAGTCAGACGAGCGATTCACGCACATTTCCGAACCGAGTAAGTCAAATTACATGAAAGGCGTGATGGAATGGAATATAGGATCAGATGGCTCCTACATTGCACTATACTTGTCCTTAACAAACTTACTTAAATTAATGTACTTTTATAAATGGACCTTGCTTGTTCACAGCTACCGTCAACTAATGCATCTCATCGTTTTAAATGGAAATTTTACCCTATCATATTACGCATACAATGATATCGTCTTGCTAAAGATGGATAAAGATGTGGATTTCAGCCCGCTTGTTCAACCCATTTGCCTTCCAACGCAGGTAAAAATTCTATGAATTCTATAGGGATCGTGTTGCTGACCTAGATGTAAAGAAGACACACCAAAGGACAGCAACAGTAGTTTCGCGGTCAGACGTTTACGTCGTTTTTCTACATGCATCTCATTGCGTTGCTTTCTACGCCTGGCGGCATTACAAATGGTTGTCATATCGGGATATGAAAAAATCCAAGTACAAATAGTCAAGCACGTTGCCTTTCGGTTAGACATGCAGTACTTCTATAGGAGTTACAAATATAAGCCTAAGCAGTAGGCCTATATAAATTTTTATTTAAGAAAGCAAGGTTTATCAGCAGGGCCGATATGCGGAGTGAAAGGTATGGCCAATGAAGATTTTACACGTTATAGCATCAGTCGAGTTTGCGACACGACATAGGCCTACAGGTAGTCCTACGATTTGTCCAGCCAGGGAAATACAGAATTATAATTCACTGAGATAGGCCTGCTCATCATGCGATTATGGTAAGCCTACAGTAACCAACGACTGTTTGTATGATTGCAGGATGCTCACGTGGGAGACACCTGCTATGTCGCCGGTTGGGGAGATATCACAAGCGATCGCACCCGCTCAATATTCTTGCATTACACAAAAGCGCCAATTTTAGAGAGCGAATTGTGTAACTCCTACCCGCTAATGCGAAGAACCGTGTATGAAAACGCAATTTGTGCAGGTAAGGAAACGGTAATTTATGTGAAAAGTCAAAGTGAATATGAAAAAAGCTTTGATAAAACGGTGACCACAAATGAAACGTCCATCGTAAGTTTCTCGAAACAGTGGTGACGATGCCGGAAGATCAGATACAAAGTAAAGTACCGCATATGTTGTCACGAATTTAAGGTCCGGCCTAGAGATCCACTGTTATTGATTTTTCCCATAGTTATGAATCGCCCCCCTGGCTGCAGACGGATGGTGGGAATCGATTTGGGAAATAAAATAGCCTATCGACCTCATTACTTCGCTGAAGGCCGATATCGATTATCGCAGGAACGCGAATATCAGCCGAACCGATAAAGCAGTCGATCTCAAGCATCAAGCTAAAATTATTCAGAAGTTCCTGAAATCCTGCTAGCTCCACCCTTTGCTAAAGAGCTAAAGCCTGGCGAAACTGACAAGCCTATGGTTTTCGAGTCGACTCCACTCCCCTCACTGCCTACCCACACACCGGCTTGGGCTTACGTCTCTATTACCCCATCCATACCGTATGTTGCATTCAAACCACATTGTAGTTCATACATTAACGTTCAGGTTATCCTTCTGGAGGAAGCGGTATGTGTTACGGGGACTCAGGTGGACCTTTGTTTTGTCGTGGAAAGTACGGGAACTTCTACATGAACGGAATTACATCGTGGAGCGTAGGATGCGCAGTACAGAAAGCGCCTGGTGTTTATACAAGGGTATTTAATTTCGTGGACTGGATCAAAAAGACGATAGGAAATACCGCATAATATTGGCATATCGTTTCGATATGTTATTGTAAAGAAGATTACCACAGATTTAACGTCAAGCCTAGTGTTCTAATTCTCAATAAACTAAGCTTGGACGTTAAATCTGTGGTGATCTTTACAATATCTATTGATCGTCCGCCATCGGCTCCACTACACTCTTTGATGCTTAGATTCTAATCATGGGTACTTCCCTCGAATTTTGACTCGCATATTACGCATATTGATTCTGTGCATGCCACACTATCGGATGTGACGCATTAGTAAATTTAACCTGTCATTAATTCGTGGATATCAGTAACACACAGATTATTGGACTACGCTAGAACAAGAATTCGAATCAGAGAAAACAACGGTAGACTATTAGATTGTTCTTCTTTCGTTTGGCTATTCGGACTAGAGCTCACGCACAGCAGTCACTGCTTGGTGGCATCGTCCAGGTTCTTCAGACCAGTCACTCAATTGGGTGGCTTAGACATTGCACAATAATAGATGTTATGGTCTGCGGTTTTCTCCTCTGCACCACACTCGCATGTCGATAGGCGCAAGACCCCATTTATGAAGGGACGACGCGGACGCGACAGATCGAAGCCGGCTGGGGACGCGGCAGGGGTGGAGAACTAGAAGTAGAGAGACTATTAGATAAATTGATCTTACAACATAATATTTTACGAGTCTATCGTGCTTTGACGGTACATGGACCTTGAGAAGCAAATGAAACCGGCGCGTTGCGCAGCTAGGTTGATTACGATTGTGTAAACGACCGCGTCCGAAAGAGCAGGCATCCGTCGCGTTATGACGAGTTACAGAACCGCACAATAAATATGTACCAACCCATTGACACAGACAAGGTAACTCGAGTTGCACATGATTCTTCAATATTTATTGGCAAGCCTTACCGTTGCCGGTAATAGAAGGCAAGAAAAACAGTATCGGAGGTAAATTCACTCATCGGAACGTTGATGTTCGAGAGACTCTCTGGCAAATATGGCTGCGTTTCCAAACGGGTAAACCTGCAGAAACACATCATCTATCTCAAAATCAGGTTCTCAGCAGGCAGACAGACCGAAAACTTATATTTTGTCGCACTAACAACATGGAAATATTTCCAGTATCGACTAAGAGTGACGAAAGGAGCCGCAAGGCCTTACAATTAGTCGCTACCTGGCGGAAATGAGTATTCTTAAACCACTAAACAAATGCAATTTTTTCCATGCGGTAAGGATTTGCAATGATCTTATGTGAGGTCCCAGCACAAAACATGTTGTGTGCCTAATCACGCATGCGATGGTGATATCACGCGAGCTCCACCCCACGGACGCCAATACACGTCCGCGCACGAGTGTCTTAGAATGCGACGTCCGCGCATATGGAAATATCCCAAATTTTCACATACATATTGAGTGTTGGCCAGTTGTGATCGTGGCAAACCTAGATACAGTTAGTGTGGAAAACATAGTCGCCTGACAGACGTCACTAAAACTACACATCTAGAGAAGCATCCAGGAATTTAGACTTGATAGCAGGACTGAGATGTTGGCTGTTCGTTTGTACCGTAGCTAACTCGAATTCCTCAGATGAGGTTCTAATAACCGAGCAAGGCTTTATCTTCATATTCTGCTATAGACATCGTGGGCCAACTAGGCTATGCGAGCTAAACTTTTATTGCTGGTCAATGTGATATCGTCTACGTAGCCAGCAGACTTGTAATCAGAACGCCATTGTTCCGTACCACACACTATATGCCTGTATGGTATTTCGTTTACACAATAGGAATAAGAATTGTGTATTGCGCAAACACCGAAATTCCAGAACCAAAATCAGCCGAAGCCGCGTGAAATACATAACAGTCTGATACAGTAAATGACGGATTCGGCATGCTGAAAATTATCAGGTAAAGCAGGTAGGCTACTGTATTTTATACGTGGCGTACACCACTCTCAATATGATACATTTCTTCAGACTGGTTGCCACCGTACATCATTTTTCTCTATATGGTCATCGTCTTGTATTTCTCTCGCTTCAAACTTTCGTCATATCAACCATGTCTGTCTTACAACATCTAAATACCAAAAGGTCCGCGGTTTTTCTTTCTATCAGCTGTCATCACTCAATGAGTTTTCGGGCCAGTATTGTCCTCTCCCTTCCTTTTAACATGTCATTGTCAATAGAATGTAAGTATGGCGGTTCTGAGTGCTTCAAATCGTCTGATGTGTCTGTGCCGTGCCCGGTATCTAATTTCAATCACGTCTACTCACGTCAGTTCCAGAGAATATCTCAGCATTCTAAGCTCAGCCACCTCAAGTGCTGGCCCCAGACTTTTGCAGTAGCAGTAGTCTGCAACTCGTACATCATCTCAGGCACAGCAACGTCTCACAGATCCTTTGACTATTACTGCTATCTATATATCAGAGATCATCTGTGATAACTTGTTCCAGCTACTCTATCCTTCCTGAATCAACTTCGTCCTAAACTCCTACTGTGAAGTTGAGGTGCGAGGTAGTGGTGATTGTGGGGCTGAAACTTTTGAGAAATTGGTTGGGGTGTGTCGTTTTAGGACTTGTTACGGCTCGTGGTCTTATTTAAGGTTTACAAGTCTAACTCTTGATATTATTCACCAATAAGTTCTCTTGAATTAGGAAACAAGGAGAGTTTGTATTCACAGTTAGGTGTAGCCTACTGGATAGTGAATGGTGTACAATACAGCAGTTTGAAATGTAGCTACTTTAGCATAGTATTGTGCACTGTTTACGGAGACTACGATAAATTTGTCAATAATACCTCTTACCTTCCCAATCACTCGGGCTTTCAACAATCCTAAAGGTACAGGCCCATAAGTTCTTGAGTCTGTTGAATTTGCTTTATTGTCACCTTCCAACCAGATGTGTCCACGGGGAATGCAAGTACTCTTTTTCAGTTTCAACATGTCAAAATATCCACTGAAACAAATTCAGCAAGAGTCAGATGGACCTGCTCCATTCCACCAGAGTCAGATCACAAGTTGAGGCTGAAATACAGCTTCGAACTTAGAAGCAGTGACCTATGGCATAAATTCTTCCTACCTATTGCTTGCCTTTTTTATCTTGGATTCACCGACGACATCGCCTGCAAGACCAATCACTCGCTTGCATATCAAAAGGCTTGGCTGCTTTGGAGATGTCACTATAACGATGTCTCCCCTGTAAAATTATTCCATTTTAGAATCAAAAATGGTGGAGCCGATAGCGGACGATTCAAATAGAAATAAATATAATAAGTCACCACAGATTTAACGTCCAGTCCAGTATATTGGAATATAATATATTATTATACTTATATACTTATTATATTTATTGCTATTTTAGAATCAGTAACTGAAGATAAGGCCTACTCCACATTCAAAATGCATTGCACATGAAGTTCTGGGCATTACAGGTCACAAATATTAGCCAGTGACGAGAGGTTTGACTAAAATGGGATACATATTGTATGGTCCATCGCTCCATGGGTGCAGATAGATAGACAGATAGATCATTTATTTCTTCTAACTGGTAAAATCCGCTATGGAAAGGTGACAACAATCTGCTAAAGGCTGTACAATCAGCCCCAAATGAAGACAAAGAGAAGTTACGGTGACACGAAAATCATATGTCATCGAGGCTATGTCGATACCGACCAATTGAGAACATCTTGTTTATACAGAGGTAATTTGGTGAAACTTGATTGGTCCTGGGATTGAATGAACATACATTGCTAATACTAACAACGCACACACTTAGCCATATTCCATATCTTCTGTCTAACCATTTATTATACAATAGACTCTGCATAGAATATGCTGTAACTGCATACCTTCTTATATCAGAAAATGGTATTCTTTTGTCACACAATCCTATGTCATTTGGCCATATGGTCGGCTGCATAGATTCTCCCTGGAATAGGATTGGCGATATGATGGAGCTATTTACAGTTTTAACAAGAATAGCTCCGGCTGCTCCCCCAGCAATCCACCTGCATAGTCTCATCCACAACTGCATACCAACCTGAGAAAAAAGGAGCAATGATGAGTGTACCAATCTGAGAATGGGAAATACTTAACTATATTGATGCTAAGTGAAACTTATCGGCATACAGAAACAGATTAAGTTTGATCAAAGCCATGTGATGGCCATTGATTTGTAACCGAACGGAATACATACAGGTTCGACTACATTCCTATTATACTGACATCTGATCTCTCTCTCAGTAATTCAGAGAGACCTGGGCTCAATTCCTAGTTGGGCTACCCATTCCTAAAATAGTCGGCAACAACACAATATACCAATTCCATTTCAATTCTGGATATGACACGGGGGAAAATTTGACATATAGTACTATCATCCATCTAACTACTGCACCAAACACCATTAGCTAAGGCAATTCCTACTTAGGATGACAGCCGGTGGGTCAACATTTTACATTTGGGTATGCAATAAATATGCACTTTCTGGGAAGCATTATACCACTAATTCATTGCCAAGATGAGAAGCCAATTGCAGCCAAACGGAAATTCTCACACACTACGAAGTGGATGCAATGACATATTCACAAAACTTTCTTACCCGAACTCTGAAAATTTCGAGTCATCAGGTCATATTTCTCTAGAAATAGGCACTTAAATAAATATCTACCAAAATAAATATTCGAAAAATTAATAATGAACTGCAATTCTTGATTACACAAACATTTACAATGAAATGACGATTAGCATTCGAAAACGAGTGTACGGATAGGCCTGCCAATATATAGAATATAGACAAGGGCTTCTCAATTTCGGAAACAGATGAAAATGTGGATTGAAAATAGGAACTTTAAATATTCCGGAAACAGATGAAAATGTGGATTGAAAATGCAACTTTCAATAAATTTGATGACTGCAGTTTCATCTCATTTGAATGCAAATATCGTATCATCGAAAATCATATTGAGGGAAAAGTGATGGTTTACATTCACTAATGTTACTTAATCTCTATGCATAACCTATGATAACGAGGCTTGTAGCCATCGCTACTGAGTCAAAGTGTCGCCATTCGATCACTGCAAAGCCTACCCATAATAGCTGCTGCTTCATCATTCTTAAATCATCAATAGTTGAGAAAAGTTGACGAAATGTAGCCCATGTCCGTCGCAAGAGCCCTAAGAGTATGCATACAATTTTCGATGGTGCTGCCTCCAGTAGATCTCGATCGGACAAACAAAAAATGGAGATTGTTACGGCACTGTGGGGGCGAGGATTACTGATGAATTACGCTATAGAATATACTTTACATTTTCAGAGATAGAGATACTACTAATAAAAATACAAGAACAAAATGACAAAAAAGATATCATTAATTAATACAATAATCAACAATGAGTTAATTCAGAAAACTATGTGGTGATGCCCAGTGCCTATATTCAGTAGGCATAAATCTTGTAGGTCTGGGTTCAACATAACTGTCAAATTCTCTAGGAGTGCAGCGGAAATTCAAGCATTGCAAATCAGAATATCCTACCTCACATTATCTGTTGGCTAAGCAATCAACATAATAAGATTAAAGCGAAAATTGACAATCAGATAATCCAAGCAAGAAACATGAACGTCTTCATTAAGTCACACAGGGTAAGTGTAAACCAATTACTACATGCGTAAGACATATTGGGTAGACTATAGTTTCATGGGAATAACATGTTAAAAACTTTCATGTGATTCACAATTAACAAGATTTCTTAGAATAATTTTGCAAGCCTATGACATCGTGGCTTTGGTGCATGCTGTTCAGACGTAAAAGCTGAAACAGACCGTTCTCAAGATTTTCAAGAATCTTAGGACTTGAATAAGAATCAATTTATTAATCTTTCACTAATAGAAACATGTCATGCATAGAGTCAATATGCGAGGAAAGTACCCGTGACAGGAATCAATAGCATGTGCCACATTGCCGCACAGTCACACAGAGTACCGCCTCTGCCATGACACCACCTTAGTCTAAATAACACACTCCAGCAGCACAAAGACTTTGTACATTGCAGTCGCCTGCATCACGGCATGGCCAGCTGTTATTTCTAGCTGCAGATTTTTACAACTGAGGTGACAACTACAAGCAAACGGAGGAAATAACATGCGTACTGCAACTAGAACAAACACGGTGTGCATATGGATAAATCAAAAATACTGAACTAAAAATAACTAATTGGTAACATAAGGGCATGCAATGATGCACATTGTCCATTACTCATTACTAACCCTCAAACAAAAAAGCAGTATAATAAGAAAAAATTCAAGATTTATTTTGCCGCAAAAGCTTTGGCAATATCATCAAATCATGTTATTAAATAGCGCTACGTCTAGACTCTATAAGTAGCCAATAAGACTGCAGCATAGCAAGGCACAAGATGGAGCATTATTCTATGGTAAGCAACCCAGGAACAGCTACTAAAGAACGGCCTCAGTGCTGCTATAGTTGTAACATTGTGTGTAACTTGCAAGAAATGCTTTGGTAGTAAATTAAGACTGTTTGTACATCCAAATACTTAAGAGAGTAGCCTATAGTAAGTAACACAGAACATCTTAATCCAGCCAAGTACCACTTGTTGCCAAAGATCCATAGAATAAATAAGGTTAGTTCTTATTATTTTTCACAATTGTAAGATCAAATTTCTTTCGTGACCTGAAAAGCAGATGCATTGAAAGGACATTTATTTTACTTCGAAAATATAACTTGGCTGGTATTAGAGCATAAGGAATCAAGTCCCTCAACTATAAAGTCCTGTGAACATGAAAAAATCATGAAACGAGACCCTGTAAAATCTCCCCAACAGGCTCAATAGACATCAATAAACTCAGTTAGTTGGCATAAAACAACGTTCTCTCAATTAATCAATCAATGGTGTGTCAAGTAACCAAGTGACATAGCCAGAAAATTTGGGTGTTGACAAATCTCCGAGACACAACCATGCTGTGATGTACCAATTTTTTTTTGCAGCCTCAATCAAACAAGTGGGCACCAATGCTACCTAAGGAAACACATGGATAGAGCAGTGGAGGATTCATAGTAGACCAGTTTTGACAAGACTCAATAAATAATGCAAAATTGTATTCTGCAAAATAGTTGAAGAATTCATTCTTGGTCATACAACAAAACGGAAAAAATTGCATAAAAAACATATTTTTAGTACAAGTATCGAAAAATTAGACCATTATGAAAGACGATTGGTGCAAATCCAACAAAGATCAAACTACATATTACTTCAAGAATGTGTCACTTGCAATTATTTCACTGTAATGGATGTAAGCTAACTTTGGTGAAATCATGTCACAATTCAATTTACTTGCAACAAAGGCCTGATTAGTTGTCAAAGACATTACTGAGGATGATGCTGAGTGTAAAATTTAGACTCTAAACAGAATACAAAATGAAATTATGCCAATATGAATAAAAAAGTGCGCCTCTGAACAGTACAAATTAATTGAATTGAATGATAGATGGAATAAACACATTTGGTTTGCTTTTCCATAGCGAAACTAGTTAGACCCTCATCCGCTTCGATCATACGCAGTTGGTTGTGCAGGAGGCAGAAGTGACCAAATGCTACCGGTTGGTCTACTACCGGTACCACAACCAAAATCTTTACAATTTCCCGAAAAGTTTCTTGGCCATGCCACTAAGGTTACTACAATTCATGGTATTATACCTAAGTGTGAGCTGTCTATGCGCAGTAAGAGCCAGAATTTTCAACCCAGTGAAGTTTGCGCTTCTTAATGACTTGCAGCACCACAAGATTTTGAACATTTCAAGTCATGCTTGTACCCATCCAGCAAAATCGAGCGAAAGTTATATATCTCAGGTATTCAAGCAAATTAAATGGATAAACTACCAAATCCTACTCACCTACGAGAAAATAATTATATAATGAAATAATGAATTGTGTGGGGTAAACCATTACCAACTGACAAATTAAGTGCACATTTCCACTATACTGCACAAGGCGATTGCCATGTCACTGCATCATGCGATTGGGGCGCCATTCTCATTGCAATTATCATGAAATTAAAAAAATGCTTCTTTGATTCATATCTTTGTATAGTACCGTAGATAAATACTGTCTTGGAGCAGTGCTTTAAATATTATTCAATGTTAGTGGTACGTTTTCATTAGGCGGTTCTTCGAGTAAACCCAACCTTTTGACTGTACCGTATTGATCAGGAATCTCCATTAATGTATGTAACGCTAGCGCGGTATCGGCATGTTTCGGTCCAAAGTCTCTTAGCACTTTGTTGTATTCAACAAATTGGAAATTATCGAATCTCCGTTGAGGTAACCAATCATCGAATCGATACAATAAATTCCATGGCCCATCGCCGACCCCTACAACAACAATGCCGAGAGGATACTCTGACGCCTTGATGATCGCTTCAACAGTCGGGCCTTCATCAACAAACTGTCCATCAGCTACAATAAGTAAAATATGAAAAGTCTTATTCTCCTCTTCCACAATTTCAATTGCTTTGTTAATAACAGCAGCATAACTAGTTGGCCCATCCAATGTTACTTTTTCAACAGCTGCCCTGTACCGAGTCTGTACTTCTTCAAATGACGTGCACGGCACGTATGTTGGATTTAAAGGAAAGGTGTCTTTATCCTTCGTAACAGAATCACCAAATCCATAAGCGTGAATACAATGAAGTCGTTTCGTTTTTCTGCGAAGAGGAAAATGTCCTTCGTATGTGTTTGAATCGCTTTCTTTTTGAGGAGACATCAGATCCGGCAAAGTCCTGCTTAGTATATTGATGACATGTTGGTATGGGTTCATTGCTGATAATCTGAATGCGGTACAAAAATATAATCAGAAATGTGAATATGTGATATGGCAGCCTAATGAAGATTTAGTATATACCAGTGGTTCTGAACCATCATTCTATGAAAATGTTTCAACGGTCTGCTAGGCCTCTTGAATAAAACGGAACGTGTCAGAGTACCATACCAGCCATACCATTCGATTTGACTTTGTAATATAATCGTGTGACAACATTAACATGTCATTCATGATCATTTTACCACAGATTACATGGTATTTACATACATTCATAGACATACGTAATCGTCACAATAGCCTATACGTGAAATTGTGGCATTGAATTTCCATTTGAGGAATGATGTCTTTGAATGACAGTATATATATATAATATAAGAATTTGCCGTTCTGCCATAGCAAAAAGGTTGAGAATCACTGGCTGCTGCTGCAGACTCAAACTAACCCAAATCCCAAACCGTGTTGTGGAGATCAAGCATAACTGCCTTGTGCTTGCCAGAATTTGAAATATTTTTGGGTATATATATTATATATATAATTATATGAAAATTTATTGTTTGATGAATCTATAACAGTCATTTCATATTTCCATAACCGAACTAGACACGTTGCGACAGGAATAACTTCAGATGAAAACCCAGCAATACAGTATACGTACGCAGACTTCACATCAATTAACAGAAAATCCCATGCACTCGTGTAAGATTTACCAATTCGGAAGCCCGTCATCAGGTAATTGAAGATGTATAAAAATGCCATCAAAATATCATCAAAATACTAACACTGCGGGGAGCAACTCAATTGTCAATTGGCATAGAATGAAACACACTACAAGATTACCATAGCCAACATATTGGCATCATCGGTTACCGTACTAACGAAAAAATCACTTTATTCCATAGGAGGTCAACTCGAAGTGCAATGTTTACTTACGTCCAGTATCCCCCCAGCCACCACAACACACCAACACTAAGTGCCAGTACCGGTATAAGAACGATTTTATAGTATATATATATATATTCTAATTAACTAATTAACTTGAACATCCTGTCTGTTGGTGCATTTGATTATTGCTTTCTACATTTCCACTCCATTAAAAAATTTCACAAGCCTTTTGAATCCCACAGCGCAGTAAAATGGATTGGAAAAGTTATGAGATGAACGAACGAACAAAGGGTCTACCAGTAATGGTATATTATAATCTAAATCAAAGCGTGTGAGACATTTTCTATTGCTGTAGATTGATCCACTGGGCCTAAAGACTTTTATATGTTTTCAATCTTACCAATGTGACAGCAGTTTTGTACATGATTGTGTTTAGACAAAAGCACTCTCACTTGAAAAAAGGCAAGCTATGAGATGGTACTTCAAATAAAATGAATCAAAAGGAATAAACCCATGAACTACAAAATGAGTAAAAGAACCAGGGATATTGCAGTACCGGTATGTCAGAAACTTAGAACACAAGGACACCTGTGGCTTATGGCAGAGTTGGTGTGCTGGTGTGTGATAGAAATACTCTCTCACTCCCTCTCGACAATTTAAATATTTTGAAAAATCAATTGTTCAAATTCAACCGGCACTTCACTTTAACAAGCTATCATGACACTGCAAGATATTAAAAACAGCTTCTCCTTCAAAGACTTCAGCATGTTATGCATATGAGTAACTTCCTTTGTATGCTGCATTATTAAATCAAACCTTTGCTTTAGGGTCACAGAATTCATCATGATAGAAGAGATGAACTACCGGTATTGTAAACAGGCCAACAATAGATTTCATCAGTCTCAACTTTAGTAGTAAGAAACTCAATAACATACCCACCCTACTGCAAATTTATGCAGCAAATTCAAACAGGTAGGGTAGGCCTACTCATAATGCATATATATATATATATATTATTCACAAAGGAAGTTTGTAATAGCAGGTATCTCGGCTAGGAGTACCGTAGCATGGGAAAAGTGTGCTAACTCGCATCTCCTTCATCCATACAACACTACACACTACAGTACAGACCAAATCTACCAGAAAGGTACCACAAAAAGACACCTAAAACGCACATAGATTTTACATCAAGAACAACACATTATCTCACCAGTTCATAGAGTGGATTTTTTATATACCCGTATATAAATTTGATCTTATTGTGAAGAGAATTTAATATTGTTCCAGGCCTACTATTTGCTAAGGATATCAAACACGTCCAGCGTGTATGCAAAACAAAGAGAGCTTTTGATATAATCGTAAAATAGCATGAGAGTAGATCATGTATTCGGGTTATTTGACATTTGAAGGTAGGCAAGTAGGTCTTCCTATCTAAACACATCACGCGTGCAAAGATAATTCAGCTAAAAATACACACTAATAGCCTATACATGATCGATAATTCTCATTATTGACAGAATGCCGATAGATGTATCTCAATCTGTAGTTAATAAAACCAATATTTGTAGGCAGGATTACAGAGTATAATTTACACCATTGACACACAGATCAAAGAATATATGTTCATTGGTGCAATCCTCATAACTACTATAATATATATATGGGCAATTCAACGGTAACGGAATGACAATCAGAGCCAATTTTCAACATTCTATTGGGTATTTTCCCTAAACAGTACAATTAGACACAATATTATCCTCCAATTCTAGTACCAAATATACACCCCTATCTTGAGAACATTGAAATACTGCGATACATATCCAGGTCTTTTCGTGGCTGTCGCAATTTATATATATATATACTGGATAAGATTCAAATGTATCTTAGTAAGTCATTAGCCTACAAATGAAGACAATGATGCAAAAGCCAAGAGACGGCCTAACGTAGTAAATCAATTTATTGGTGATATCCACATTCCACAATATGCATGATATCAGAATTACGGGTTAAGGTGACAAATGGTTTCAACTCTAGTAGCATTGAAGCAAGCAATCCTAGGCTATAATATAGGCCTAAGAAAAGAATAAGCCTCGATATCTTACCTATTGCTGCTGCTTATATGATGTAAAGATTGCCCCTTGTTTGTCGACCGTCCTTGCCATTCATTGCTTGCGGTGAAGTCAATGCCAAGTATCAGTCTACATCGATCAAGTCCAGCATCTCTTATAGCTGATGTAACATCCTCGAGCGACTTATATCTAAATATCAATGAAAACTTGCAATGCACGAATTCTAATTTGAATCGCGATTAGGCACCATGAAATTCTAATCAAAATAGACGTGAGCCTATATAATGCAGGTAACTTTACTCAGTAGGGTGTACACTTGCAATAGCATACAATATAATGCAGATATGAGATTTAATGTTGTTTTTAGTCCTCATTCTTAATTAACTCATGCTGAGCACTGTAATGCCATTATTACATATGGTCAGGTCGAGTGGGAGCAGACGGTAGAAGCCATTACAAAGATAACCCGCGGGGTCGCAGTAGTCATCTACAGTGAATTGGTTAAGCTTTTATACCGAAGCCACAGATTGGCTCATGCAATAACTCTACCCTACACAGTAGCCAGGTTTCGAAAACAATACCAGACATTACTAAAGGAAGGAAGCTTAGAAAGGGTGTACATTTTCACTTGCATCATCGAGGAGTGATGGACAAGACAATTTCAAATGAAAAGTCGCCAATGCTTTTCCTTTTCTATGCTATTATATCCTTTAGTACTGAATCGTGCCTCATAAGGAAGCTGCTTGGATACCAGTTTTTACATGCCATGGTCTGACGTTTGAACACTGCTAAAAAATCGATGTAGGTTCCACTCACTTATCTTGGAATGCCTGAAACTGAAATGGCTGAGGCTTTTGGTGAATCAGGGCATGTGGATCTTTGTACTTAGGGTTTATAGCACTCATAAATTTACGAAAAAATGCATTTTTCTCTTTGAGAATACAGTCACATCCTGGAATAGTACAAATGTTGATATCTGCAGATTCGGTACTAGAAGATCGACTGTCAAGGCTTTTCCTCTTTTTTCCAGTACTTTTTTCGTTCGCACAAAATGATAAATAAAGCCAGAAACCAAATACAGCAGAAGCAATGAAGATAACTAGAGACATATCCTTTTCAGTGAACTCCCAATGGCGACAGCTTCTTGTTAAACGATCATTATTAGCTGATTGCCATTCTAGAAAAAATTAAGGCTAACTTTTTATCGATTAAGTATGAAGACCCCAACATATGCCAGTCTGCAATTCTTGGCAAGTGAGCGCAAAATATTTTCAACGCAATGTTGTGCACGGGGCTCCTGTATTTTTGGAACACATGGAGGCAATGGAAATGAGAAAAATGCATGGTTTGAGAAGTCTGCCAAATCAAATATATAGGGCATAAAATAAAATAGAATAGGTTATGTGAAATGTACATGAGAGTATGAATGGACCTAGGAATTCTTGCGCTCACAAGTTCTCATCGATATTTACCATGAAATGCATACTGAAATATATCTGATCTGAAATATTGCACCAACAGTATAAACCAAATCCAGTCGCAAAGCATCATATTATGCTGTATAGATAAATACACATCTTTCGCCAATATGCAAACCGTGGTAGGACTGCACGTAACGCCGCACAAGACCCTCAAAATTCCGCACAAAAAGTAAGGAAAGCTCCCAAAACCGGAATTAGCCGAGCACGAATATACAACACATTCCCATGTCATTTGAGATACTACCATGTTGGCTATTGATGCTGTGGCCACTGCATTGGATTGTTAGGTAGATTTTTGCGCACTACAAGTTGAATTTTGCTCACGAAAGGCGTACAAATACCAATTTTCCGCATCATCCAGCAGCTAATTCTGCACAGATTTTCAGCATGCAACACAGGACGTGTTCCAGAAATACGCCATTGTTTTTATACTGCCGTCTTCGTATACCTATACACAGATTAAATGGGTAATGTAGTAAAATGTGGACCAAGTCTGGATGTGTATAGGCCTACAGATACTCTACAAGCATCGTACCGCGGAATTCTGGAGCTAGACTATGTAGAATATTTCAGGGGATTTTCCGGCTTAGGCCTCTACTGATAGGTCGTGGAAACCCGGAAAGTGCCGCACTGCTCAAACACATACCGCCATACCTCAGCACCGTTGTCTGGTACCTCGTACGCGCAGTAGATGTAGGTGGTGGTTCAGTGGTAGCAGAAGACCAAGACAGAAAGGCACTAAACAACAGGGCGGCTTACAGTACGTTTTACGTAGGCTACAGCTCTTGCAAGAAGCTACCACCGCTTATAAAATCTCGATTCTGCGACTGTATTTCACTAGTTAACAAGTAGGCCTAGTTTCCGTATGAGTAATTGCAGATTGTGCACCGCCCTCGCAGCCCACCTACTCACTCGACTCGAAGCCTGCACTCGACCCGACTGGTTTCGTTTAGTTAGGTATCGGACTATAGAACATATATGTAGGTTAGTTATCTACACAATCGGACTCGGCCGGCGAACAACTAATGAAGAGCTCGGTGATTGATAATAACCATTGAGCTAAAAGTGACTGCATTAAAAAGATGCAATATACAATACTAAATCTGTGGTGATCTTCTTAACAATAATTATTGATCGTCCGCCATCGGCTCCACTACACTCTGCATTGAAAAGACATCAAGATCATATATATTGCTCTTAAGCTCGTATATCTCCCTCTATTAGTTTGGTAAAGCCATTGCCTCACGAGAGACTTTCACCTGGGTCCTAGCATAGAATGTAATGATGATGATGATAATGATTACATTCTATGGTGCTAGGCATTGGTCGAGGATGACTCGCACTCGACCCTGAGGTGAACTTTGATGATAACCAAGGCGACCGCCTAGATGATAACAGACGTTAATTGTGGCAAAATGACTTGGCAGTAACAATGCAAACAACGACAGGTGCTGCTGAACCAGGGTCAGCGCTACGTCTGCCTTTAACGACCATTGGTAGCAACCTCCGCGTCAGTCAATAGCCATGCGCCTGACGAGCAAGGGTCCACCGTCGCTTATTTAGCCTCTACAACCTTGATGCAGGCCCAACTCAATCGATATGTAGAGTTACATGGTCAGATTTCTGAAAAATACATTTATTTGTACAGGCATTCCCTAAAAGCAGAAAAAATGGCGCTTCATCAATCCATCATAGACTTCCCAATCCCATACATTCTCAGTTACTTTACATCACGTCCACTGTACAAAAGATGTAACACCAGAACATAATATGATAAATTGATCCATCAGACTCAGTTGGGCATTCCTGGATCTCAAATCCAAGCATTTAGGGCCTGATTACATTCACAATTTCCAAAATGAAGGCAGTTAAGGCAACATGGGAATTTGATGACATAATGAACGTTATAGTCTACATCTAACCGCTCAGGGGAAATGTTGTGCAATATCTATGAAACTGTGTCTAATAGACAAAGTCGAAAACTGGTCATGGCACTGAGATATCTACAGCAGGCTATCATTGTTGTTGCCACTGGTCTGTTGACGGATGATAATATGTAACCTTCTACAATATTGTGCCAATAAAAAATTAACCCATTCCAGATAAAATCATGAGAGTAAAATACTATCAGGGAAAACCCTTTAGCTCATAACATTCATAAAAAGCAGATCACACACAAAACTGCTAATAAGTTGATTAGCGTAACGAACAGGGACAGATTAACCAAATTTTAACCGTCCTCGAAGCAAGGCACAATTCGAGCAATCAGAGCTATCTTTAGGCAATAGTTGCAAACCAAACGAAACCTCAAAAGAGTACAATCTAGTAGTAACAATATACCTGGTGCAAGGTGGATTACAATACCAACACGTGTAATATCAAACCAATAACCGCACGAGCTTCACAGATAATGTTGTGCTCTCTCAAAAGATGGCATTAATATTACTTCCAAATGCACAAATTGCATGGGCAGCATTATTATACGTTAAAATGAAACATGGGAAGGAGAAACAAAATGAATTCCATGACAAAATAAATGGAGGGTCTATGCACAAAACTTAGCTATACAAGGAATATTAAAATGATGAATGATAAAGGGCGTATTTACAACTGCAGAAGAGGAAAACATTTTCTAAAGAAGTTCTGATGAAATTAAAAATAATCGATTCATAATTTTTAGTTATAGGAAACTCTCATTTCTTGATCCATCCTTCTTCACACTGAATACCGTAAGACTCCCATAGAACCTGATCAACGGAATCTAAATCGTTTTTGAGCTTGCCACGTAATTCTTTCAGATCAGACACAGAAACCTGTTTCAGTATGTTACTTTTCTGAGCTCGGTGAAGGAAAATGCACTTGTTAGGTGGAATGGTCGTATCTCCTTGATTTTGTACATCAGTCACTAACGCGGCGATTTCGTCATTAGCCTTTTGCAACTCAGACTGCAACTTAGCATTTTCCTCCACACCTTTCCTATCTGCTTCTTGCGCAATCTTTGCTCTTTCGTTAGCCTCTGTGGCTTCTCTCTTCCACGCATCGCAAGCCGCTTTTGCTTGATTCCAACTGACTTCCCACTGTTTGCATTTCTTCTGCATCCTATCCAACTCCATAACCATGTTGTTCTGATTTACCGAAACAGATCCCATGAATCCTTCCTTGCCGCTAAATCCTGACGAACTGGGAGGCCTACCGACAGATGGCAGTGAACCTGCGTGGCTGCCACGACCTCCCATAGCATCGAGACTGCTGCTAAACAATGAGTGACTGTGTGTGCCTGGAGGTGACGGAGTCGGCATTTGATTCCTATTCGGTGCATGCATTCCAAAATCTTGCGGAATGTTGACTGGAGCAGACATTGCAAAGAACGAATTGCTATCAGTACGACCAGTTCCGATTGGATCAGGCCAGAACTTACCAAAGGAGGCAGAGTGGGATCTCTCAAATGAGGCTTGGGCACTCTCTTGAAAGTCATCCAGAGCATTGCCAACAACAGAGTCCACGGTTTCATCAGGAGGGTAAAAGTGTTTAGCTGCTAAATTGAATGCTTTCAACCGATTTGTTGACTTAGGGGATGAATCGATACTAGATCTGTCAAACAAATGCGAGCCCATTGTTGCTCCGCTGCCACCCCACGAAAAAGGACTGCCGGCAAAGCCTACCCCGGTGCCAATACCGCCAACACTTTGTGATTGAAATTCATTACGTCCTGTCACTAATGACCTGGTTGGAGTTTCACATCTTCCTATGCTTGAAGAAAGCCAACTCGGCTTCGATATCGGCGATGGACAAGAGGGGAAGGCATTGTTTGGAAGTTGAAACAAATCCAGATTCTCGTTTACAGGAGATTTGAATAGACCAGATTGCTGGCTATCACCTGTAAGCGGAGGTGTTGGAGATGGGATCCCTGCACCAACAGGACTATTGACATTCCACGCTGGTGTCCTTGACAATTCTTGGGTCAGCGCAGCTGAAAAATGTAAGTCTGTAGGTAACTGCGGTCTTCCTGCTCCAGGAGCGCTCCGAGACAGCATTCTTTGATCCGCGGTGGTATCTTGCGTACACACATTAGGATTCGTAGGAGAAAGCACTTGCACTCCCCGAGGTAGATTGGTAAGATCTGCATCTTCCAGGACACGGATTTCCGTGTGAACGTGTGCAAACGCACAGAAAGGACCTCGTGGACAGTAACCATTTTGTAACATGTCATGGCATTTGGTGCTCTTGTAAATTTCCGGGTGGAATTGTTGCTCAGTACGAGTGTGGCAAAATTGGCAGTTGTCTCCTTTTTCACATGAAGATGGATCTTTCCAATCATCACCTTGTTTCACAACTGGGCATGGACTTGACCTAAAATAGGACAACATTATTGTTACTATAGGGCCTACCCCTACACAATACACACAACCTATCAGTTCCCTGGCAGCCGACCTTACCACCACAATTTCGACCAAACAGAACATTACAAGCGACTGGCAGGGAGATCCTCCTTGTTATGTTAACGAAGTCCCAGCACCAATATCATCCACTGAATGACACGAGAACCCAACCCTTACCCTATGCTATAGGATTACGTCAATTATGAAACTATACTGAAAAGCAGGCGATCCAGATTTTACCAAAGAACTTCAAAAAATTGCAATTTTGGCCATAATGAGCCTGCAATCCTTCAGAAGCAGGTAAATACGGAATTGAGACATTGACATAACATATATGACCTTGCAAGTTGTAATACTGGTAGGTCAATTGAATACTTCCTTGCAAAAAGCATCACATTAATGACAAGGCTCAATGCGTCGTATGTAGTAGCATAAAATAGTCAGACAATTTGCACACACTCCACTCCAATATATATAGGCTAGACCTATAACACAGTCATAAACCCACAAAAATGTGGGTTTTTAAGATGTGTTTTTTCGGGTGGTTTATTGGGCGGGTTTTTTAACTGCCAGCCCTGACTCATATAGCGCCGAATCTTCCAGGTTCTAGCTAAAATTAGAATTAGAACATGCTTGCAAGTGCATTTCATAAAATCACATTTGAATCAGTCAGAACCAGTATCGGAAAATTTCCATCAGTCTTCAAAGGTACTTGAAATTATGCTGACTGCTGAACAAGCAATAAGCCTAATGTCACAAAGGTAGGATGCCTGATGACTGATGAGGCCTTCCTAATTGATGTCAATATTGCATTGAGTAATGCGATTCAATATAAATATACATTACATAAATGTCTTTTTCCTAACCTGTATTTGTATTTCTTTGGATTCCTTCTTCTGTCTTTAGCATTGTGAAACTGCGGACATGCGTATCCTTGCCTACACAGTCTAGGCGGCCTTCTACATGGTTCCGTCTTATAATTTGCTAAAACATAGTTCCCGTCATGCCATTTTGGATCCTCATTCACAATCTTTTCCGCAAGGTTAAATTGTTCAACTTGGTCAATACGCTGCGCTTGGTGATCAGACTTTTCGATATCCTTAATGTCATAAACTGGCGGTCTCAAATCTTGAGCTCCGTGGGCGAAAGCACAATGTGGACCGTTTTTAACGCAGTTTCCTCTTGAATCTGTTTCGTGAATGCATGTTCCAGTTTTATAATATCGTAGGTGATACCTCCTCTCTGTGTCACCAGTGTTCCTGAAAAAATTCACAGTTGCAATCAAAATTGACCGCCTGTTCTAAAAATCAGTCAGCAGTTAACAATAAAACAGTCAGTTTAGGCCGATTGGTTAAGACTAATGCATCAAATCATAAACAAAACGAGATATCTGCTCTATAACAAAAGTGTGGACTGTGGAGGGTGGGAGAGCACTGAGTGGAGATGCAATATCAAAGGTACAACAGAGTTCCTCAGGTACATTCAGTTCCTAGCCCAACCAAATTATAATGAGGGTTGTAGGACGGACATCGAACATAAAAACATACAGCCAAAAATGTGAGAGTCAATCCACTGCAAAAAACAACAATAGAAATGGCCATGGGAGAATTTTAATCCAGTCAGACATTTGCAGTTTGCACTGTGCATTTATGGGTGCAGATTGCCGGTCCACTACACCCATTTTAGCACTAGGTAGGCGTATTCAGAAATTAGAATATGAAAGTGCAGTTAGACATCTTGTGGTGGAGAGTTTTGAACAGAATCACTGCCAATCATATTTACAAATTATTACAATATTAATAGACTAAGAAAAAATCAAATTTCTTACCTATGAAGAAAAGGACATTCATCGTTATTTGGACAAATCCCTGTAGTTTCATCATATTTACTGCAGTAGACATCAGAACTATAATTGAAAGTGCCGTCTCTCTTTCTCATCGGTCTTCGCCGCCTCTGATTAGCAAAATGCCAATTAAAGCAAGTGAAAGGTCGATGCTGCGTACATTTATGTTGCAGAAATAAAGGACATTGATTGACGCGGAATTCCTTCAAGTAAGTATAGTGGTACGGCTTTTCAGTTTGTGGTTGAGTAGCAGCAGTCTTCATTTTAGACTAGTCACAGAAAACAGACCGAATTATGCTACGAATTTCTTAGTCACTACTAAATATTGCTGAAAAGACAGGCGAATAAACAGACAGTGAGAAAGGAGACTGGATCAAGCTGGAAAGAACAGTTCACAAAGTATTCATCCGATACCGTAAGTTGATTTGTTGGATGAAAATTATAGAGCAAATTTTAACATAGCTGCGCACAGCCACAAGAAATAGAACAAAAACTTTCATATTTCATACAGTGCTAAACTCTTGCTTGATATATTTATAAACAGTCTATTGACACTGAAAAAATTTGAAAAATTTACCATTCAATATTTCGGGACTTTGTTACCTTAGTGGCCTACTCCTGTAATGTAAGTTGTAGTTGATCACACCGCGGACAGATATGTTTGTAGCCGAACTTGGCAACTAGGCCTACTGGTAATAGAGTAGGTCTATGGTACTGTATGGTAACCAATTATATACCGGTAGATATATATAATATATATATATTATGTATCACATCTCTGCCATCATCCTGTGCCACACATATGCATGCATAATAAGCTATAAAATAACTACCATCATATCAATTCATTATCACACAGTGGCAAAAGGGCAAAAGCATATCCAACCAACAAGAACGAAAGACTGAGCTAAGCCAGCTGTCGGCCATGAAACAAGTAGGTATATGGTTCAAATCCCGAGACTGCATCATAGCCTACGAAAGATGTTAAAAATGGTATCCGTAGCTTCCTCGCAAGACTGCCAGCACGTTGAGGATAGTGCGAAGGGTCCTTCCAGCTCCTTTAGCAACTCCTTGTTCGGCCTGCATATGCACCAGTAGTGCATATGTGTATCATGTGAGTCTGTGTAAATGCAGCAAAAATCAAGTATGGACAAACACAAAAAGTGTCCTTTCCTTTCATCGATGCAACCAACTTCTTACCCACAGAAATGGGGGAAATGCAGGCACTTTGTAGTGAAATAGGAACTACAACGAATAGGCTATATAGTCTCCACGCATGCTCTGGGCTTCTGCCTATCACAGTGCATCAGTGCTCTCAGCGTCTCAGGTTAGTCAACAGACGACTTCATACTGGGCGGGGGAGAATGGCTCAAACCAGTAAGATTCTGAAATTTCCAACTTCCAAGGCAAATTAACAATTGAATTATAGCCTACACCGCCCCACATCACTTCCTACAGATACAGTACCAGACCGGTACAAATGCACTTAATGAAGCATATAATTAAGTATTCAATACTTCAAATATGCGCAGAAGGGTTGAGAAAAGCAGGAAGATATTTTGTCACAATGTTGAAATTTGCTTATTAATTCTTTCTTCATGTTCATAGTCCAAGGCTCTATACCTTACAAATACCATTATGACAGATACAACAGCGACTATGGTGGATGAAAATTCAAACCACCAAAACTTTCTGGCCTCCCGGAACAAAGGATTGTCACAAGATCTAGATCTCTTTCCAGCCTTTTTGCAAAAGACTGTTTCGATGAAACCACTCTTTGAACAAAGTTCACTAAGATCCTTTTTTTCTTCAGAAGAACATTCATGACATTCAGTCACAACTTCATAGCCTTCTTCATCCCAACATTCTGCTCTACCCACGCCACAGCGAGTCATGACAACACAAATCACAAGAACTACGAATCGCATAATTCCTATATAATTCAATGCAAGTCAATTAAAATATATACGTTAAGTTATAAGTTAACCTAATCTGTCAATCATGGATGACGGTTGTTCCAGTTGCTTGATTGATTATACTGTCTTCAACTGCATAATAGTGACACTAAATGACAGACCAATTGCGTGGCAAAGCGTGCAGGCTCTGCGTAACTATATGGGAGATGGCGAACCCAGCACACTTACAAAAATATTCAGTCGCGAGCCGTCCGAACTTGTCAAAGCTGCGTTCGCTCCTTGTGGCCAATCGTTAAGTATGACCCATTCTATACAATTATTCTAAACCGGTGTATGATAGTACGATTAACGACAGTACCTATACCGCTCGAAATCGATACGGGAACTTTTGGAAATTACTGGTACTGGTATGCGAATGCGGGAAATCGGTACAGAAGGCAACGACTAATATGCGTACTATTTAAGGTTTAAGAGATTTCTGAGCGATTAATACAAGACGACCGAGCCGTCAAAATGACATCACCAATAAACAAAACGCGAATACACCACCGCCATTGTCGATTTTGCTTAAACCAGATCACCATAAAGCTGGAAGATCTGGAGAAAAATGATAAACAAGTTCACGCACTGATAACTTCAGAATTTTCGTACATACGTCATAGCCTTTATACATAAAGGCTATGCATACGTTGCAGACTTTTTAGGTTAAAATCTTCGGGAATAATTTGAGATGGCTTATTTTATCTCGAAAATATTTAAAAAGATCCAGCTGCAATAATGATTCAACTATATTTTAGTAAGGGCTATGATACAAGTTGAAGTTTTTGTTCTGCAAGTGGAAGTACCGTAGGTCAGAGATTATGCTCTCTTGCGCCACCCAGAAATCCAAATAAATGCAGAAGATGCCTAGTGCCCTAGGCTTCTAAAGACACTTGCCTACTTCGGACCGAAGTCACTCTGTTTGGGACTACCCCTCCTACCGTTCATCCTTATGTTTGCTACTAAACTACTACCTAGCGATGCACTTTTTCGACTTCGACCCGCATAGTTGCCGAGCCTACACTATGTGCAGTCTGGCGTCATCCGAAGTGAGGCCTGATGCCTGGTCGCGCCGTACCCTTGAGAGGAATCATACGCTAGCGCCTCTAAAAACCTCTCGCCTCAGATGTGCAAGCCCATACCACATATCTTGCAATTTTCTTCTCAAAATGCCACTAGGGTGACCTTTTCCTAGTTCACGCCGGTAAGGGTCGCTGTTGCTGTAGTAATCTCATAGCGAATAAACAAATAACAGAACAGGCTAAGAATTTTTAATCAACGTTCATTACAATGTCATTGAATTGGGGAAGGTAATCCAGTAGACTGCTTACTGCTGCATAGATTGAATATGGCCTATGCGATAGCTCACTTGAAGCAGCATCAAAAATACAATCACAATAATATCCGTGGCAAAATAATGATAATGTGAATAATGTGTACTGTCTTATACTGCTAAATTATCATAGTAGCATGATAGTATAGCAATCAACTTCAAGACGTATCGAAAAATTCCAATGATGAATGTGTGATATCGCTTCATGGTCCATGCCATTCTTCATTACAATAGCCATAGTAGATTGGCTCTGCGGGAATGCCACGGCTAAATAGAACATATCTACTTAGAACTAAAGATTCATATGCCTGGTATACAACTGAAATATTGGAGGACTGCAGGTAAAGATACATCATTAGCATTGGATAAATTGTTGTTCATTGCTTCAATTGCCGCCCCATTCATTGTCGCAATAACTTGGAAATATCGGTTCAGCAGGTATACCACGACTGAAGGAAATTGGATAGTTGTAGACCTCTTTGTAGAGACAAATTCGTGTATATAACTATATATATTTATACAAAATTATCTGTTAACAGCAACATAGAGACCATCACAACAGTGCCCAACTCAAGCACTTGGTCATAATTAACACAGTGTGAATTAAATATTTTGGTATGATGAAAACAAGAGTATATTGCGTAGTTTCGCTTATGTAATGTAGGTACTAATGCAAGTCATGATGTACCAAAAGTAGAGGTCGGTGCTCAATGTCACAAACTAAAATCATTTCTGACTCTTTATAACACGCCACAAAAACATAAATCCCTGGACCGTAAACCCCCAACAAAGTTTTGGCAGAATATCTGGGCATCAACTCCTCCATGTAGTGGCCTCAAAACTTCGGCACAAAACGTCATTTAGCACTCTGTGTAACTAGTCATTTGGACATTCTCACAGAAACCAGGTATAATCCCTGTCCACTGTCCAAGGAATCAAATTCTCACCCATCTTGTAGTGAGTGGAGGGGTGGGAATAACACCCAGTGTAAAATTCAAGCAAGCTGGTAACCCACAGGTAGTTAATATTAAATCAATTTGCATCAAACCAAGTTGCCCTATGCTGAGAATTACACAATGGAATCACAGCAAAGAATCAAGTTTCACTTACGATATCATCCTGCATCGATGTTGATTCAGCCTTGGTTGAGCTTCAGAAGTACTATTAACATTTTGCGAACTCCACAAACGTTCTGCTACCGCACTAGCTCTGGGCCTGAATATAAGTTGTCAGTATGAAATTACAGTACATTGCAATGTAACAGCATGATTTCGAGTAACTGTACCAAAGTCTGGGAGTCAGATTTGTAGCATCAACGTACTCTCCCCATAGACAAGCTTCTCCTCCAATGAGCAATTTCTTCTGTTCGGCAGTTCCTAAATGGAGGAAATCTCATTCAAATGTAGTGAAGATGATGCAATCCGTCCAGAATTAACAACAACATTTGACACATGCAAGCATGTCCAGATTCATTCAATTCATGCAAACAAAAGAGCAGAATCGCAGCAAATCAAAGAAGAAGCCAGGTGTCTAGAAGGTTAAGATGAAAGAGTTGTCGGGGTTACTCATCCTTGACAGAGATACCCATAGAACACAGCACTAATTTCAAGAGTGGCCCTTTCTTTACAAACTCCGATTATTTGCTATGGGATATTCCAACCAAAGCTAAGAAAACCGCATGCAGTTTATCGAGTACGGTAGCCTATTATATATAGTTGACTTGGCAAAAATAAATTTTTGCGACCTCCTATTTCGTAGAATTCTTGTGCGCTATGTTTCACAACACACAGATTTTAGACCGTTTATTGCAAGAATTACCCAATTAATCATAATCTTTTTGTAATGACGAATCTATCCTTACCATTGAAATTTTGGGGATCATAAACATAGTATTTCATCCAATCCTGGCCGTACGAAATATAATCGAGATACCAAGGGGCAGACATGATAGTGCGTAGACCCATTTTAGTGACTTTAGCGACCTCATCTTTCACAGTAGCACTGTTAATCCAAACTTCGACGACTGTGTTATTTGCAACCTAAAGTAAAAATGTGGAATTTCAGCTGCAAAATTTCCCAAGTTCGCAATTTTTCCCAGGCAGATTTAGACCCAACTCCCTGTGTCTTCCTAGCACAACTTCATATGACGAGCCAAGACTCTGCCTTCCTGGCTCTCAGTATTCTAGCATAGAGAGTTAACGAATCTCAGTTAGCAATTTAGTCTACTTTGTGAATGAAATTCAATTCTCGAAACAGTATGAATGTTCTGCTACTCTCATTGCTAGTTTTAACTTAAAATTGCAGTATGCATGATTCCGTTACATCATTCGTGTCAGTTTCAACTCAAAAACGATTTTGACAAAGTTGTAATGGTGGCGATTAGTCAGTCTGGTAAGTGAAGATGACATTATAGTGCAAGCCTCAAGTTGAATGTTTACCGTTAAAGTGGTAAGGTTCAAATTTGTAATATATTTTCCAATCGCGACCTTTGGTGATATAATCTAAGTACCATGGAGCAGAGATGATTGTTTTTAGACCTTTGCCTGTTATATTTCCGATCTCGTTTGGCAAATTTACATTGTTGATCCAAATTTGTACAACAGTACTCGCATTAACCTGAAATTTACAAAAGCAGGACAACACGGTGTGTGTTAATAGGTCATTTTGCATACATATATAGCATAAACCATTTTATTCAATGGGGTGCTACCAACATATATTTCTGATTTTATTTGGCAAATATATACTTATTTGATTAAAATTTGTACACCAGTTTCTGCATTAACCTGAAATTACTCGACATTCGGCTGGGTACACTTTTAGTGCTACTAAATCATTTTGCAGATATAGCATATAGCATGTTCATTTGATGACAGTGCTATCAACGTATATTTCCAATCGCATTTGGCAAATTTACACTGTTGATTCATATTTGCACAACATTATTCGCATTAACCTGAAATTATTCAATATAGGGCTATGCTGTTTATGTTACTATGTCATTTTCAAGATATAGCTTAAACATTGTTCATTCGACCTGGCATTACCAACGTGATACACAGAATTAGAAGGTGCGAAACAGAAGAGCCACTACGGCTAAAACAAAATGGAGGTTATGATTACAGCATGCATTGCATCACTGCACTCTACTACATAATCTAGCGAACCGTTGAAACTTGTTGGCTCTACTTTGTAGAATCCACTCCAATTAGTATCTATTTGAATTCTGTCCAAGTACCACGGTGATGACAAAAACGTCTTCAAGCCCATTTGTGTTACGCGTTGTAAAGTATTCTGCCACTGCTGCTTCCATACTTCTACCACAGTTGCAGGATTAACCTAACAAATTTCACATTTTCCAGAAATAGTCTCGCAATAATTCATTGCCAGGTTGATTCTCCCTGACTTCGAAGTGACAAGAACCGAAACACCGAATTTTAGGTACTGGTAGCGCAACAAGATGATTTTGAACAAGATAGGCCTACTTCTACAAAGTACAATTCATGTCTCGAAAGTTTTTCCAAGGTCACTGACAATGACCACAGGATAACAGAGTAGGCCCATTTAATATATATTTTTATAGGAATTTCTTTACGCCTTGACTGCGGATGTTTCCTTATATCCCACCCAGGAATATATAGATACTCAGGGCTTGTGCTCTTGATTTGGCCCTGGATATCCCTAGATCTAGGTATCCCTGATCCCACCATCCATCAGATTTAGACGATGATGCACAAAACTATTTGCTTCATCACAGATGCAAATGTATCCTAGGCCTTGCGCCAGGGCTTCGTTCATGTCACCATACTTAGCCTATTCGCACGGCAAGTCACCTTTCATAGACGTTTTCAGTTTTGACATCCACTACAACATGAACATACAAGTAGCTTATTGGTGATATCTAATCTCACTGGTTCCAACATCCAATCACATCAGGAATAATGGTACCCGTACTATGTTAATTTTACAGAAATGGAAGGCTTAATCACTGATACCTGTACTCCAGAAATTTACTAATATTACCATGTGCTTGAAGAATATAGCGGAGCCGATGGTGGACTGACAATTGATATTGTAAAGAAGATTCGCCACAGATTTAACGTCCAGTCTTGCTGCATTGAGAATAACAGTAATCCAAGGCTGTGGACGTTAAATCAGTGCTGAATCTTCTTTACGATATCTTTTGTTATGAAGCATAGCATATGCACCCGGCTAGCATAAAGTCGAGACGTGAAAATACGGATGGTTGCAACTGCACTATGTAGAATACACACATAGTAGGCCTACCATCAAAATCCCTAGAACTTATTTGATGAGAATTTAACCCATGCTGATTTTTCAAGGTTGAAAGCTCGTGTGAGATGCTAGGAAGGTAGCAAATTTGTAAAACAATAAGAATTAACTCTGCTTGATCAGCCATTCACACCTTATCATTCAATTAGGATTAAGAGACTAAGTGGAAAAATAGTGCGAACCATTGAAAGCAGCCGGCTCAACATTGTAAAATCCGTCCCAATCAGCACCAAGTTGAATTCTACTCAAGTACCATGGCGACGATAAAAATGTTTTCAGACCCAAGGCTGTCACACTTTGTAACGTATTTTGCCAGTGTTGCTTCCACACCTCTACGACGGTTGCGGGATTCACCTAATGAATTTTGCAACAATTGACAGTCAAATAACTGTTTTCAATTAATTAGATAGCCTAGTATTACCTAATTGTTTGAATTTCGAAGAGCTAATTTGCTACATATTGATACACGTAGCCTGGTTCTACTCGTCACATCATTTTAATTCCTCTATTTAGTATCAAGAGTATCCCACCTACTATGACAACGTCAAAAAAAATGCTTAGTAGGCTATCTCTAGCAGCAAACATTTTGTCCCTTCACTGTTACCAAGGTGCTCCTGATGAAGGAACCAAGGAACAGTGAATTAGTGGTGGTCCCTCATTTATCTAAGAGTGAGTGAGAGAAAATAATTATGCAAGCAACACAGGTTAAAGCATTTGTTTAGTATTAAAACAGGGGTGTCCAAGGCCAAAAAGCACAGTTTTAATTAACCAATTCCAAGACAATTTCATATTTAACGGGATTATTGCAACAAGCATTTGCTCAATACAGGGAGTCTCAACAGCTTTAGCACAGGTTATTTTAATAACACATATAATTCTGGAGATACAGCATCATCAAATGGCCCAACTTTACAGCCTTGTTGTAATATTGCCATTAGGTCATTCCTTGTCAAATCAAGCAATTTTTTTTAGATTGTAACAAATTTCGAAGCAATTAATACAGAAGTAACTAGTGAGATGCAACCGCATACCCAATGACAATACCCATTATCACCCACAGCTCGCAGAATGCTTAGTAAAACTAGACAAAAAAAACTGAGTGACCTTAAATTCCAGTGCTATAGGCCTACTTCATCAAGTTTCCACAAATTCGCATGAAATTTAACTGGATACCCTCCGATGAACAAACAATGGCAAAGGTATGCTCAATGCAAGTACACATTTGCAACACAGCAAAGAGATCCGGACTAGAGATAGCGTTCAGCAATACCTTAGAGACTAGTGGAAGCAATAGCGGAAATGAGATCTCAAATGTCTACCGGCAATATGAAATCCTTTGCGTTAGGTTCTATTTTACAGACATATCACATCGATCGATAAACCCATGCGCAGCGTCAGACGGGAACTTTTCAAGTTGTAACTTAAAAACGAGAACGCCATTATATTGGACATTGGACACTCCTGTGTTAGTGGAAATATATGAAATAAAAAAACACCAAGCAGTGTGATGTTCGGGTCATACTAGTCTGCAAGATCAGGCATATCATGAGCTACCAACCAAGCAAAGATTTTGCAAAGTGATCAAGTGAGCATCAACCATGACTGAAGTAAATGTGTGAGGTCAACACATCTGAAGAAATAGGCTTGGGCAAACAGAGTTCATTAAGCTCAATATCTTGCAGACCAGTAATACACCAATGTGGTTCACCATGTCACCATATTCATGCTAACCATTGAAACTTGTTGGCTCAACACGGTAGATTTTCTCCCAGTCAGGGCCTTGCGTAATTCTATTCAGATACCATGGGGAAGTCAAAAAGACACTCAATCCAAGTTTAGTTATCCTGGACATTGTTTTCTGCCAGCCTCCCTTCCAAACTTCAACAAGTGTTGCTGAACTAACCTTTCAAATTGTATAAATTTGGATACATTATATTATTAATCTATGCCAATAATATTGATACTGATACGAAAAATAATGGATCCAATGGCAGACGATCCAAATATTAATAAATAGAATAAGTCCTCACAGATTAAATAACATTCAGTCCTCTTTACCGGACTAATTCACAGGCTTTCAGAGCTCTCCTCGTTCATCAGATGACTTATTGTATTTACCAACAATACTTAGAAAGAGTTTTGAAAGCGTGTCATTCAATAGATCATAACATAAAAGAGTGCTAGGAGTGCTTTTCCGAATTTGATATTCACCTTACCAAGAAGTGCAGCTCCAAAAGTTTGTGAACAAAGTTATGACATGATATAACCTGGAGTTTTGGACAATCATCCTGGGGTCATATTTTCTTATATAATTGATTACAGTATTAGGCCACGCTCCTCATAGCAGAAGCAGAACTTTTGGCAGCCTTACTGATAGCATTGTGTAATTCTAATTCTAAAATATACTGCAGGAAGTGTATTCTAAGTACCAGTAAGGAAGGGGTACAAGACCGCATTAGTCCCAAGAGGGCCGTGTTTTGAAAATCATATAATGACTAAGTACTGGTACGTCCATATACATACACATACCGTACCAATCTAAATAAGTCTTTCCATTACACAACAAGCTCTTGGGTCTTGGGATATACTGGTAGATTAAATCCACATAGCAATCGATATGGAAATTCAAAACTATTACATACCGTAGCAGTCTCATTAGATCTAATCTTTCATAAATAAATATACCTACAATACTTAATCCTTATTACCTTCACACCATTATCAACGACTTCTTGCCACACGGTGTAGCTGTACCCGATTTCCTCGCAAATTTTGATGACCTTCTGAATGTAATACTGCTCCAACTCTCCGTAAGTTGTGACATTCTTCTGTTTCATCCACGCAGTAATGTCTGGGTTAGACTTCCTAAATAAAACGAGATAAATGTCTTCCCCACTCCCAAGGAACGGTAAAAATAGTTTGCTATATTTTTAGCCTTGCGCAGTGCATGGCATAGGAAGCACATATCTTCTCCTCGCTTTGATCCCTTTATGATTGGACAGACACCATAAGACTTGGGACACATAATATTTATGAAATCCTTAGTTGACATCGTGTTATGGAGAATATATATATATATGCAAATACAGGTGACGGTCCGAGAAAGGGTTTCAGTACAAGTGGCTTCACCTTGCAATACAGCATATTGAATTGTGCAAAAAATTTACAGTGACAGGTTACCTCATTCAGGAATTGAATATTAATGTAGTTAAGGCTGAATTACATTTTGATGTGAAAGATTCTATAATTACCGATACAAACCGACAAGAACAGTGTACACGTACACGGCTATCATTCTATGCTCTGCAATGATTCTCAGTAACCAGCAATGAAGGTATACTGTAGTACTGTGTTGTGCATTATCAGAAGACTATGGCAATGGTAATTTGATGCATGGCGATAACTTACCAACAGTTAAAGCTGACTTCATCGCCCCCAAGATGAATGTAATGATCAGGAAATACGCCGTGCAATTCGGTAAAAAGTTCTTTTATAAAGTCGTAATTGGACTCAATAATTGGATTGACGGGACCGAACGTTCCATCGGGTTTGCCACCTGAAATTTCAAAAGGTCACCTCAAAAAGACGGACACGAGCTAGGTCATCCAGAATTAACACAGAGACAAAAAACTATTCTGTGCTGACTGTGCATATGCAGGAATTCCAGCCAAGCGATCGACTCCCTATGGGCTCAACACAAGCCTTCTGACAGAGTCTTTAATAACAGCTCATGATCAATCAAACATAACACGGATTTACTTGGAAATGTGTGAGTACCATAAACTACCCTTCTTGACAACACATTTGTGAGTGCTTTTGAACAGACTAGTAAATATCTTGGCAACCTAGGAAATTGTCAACAAAATCAATGAGCGCGTTAGACCTACCTGTGTAGCAAGGAGTTAAAAGGTCAGGTTGTCCAAGTCCCCACGAGATACTATGGCCAGGTGTGTCGAATTCAGGTATAACACGAATTCCCCGAAGTCTTGCATATTCAATTATGTCTTGTACGTCAGATGGCGTGTACGTGTGAGTGTTGCTGCCAGGATTGTACGAACCCTGTTAAAAATAACACAGATAACTTATGCCAAGAACGCATTTTACCAGATTGACTAACATAACAAACGGTAAGATTTTCATTAATTTACTCATTCTTTTCAACATTATAGCCAGCATCATGTAATGATATAATGTTCATGTTACATTTCACAATGCACCTCATTAATCCAATTTAGCAAAATGCCAGCATGATAGTATTGCATTTCACTTCACTAAGTGAATACCATACTGTGATTATGACTTTCATCCGCTCACGATTGCAATCTGCCGAACAACATCATGCATTTGGTGAACTCAAGCAGCCTCTAGAATATCGGTACAGTCATTTTTAAGCAATGCGGCAATATTCAGAATGCAAATACATGAAAGATCATTCGTGGATCTACAATATGCCTAGACCTGGCCGACTATCCGTGAACCAAAAGCAACTGGAGAATGAACTCACCTTTTCACTGAGCTTCGGGAATTTCATGCTGACGTACGGGAATGATTGCCAGTCAACAATATGCCAGTGAAACGCATTGAATTTATTGTACGCCATTGCGTCCTGTAGAAACAGAAAACTTTGTTGACAAGGCGCTGCAAGTATCGACAAAAAAACATCGTTATGTCTCAATTACCAAATTAAGCTTGAGAGTATTGATATTCACAAAATGCCTCGATGTATCAAGAAGGATTCCTCTGTAGGCGAATCGAGGGTAGTCCACAATAGAAGTTTTGTTTACGAGGACCTGTTACACAAAATTTCACTTTTATTCACCCTGCGTATCGATTTTACAAATTGGATCGTTCAAAACATGAATGTGTGATGAAATACGTAAATATAAATATGCAGGTGTATATATATATAAGGTCCACACCAATCAATTAGAGTGGCATTCCGCAAGACTTAATCAATAGCACAGAATTTTTCATGGATCTGGCAGTCATATGACATAACATTAGTTTACATGGATCACTGCTTGCACATTATCATTGTGATGTTTGCTGTCGATGCTGCATTGGTTGAATTTATTAGCTCAATGTAGCAATAAATTTGTGAATGCATATCTGTGAATGGCTGCAAAATCATCATAATATGATCATATTATGATCTCACACTAACAAATCTCATGACTGCAATAATATGATACAATAGGCTACCGGTACTAAATGGCAGTTTTCAAAAAATGTGCAACGGATTTCTATCAGTCAATGACTCACCATTAGAACAAACTCACTCAATTGCTGTGAGTCACCAACATGAGTTAACCAGCAAGGGGAAGAGTGCAACAACAGCAAATTCAAAGTGGGCCTACCCAACCACCCAAGTATTTCTGCAGCCGACGCCAGAACATCACAAAAAGGTAAAAAAGAGTTGCAGTTTTACACTCAGTCAAATTCATCAGAATTTTTATCTGCAAGCTTTCATAGTCCTACTGCTACAACCATGGCCCAACTACCAGAACTTTGTGGTTGCTGGACATTAGTAAATCTGTACTGACATTCCATTTGTCTACACACTACACTCACTTAGTTTTGAGTTGAATAAATGTGTGATGTAGGCTTACTTACCAATCCGGCACTATTCTGATAGAGGAGTTGAGAAAACGTCTCCAAACCTATGAAATAAAATGACGGAAGGTAGGAGCGGTAGGATTACCAAGCGCCAATATCCTCATACCTCTCAAAATACCCCACACGCTTTCAGATTCCAGTGCTGAATGTTCTCCCAATTCCAAAGTATCTGTTAACAGAAAATTGGCAAGGATAATCTTTTCATATTATAAACGTACAAAGGTTTTATTAATCGATTTGTAAGTTAGATATGTATTTTATGTGTTGCAGCCTGTGTGTTGGAGATTGGAGCCAATCTCTAGTCTTTACTTCTACGATTAGGCTACAGTATCAATATTGCGATACTGTTACCAACACTACCAGATTTGACGAGACAAATATCATTGTATCACATACAAAAGGGAACTGTCCCAACTTTATTAAGTAGTAGTACGGGGAACCTTTCGAAGCAGAACGCAAAATTTTTGCAAAAATACAGAAATTATTTGTTATCAAAGAGATGCTACAGAAAAATCTGCTTCTTTAATGTGGTAGACTGTGACATCAAGTCCCATTTTTGCAGGGCTATTTGCAAATTTACCGTTGATCCATGGGCACATTTGTTAAGCAGCAACCGAATGTCTGATTGCTATGCAAAGTCTACTTCTCAAACACTGGTGGTACATGGCTAGACTTCAAGTCAACATCGTACACAGCATGAACAAGGCTGGGAAACCCCACTGATCTAGAACACGACATTTGTTATAAACAGCGATGTATTTTTGGGAAGGTATAGGATGACTAGCCTATTTTTGTTAATTTGGGAACGATCCCTCCAAAGATCATGGCAGTTCCTTTTACCAGGTCATGTCTGAAATACCCACACTTTCTAACAAAAAAATACTGATGCCCACAATCAGTCGTAGGCAGTATTATGGTGGAAAATTTGAAATTGCGCGTCACAAATATATCACTGGCTATCCACCCACCACTCACTCCCAAATTGCAATAAAATAGTCAATTTTATGCGGTCAATCAAAAATAAATATTCATCTTACATGCTTCATTCATTTCCAAACTTGGAAAATCTTCACAATCGCCCATCACAGTTACTTCAAGTGAGGAGATGGAAGGCATTCTGCATTTCAATTATTAAATTATGGTTTTGTATTATACTTCAAGAAATATGCCACGTACATCACTCAGTATGCCTACGGTGTACAGGTGCATGGGTCTGATTACTCCCGAGTCCTGACCACCCCTAAGTCCCCAATACTGAAAATTTATGTCAGATTAGTGGTGTAATGGCTACATCTACACCTACTTTGGATGGGTCTGTGTGAAAAGAATACGAGCTGATAGTGGGTCCCCCTCGACACCTATACAGAAAAACGGACGAAATCCTCGATAATATTCGGCAATAGGCTGCATGATGTGAAAATGGTTAGCGTATCCAATATTCATATTTCCCAATGTTCTCAACTACACTGGTACCAAAGTCAACACACAAGTTGTGTTCTTGAATACGGACATAACACTATAAACAGACTATGGTACCAATTTTCATAAATTTCTTGTTCGCTGCAAATGAAGATAAATAGGCTACACAACATACGTGTTTTGATGCAACTTCATGTTATTGGTGAACTGACGGATGATATCTTGGTATCGTTCAAAGGCATCGTAAATCATGGAGCATTGTTTGCTTGAAGACGAAAATGCGAATTCAAAATTTGCTACTTCGACAGAGTACAACTGAAAGAGAGCAAGAGCCTAAAGTTCACAAGTTTTTGGAGCTTTATTCCTTCAGGTCCAGACCTTTATTAAGTGAAAATAGATAACAAATGGAAACTTCCATAATCATAGGCTTACTTTCTGTAGGTCTAACTGGTCTATCCTATACAGCATCTAGTTGGAAAGTTTGGCTCCAACTACAACATTAAAGGGATATAGGGAGGAGAAGCTATTGCTGCACACCGACAAAAAAGGGGTATATAACAGCAGGCCTACAGCCAGTTCGATGAATATAATTATAATATACTGGTCGGATAGCATCATTGGAATCAATGACAAAACAAGAAACACAAATGCAAAGGCAATGTTTAGCAATTTGCAGGGCATAATATTATTTACTGTGCATGAAGCGCTCAGCGCTATGGTATTATTTGTCGATTATTTGTACAGTACTAAAAAATTGTGGATAGCAATTGGTCACATTTCCTGATGTAAAAACACGCAAGTGTTAATTCAATGGTACTACAGGTTAAGGGGAGAAAAAAAGGGTAATTGAGTGCACGAACTGAGAAGTACCTAGAGAGTAGAATGAGACACAGGAAAACAAATGCTTGCATGTCTATTCTTATCATGAGGCATTACTGACTACAGAATATACAGACTAGCTGATCCTGCATCTTGTACGTTTAGATGGCCTAGAATCTTTGGTTTGTTCAAAGTGATGACCGCAGTCATAAAGTGAGCGAAATTACTATAAAACATTCAATTGCAAGAAGCAACATAAAATCTCACCATATCGGAGGTTGTTGACTGCTGTGGTTTAGGCCAAACAGAGCCTGGAGCTGAGCTTCCACCCAAAGGAGCAGGCCATCCGTAACGGGACTGTGCTCCAAGGGAATGACTATGGAACATCCCTTCTCCATTGACAGTAGCAACTAAAATCACGACGACGGCATAGTAAAGTCGAGCCATCTTCGAATAATAGGCCTATCTCTAAAGATTTTAAAAGTGAAAAAATATCTTGTAAAATCCATTGAGACAAAGTTTAAAATACATTTTATTAAAACTGGCGAACAAAACAATAATAAAATGAAATTTATCGTGTGAAAACTACAATTATCATTGGTACAAAGGTATTATTAAAGGTGGACTGTGGTGAAAATATAATGATGACTTGAATATTGACGCATGAAAAAAGTCTGTGCGCTGGCTACATTTCACCAAAGTTTTGTTGTGGTGCTGGCAGTTTAGCTGTTAGAATTTTCTGTACAAGTTGTCACTGCTCCTTCACATGAGTTTCTACCGTACAGCCTTGGTTGGTCTTCTGCTGAAGTGGTTATAGCCATACTTCCTAACGTACAAGACTGAATGAAAACTGCAGTGCGGCTATAGAGACTCCTTTGATGCTGGCAACAACATGACTGAATCCCTATTTCCTGACATGTAGGCAACTTCACACGGCCAAAGTAGCATGAGTAGCGGCAAAATGTTGCGAAAATAACCAGCCAAGAAATTTTCTATTTTTTTGTCTTTCATAAATGCAAACCACGATCATATTTTCAACATAGGCCACCTTTAAACAAATATGCCGCCCACAACCAAATCTAAATTACCTGGCTTACCGGCCTACCCAGTTTAAACCAACGAAGTGCAAAGGAGAGCTTAGTAATGTGCTTTCTACAAACAATGCGCGAATTTTTAAGACACACAACACACTACAGGGCTGCATTAGCAGTAGTTTGATCAAACAATATCACAAGCCGAATATTAGTGTTACAGCAAAGAAAAAAAGCTCTGTGCTATAAAACAGTTTTCTGCATGGTATTTCAATAGCAGATCAAACATGATATAATTATTTGATACCACAATAGTAATAGACCTACACCTGTTCATATACAAGGATGAATATCTAACAAACTCTACACACGGTCACACACATATTCTTTAAAACAAAAGGCAACAACCCAACCCAACATTATAACACAGTGTTCTAAAGCAGAGGAAACACAAAATGTTCAAGAATGGTGTTAAAAACAACCAATGCTATTAAACACCCTTTTTCGAATTTAATATACCAACTAAACTACCGGAATTCAACGCAGCAGTAACTACAGGCTTTTACAGCAGTGGCTATCTCGCAAATTTGCATTCTATCATGTGAAAAGAACATTTTAAAACAGCATGCTAGTCTCCATCACATCACCAAACATTCTTTCAACATAGTAAAAAAGTAGATATCATGAATTCATATCCCGCCTAGTTTATTCATATTTATACGATTACTAGCTCGATCTCTCTCAAACATAACATTGCTTGATTTCAAGTGTGGTAGCAGCACTATGAAAATTGTAGGTACCAGAATCCAATTTAGATTGAAGCCCACGCTTCCTCCATGCAGGCTCATTGTTAATATAGCCAACTAAGCTTTGATGGACCTTTCAGCATTAGTACCGGTATAGAAAAAGTGATGGCATAAACTCGCTATGCATGGCACTGGTTATTTTCTCTCTACAAAGCATTAGGGAGTTAACGAGCTAAATACCAGTATTCAGTATTATAGTTTGGACATGTTTTGGGTCTGGCACTTCAAGTTTTACAAATCCCTATGAAAATAAGGGATAAAAGTACTTGCACAGAAATAACCTGTGGGATTTTTTGTTTTCGGTCGGCCTACCTGCCCACAACACTGCAAAGGGAAGTATTCAATTGGGGAATTTTTCCTGCAAATCAAACAATCTCATATCGCGTTATTCGAAAAAGACATCACGATATTGTCGTTATATCAAGTCAAAAATTAAGTAGGATATAAACAGAATCTGTTACTTAAATCTACTCTAATTATCTGATTTTTAGCTTCCAGCTTTGAGGCATTACAGAGAAAAGAACATACACTTCACCCAGGCTAAGGATACACCGGTGACTAAAGAAATGGCCTATAGGAGTGCAGCAATACCTGAATCTACAGTTTACACCAATCTGTATTAAACTCAATGCGTTAACATAAAATACAGTATCAGACATTCTAAAATCACAATTCCGGAGCCTAATTGATTCGAAAAGGTAGCCTACTTATGCAATTTCAATTCAAACCATAATCGATTGACATCCTGCTAAGATAAAACACCGGACACATCAGCATTTTGGCATTAAAGAAATTGTGAGGCATTCGCAAAGACATAAAATACAAAGTTGGCTATCTTACGACATTATACAGACGAAAATAAAAATACGGTGTGAGAGATTTGTTGTAAGGAATATAACGAACTGAATGATTGTCGTAATTGCATTGATCATTATTGAAAAGCAAAAATGATCAATCTCTAACGAAAAGAATTTAGATACGTGCAAGCCGTGCATTATCACATTTACTCGCTACCACAGTGTCACACAAGTAATAGGTACAATAAAAGATACTGGTACCTGAAAAAGCATACGCAGGGGAAACAGAAGAATACTGATCAGTTTTCTTCAGGTAAGGTAATCTCTGCTTGACAATAACCATATTTCATGAATTCGTACAATTTGTAAGTTTGCTATAAAGCAATACCGGTACATCAACTTGCTTAATAAACAATGATCTCATTAGCAGTATCAATTGCTATGATTTCGCTCAAAATGCTTGGGCACACGTTTGTGTTTATAAATCTATATATACCTGAATGTATAGTTCCTTGATATGCTTTGTTAAGTAGGATAGCCTATTGGTAGGCTGGTTTTGATTTCTCACGATTTTTCATAGTGCTTATACTGAGGTAACCCGCGGATGATATCGGTTACTTTCTGATGCTGGTCCGTGGTGTCTTAACGTGGGTCTGATCTCTTCCATGCACATTGGACATACCAATCTCCATCTGAGCCATTTGTTCATGCAATTCTGATGAAATACATGTCCGCAAGGACAGAGAGCAAGAACATCTCTAATCTTAAATGAGTCCAAGCAAATAACACACATTCGACATTTCAAAGAATCGAGATCATTTGTCTTTCCTTGCTTTTGAATGACCACTTTCTTGTATCCTGTAGTCTTGAAACGGTAGGTCCGACGCACCAAACATTGGTAGACGCAAAACACCAATGTCAGTGCAAGTATGAAAGCTCCTACGCCGACAACAGGGACGGCCATTTCAATTGGCACGTCATAATTTCCACCCTCATTACTGGTAGTATCATCACGGGGAATCGAAGTGTTCCTCATCATTAGAGACCACACACCTTCAAAGACGTTCTCGTAAAAAGTCTTAGCACTCACCAGATTGGAGCTTTTTATAAATTCGGCGTGCTGTGAAGATCTCAATAGATATCACACACAGGACGAAAGCGATGGCTCTCAAGATGAGCGCTGAATAGCAGGAAGTTGTGAAATATAGCAGCACTACGACAGCATTCACGGGCCTTAGAAGCAGGCAATAACGCCTCACCATACGACATACAACCTGAAAGCATCAACAGGAACAGAATCAACATCGAACCGAGAAAACGAAGAATGCAGAAGAAGAACAAAACAAAAATCATTCATCCATGGAAGGCCCTCTCACGGTCACGCCTGTCACGTAGGCCCATGGTAGTGTGGCAAAGGGAATGCCGCTCCCGATTTATTTGTCGCTACTAATCCAAAATCTGGAATATATGCAATCATCTGGCTCGTTCGCTCGTTTTATTTTTCCTTAAACACGTAAAAGTTCGGTGAGGAGAGCAGTATTCGAAAGGTTACCGCACGCATGATTGACGACTGTTTGCAAATCGTGTTTACAAAGTTGTTTGCAGCGATACCGGAGTATCATCCGGTATCAGAACGGGTTTGATACTTCTTTTCATTTATAGTAAAATTATATCTTGTATTATTTAAATTGGTCGTTGCTTATTTTAAAGCCGAATCCATACGGCACGCAGGTCAGAGGTCACAAGGTTCGGATTTATTGTTTCCGCTTTCCGGTACTGTGCATTGCACATTTGCACAAGACGCGTGGTGACTTACGAGTTTGTGCGCTGATGCTCACGTGTATGGGATATACAAAGGACAGAGCATGACAAAAATATTGCAGGCATTATTACGGTACCCTATTTATTATCCTAATCAATTATCGTATGGCTTACTGGCCTGTATCGCTTCATTTCAGTTACAATACTGGCACCCAGCACACAAGGTGCAATGTACATCTCTCAACACAGCAGTATACGACGCTCTTGATGTTAAATAGTCATTCTTAATCTGTTCCCTGAAGACAGAGTATTATTTGTACACACTTATATTCTACAACTTGAAATATGAGTCTTGAACCCATAAAGTATCGCAAAGGCACGTTGAGTATATTAGATCAACTTCAGCTACCTGCAAAATCTCAATACGTAGAAGTCAATACGGTTAAGGATGGCTGGGACGTTATCAAGACCATGAAGGTGCGTGGCGCACCGGCAATAGCATTAGTAGGATGTTTAAGCGTTGTGGCAGAGATATACAAACAAGACTTTGATAGTGCTGAAATGTTTGTGAACCAAATACGTAAACACCTGACCTATCTCATCACAGCAAGACCGACAGCTGTAAACATGCGCAAGACATCGGATTACCTTATGGAGTACGTATCTACCTTAACTGAAAAAGAACCGCAAAAACTGAAAGAGTGTTTCATTACTAAGGTGGAGGAGCTGTTGCAAAAGGATCTACAAGACAACACCAGTATTGGTGATTTTGGTGCTAATCACATTATCGCAAACCCACTCTGTCCAAAGCAAGACGGAAATGTTAACATACTGACACACTGCAACACTGGGTCACTCGCAACAAGCGGATATGGGACAGCATTAGGGGTAATTCGCTCTTTGCATGCCAAAAAGGTTTTGAATCGTGCATACTGCACTGAGACACGACCATACAACCAAGGTGCTAGGCTGACAGCCTACGAGCTTGTCTATGATCGCATCCCGTCTACTTTGCTAGCCGATAGCATGGTATCTTTGTTGATGAAAGATAAGACGGTGTCTGCGGTGATTGTTGGTGCTGATCGTGTTGCAAGGAATGGAGACACTGCCAATAAAATTGGTACTTATCAAATTGCAATCGCCGCCAAATACCATAAAATCCCCTTCTACATCGCAGCACCAGTTTCATCAATTGATTTTAATACGAAAAGTGGCGATGACATAGAGATTGAAATGCGTCCTCAAGATGAACTAGCAAAAGTCAATGGCGTGAGGATTGCTGCGGAAGGAATTACATGCTGGAACCCAGCTTTTGATGTGACACCGCATGAGTTAATAACCGGCGGAATAATCACCGAGCTAGGCGTGTTCTGCGCAACAGAACTTGAGAAGATACTTGCTATGAAATAAAACATTTTTAAGATGATTGGTTAGGTAGAGCTAGTTATGACAACATCATTGTAAGTTGTAACCATCATGACATTACGAGTCCTTTGTCGAATTTCTCAAAATGAAGGCATTATGCCAAGTTTCGTCAAGGTTTTTGTGTGCAATTTGAGAAATATCCCAATATTACAAAACACATTAGCATATTTTGAATCTAACAATGTTTGACTTCATCCATCCAATGATATGGACATTTTCAAAAGAATATAGCCAAGATATCACAAAAAAGTGATCGAACACCCTGGACTTTTTTCAGATTTTCAATAGCTGGTTGATGCTTCGGTGCTACCCCGCTTTCACAACTACTATTACCTATGTAACCAACAGATAGGCCAGGTACCAAACTCGACATCACGATGACCGCAAAGGCAAACCAAAAATCTGATGAGCGTCCTGTGAGTGCTGTGACTACTGACATCGCGTATACTCTTGAGTTTCTGGGTTGATAGACGACTAGAATGTTTATTGCCACAATACTGAATTGCCTAATCATCATGAAATGTGTATGGTTGTTGGTTAACAATTTAGCAATTGTAAAGAGTTGGAGCAAGTCGATATCGCTCAACAACATCCTAGCTAACTAGCATAAAAATTCATCTATGCATTCATTTCTCATAGCATCAATCATTGCGAAAACACACATAATAAAACTGCGGTTTCATAAGTTTGAGCCTATGCTGGGTAAAGGAGATTAAAGACTTGCGACTTCATAGGATCCACTTGACTAAGAATCCTGATTTCCCAAGTAAGAATGTGCAACTCGTACATGGTAGTTCATGTTCTGAATTCTGATATCATTCACTTCGCATCCTTTTGGTCGACGGTCTATCGTCTTGAGATGTTTGCTTTTGCGGTTCTGCGTCTGTTACAAATATCAAAGAGTAAATGCAGGTCCCAAAAACTGGCGATATTACGAATTCGAAATCAAGTACTAGTGATGATTGATGGAAGCTGAGGATTATCACTACACTACGGGTAATATTTGAACCGGTTTAACAGATTTAACGTCCCGCCTATGTTTATCGAGGATTACAGCATTCACAAGCTGAAAAGTGGCTGCTTCCACATATCTTCCTCCTACTACTATCATGAGTGAAAATAAAAAGCTGGCCGCGAGCGATCTGACCGTCACAGGGTGTTTTGTGGTGCATTCCACCCAACATTAGGATCAGGGCAGTCAGGATTTGAACCCAGAGAGCAGTTCCATTAATTTTCCCCTTTGTACAAGGAGGATATGAGCTGTCGCTCTTCTAGGCCAGCGCCAGAACCTACCGGTTTCATGGCCAATAACCTATTGCTATACCACGAATCCCAGCATTAAGCATGACCCATAAAAACATTGTTACAAAATAAGCACATACTAGAATAGTGGTTTGATGATTGATTTGTGAAGCTTCCTAGTGAGTTGGAGTTGATATATGTTGTTCCATTACTGCTAGAATCGCGGGTGCTTTCATCATGATTGTATATAGTTGAGTCACGTGATTTTTCATCTTGCATAAACGAATCTCGCGAACTTTCATCGTCCATTTCATTCAGAGACGAAGGTGTGGAAACATTTGTGCTGTCTGAAAGGAAATTTTATGAACATCAATCGCTCTTACTTTTTAGCATAGCATAGCATATGATGGTACAGAGCAGACCTTGACAGGAGCACAAGTCACTCAGACGCATAGACAGACAGAGTTATTGTTTCAATTTTTAATAATAATAATAATTATAGTGAAGGTATACAAGACGACTAGGCTGCAGCGAAGCGATTGGGCAATCATCAAGTCAACTGTGTCTATACTCACACTTATCAGCCTTACCAGTCATGTCTCGCCCAGTCTGTAATGGTGATTTTTACAAATGCCATAGGCCTACTCTACTAATCAGACAGACAGATAAGAACATTAAATATGGTATTCTGGCATAGCCTAGAGGTGACAATGGGGACAACAAGGAGTTACAATCAGTCGACACTTGAGACAATAGCAATCCTAGTTCCGAATCCTCGTGAGTAGCATTTGAATCTCCTCCCATACGGTCACTATAAGTTGCTAAAAAATAGCAATGAAATTCAAAGGTTTTGAAGCAGTGGTGAATGAATCATGATTGCGCACATACACTTTCAAGTGTACGATATATTGAAATTAGGAAGTAAATCGCAACAGATAGATGCAAAAGCTTACTGGGCATTGAGTTGTCTAAAGCGTCGAGCAGTCTGTGCCGAGGAGGATTCTCTAATAGTCTAGCTGTTTCCTTCTTCTGCTCCTGTTTAACTGGTGCATTATCAACCGCTGGAACCCACTTGAATATTCGAATAGTTGTGTCGGCGATTGTTACCCATTTCTTTTCCCTGTGTGTAGAGCAATGATAGTTTATGAACTTTTTTTCAAGTCCTATCCAGTAAGCGTGAAGTAGACCTATTGGCATTACATCTCCGTGCAAAATTCAACTGGAATGATGCCTTGATGCTTTGGGCATTCCAGGGCTTAGATTGCTACCAAAACCTTAAGGTACCTAGCAAGATGTGAAGTTGTCAACTCACCATTTTCGAACTTTCTCCAGTGCTGACATCGCTCGCTTGATATCATCTTTAGCACGACTTCTCGTTTCCGCTCGTGCAGATCTACCTGAAGACATACTGATTTTCTTGCCTAACTTATAATATAAAACCTTGAAACAAGAACCAAGTCAACAAAATCGCCTCATCCTCACAGCAACAGGCGCTATAGCAAAGGCGCCAAGGAATTTTTAATAGGGTCAGTGTATATGTATGTAGAGTCCTGTCGCCCCTAAAGGTGAGATTTCTCTTCTCTGTATGATCGTGGGGTGGCGCATGTGCATTTGATTCTTGATCTCAGTGATAGTAACTTTACGTGAGTTGACGTCCGTTTGAAGACTGGGGCTGTGATAATTATTTAATTTGTGTGTGCGTGCGTGGGACTGCATTATGTCTTCTTCGCATAGAAAGAAGTTCCATACTTTTTTTAATAATTCCATTCTATTTTTATTGTAAAGAAGATCACCACAGATTTAGCGTCCAGCCTTAGTTTATTGAGAATTATAACATCCACTAGGCACTAGCTTTCGGAGCTGCGCTCCTTCATCAGGTCAGGTGAAGATGGAATGAATCGTAATTCGTAATAGCACCATTTGAATTAAAACAGAATCATAGTTATTGTGACGTCATAGAGTGGTAAATTCTATTTTTATTTTATGTCGTTAGGCCCTACTTATTTTTTGAGTCAGAAGTGGTGCTCCGTGTGTCTGCGTGGCAACACGCAACATGCTATAGATTTCGATCGTAGGTACTGTACTTTCCTCGCATATTATTCTGTGCATGCCACATTTTCAATCTGTAGAAGAGGAATAAAACTTGTATAATGACCTTGCCCCCTAGTGATGACTGTGCTATGTATTGTATGATCGTCAGGTGGTGCACATGTGGATTTTGATTCCTGAGCTTTTAGCGATCAAGAAACCATACATCAAGAGTCGTGAGTTTTAGATCTACGTAGATTAAAATGATCTATTCTTTAGTTGAATTCATTTTTGAAGCAATAGGGCTACGATTATCGCTTGGTCCGAGTAGTTGCGGGGCTGTCTCTGTGCATAAAGCCATTGGTCGCCAACGTCACTCATTGTGCGCCTCTCGGACAAAACAATTAATGATTTACGCACAATAGGTCTTCACTGTTATATTCCGAATGAATAAGAGGTTGGCTTGTCAATGTTCGAACATTGTATAAGCTCTAAGAGCACGAATCAGGAGTGAACTAAACAAACAGCTAAACAGGGATCGATATTTATGTGTTGATTTCTGCTCAAAGGCGAGATTACATCAAAGCTGATGTATGGGACAAGGCTGAATAAGTTGCCAATTCTGAGGGTAGCTCAAAAGATAGGGCACAATATGGTATGGCAATGGATATAGAATATTTGGCGAATCAGCTAGCTTGATTAATATTGTCCATTGTGTTGGGTATTTCGAAGCGCAACCTGCAATCCGTTGCCCGGAACAGCTACGTCCTACTTAGGTTACACCATGTCGTGAGTTCATGCGGGAACCGTGAAGGTAGCCTATGCGACCAATGTCCGCAATCTACATAATTTGTAGTACGGTAGGATATCCCCCTAGTTCTCAAATTATACTGAAAACCTACCAGAGCCGGATTTAATTATAGCGAATGGAGCATGTGTTACGGATCCCGACCTACAGGATATGCAGAATAGGTACCGTAACCCTAAACAAGTCACTTCACACAATTCAAGGATCGTCAGAACTTTCTCAGATTGAGCAATGAAAATATTGTAGCATAGTTGTCTCGTTGTGGCTTTAGGTCCCCGCGCCCAGACTTTGTTACGGGTGGCGGGTTACGGGGCGGTGCGCTGTAAATCTGGTCCTGAACTATGCCGACTTGCAGCGACCCTATTGACGAAGACACGTCAGGTATAACTCCAGCACTTCATCTTCTCCCCAAATGCAAGATCATCAAGTTGACGAAAAAATATTATTTCGTAATAATCTGCTGCCAAACTTTATTGTACTATCCTATTTAGAGCCTCGATTTTATTTGGACGAATACCCCTCCCTTATCCCCTTCACATTCAAAAGCTTCTTATATCCGAATTCTTTGACACCGTAGGTCAATCATATCCTAAGCTCTGTAACTATGTACTTTCTTCGTGTCTTTAGCCTGTGTTTACTTTTAATGAGTGCACACAATGCCTGCCTAGAGTGGATGAACTAAATAAGGCGTAAGGACTTACGGCAATATTTCTTCAACAACAGCAATAACGAAAGGATATGGTAATCCTGTGATAATAACTCACTGGTAACGTTGGAAGAAATATATTCTACAATGGTAAGCAAATAGAACTAGAATTAGCACATTGACTTAGTAAATCAGGCTTTTAGACTTAGACCTGTGGAAGATCGTAGGCATTTACATGGTGAAGATATGGATTGTCAGCTCAAGTCACCACAGGTTCCGTATAGATCCTATTTTTATTAGCGAGAGAAAGTCTTTACATCAGGGATGTCTTGCGTTTCCCTGGAGGCTGGCTATTTGACAAGGTTCAATCCCAATCTGATGCGAATTAGGTCGTCGCCAGCGAGACCAGTGACTATAATCAATAGAATTTGTACAAAAACTTCGGTTCGAAATAGTTTTATTGTGGTTGTAGGTGGTAAAACGGTAGGCTTGCGCGTTGTAAATCATTCTGTACCTTTAAACGTTAGTCAAGGTCGACGCGAGGCCATAGGGCTGGACTCCTCGCCTGTCCTAAGTATTTTACCAAGCTGCCTTTTGTTTGAATTTTCATTGTATTCTATTGTTAGTTATTGACGGAAACGTATCGGTATTTGTATCCTTTATTCCCACAATGATGCCATTAGTTTAGAAATCAGATATAGTTCACTTGAATCACTTGATATAATCTGGTAGATATTTCCCAATTGCCTTTACGCTTTAGAAGCGATGTAATTTCACTGATCCACAGCATGCGAAGAGGTCACAAACATAACGATACTGTACACCATTGAATGATATAATAGAAATATTGTTTAGTGTACATGTATCACGTTTGACATCGTTATCCAGTTATGATTCCAAGTGCTACTCATCACGCCCAAACAAGTTGAATTAAATTATAAAGGATATGGTCTATTTAACTTCCAACTTTGAGCAAATAACCGCACCATCGAGTTTTATGAAGTGCTAAATATTGATGTAAGCCCGCATTTAATGAGCAATGACACGGTTTGGACGCGTTAGTTTTGTTAGTTGTTGCTTGGCTGCGTGCGGGTATGTAGATTCACTACTCACCATGACTGAAAAATCTTTTCAGCCAAGAAAACCGAAGAAAAGTGGAAAGTCAAAAGGCCAATCGCGGAAAGGTGGTTCGAAAAAGAAGAAGAAATCCGCTAAATCGCCTTTGTCACCTTTAGGAAATACTGGCCCGGTAGAGGTAAGTTCATTTACGCAATCCATTTTCTAATTCTGGTACATCTTTGTGGCTTCTTTCAAACAAAAATAATATATAGGCCTACCAAATGCCACATACCAAATAGGCCTACCAACTTCTGATGCCACTAACGTGGCACTAAGCTTATCTCTAAGCTTATCTCCCTAGTGAGGGTCTGCTTGACATAAGCCCAAAATCTCAGCTTCTATACGAAATGGCCGACGAGCATAAAGGTCGATTTAAGGCCATGTTGTAAAACGGTCAGGCAGCCCACATACTTTACATAGGCTACACCAAACCAGACTCCATACCCGCCCGAGTGATGGAGAGATCAGTGAGTGAGTAAGAGAGAGAGTATATTTCGTCACATACCAAAACGCATCAACGTATATAGGCTTATAGCCTACAGCTTGTTGTAGATGCTGTAATTGGGTGGCCCGATATGAGGGGAGATATGTGTGAGTGTGAGTGTGTGTTTGTGTGTGTGCCGTAAAATCACCTGCTCGTCCAATGTCTCTGCTCCGTAATCAAAATTACTTAAATGTTTTGTAGATTGACATCCTGAGCCACGCTGCTATGGAAAATGCATATTACATTTGTCATAACGCGGTTGATTGTCTCGAGAAGCGGGGTTTCGAATGGCCAGGAGGAGGGGGTAAAAAAGGAGGCAAAAAAGGCAAGAAGGGACGCAAGAAGAAAAAATAAATATATTATATCCTTTTTTTTATATAAATTCTCTATTCGCTTCGTTATTAGTACATTTTACAAGCAACTATATATATTATCCTACAGACTATACACTGACGGTTGTCACCTTATATATTTGACAAATGTTGCCACGTCTACGTTTATTCAACCTTTGGGCCTATAGGCATTTTATTTAAATCGCATTGGAACCATTGTGTCAAATACCTCGTGGCGCATGACACAAGGCCTTATATAGTAGATTCAACATCATTATTACTAGATAGAATTAGTCATCACAGATTTAGTGTCCGGTATATATTGTCCAGTTCATTGGAATATAATTCACAAACGCTGGGAGCTCCGCTCCTTAATCATGTGAAGTTATGGGAACATCATTGGTCGAATTTGTAATTGTCTAGGGCTTAAGTTAGCAAAACAGTAAACATAATGACATCATATACAACTGGTGTTATGACTTTTTAAAATACGAATCAACGGGTATATATATACTTTTTATAGAAAATACACTCTAGTCTTGCGATATGTTTACCCCATTTTGCGATGCCATCAATAAACTCTTTCTTCACTAATTTTCTGACACTTTTCTGTGCATGACGACATTCGGAATCGCCTCAACTCCGTAAGGTGAGCCACTTTTCTCAACAGTGAAAGCAGCGCGCTAATCGGTAGACGCGCTTGACGGCCGGGGAAACCTTGTACCTTACTTGTACGTTTATTGATCTATCGTACATGTATCTTTTGCATATGGACATCATGATGAAGTTGCCTTAGTACCTAGTTATAACGAAGCGTTTTCATTACGACACAAAGTTATTCAGACGCAATCTCGGGGCAGATGAAGCCAGCTCGGTGACCGTTGCGGCTATACCGTTGCCAAACCCTATGTCTGCGTGGAGGCCAATACATGACTGCGCGAAAAACGATGTCGCATCAATTTTACATGGCGGTCGGGCGACATGCTCTCCCTTTCCAAATAGAGGAGTTACTGTAGTGTTTGCCGCCAATAAGTGTGCATTGATTGAGTGATTGATTACTTTTGGTGCACCAAACTTACTGCGGCGGCAAATTCGACAGGAGAGTTGAGCTATAGAGAAGCGGTGATGAGGTGCGAACGACAATGTGAGGGCTAGTATATCTATAAGTATTCATAGCTAAATCTATCGTGTAATGAATGATATACTGCGGGTATTACTGTAAAATTGGCATGTACATTATATCATGCAGTGACTGCATACTTTTCGTAAACGGAACTTGCGTAAGAACAGACTTGCTCAAAAATACTCGTGAGTCCATATTGGTGGGAAATGATGCCAGTAATTAAAGCCGTCGAGAAAATAACAGCAGACGACACAATGATTTCTCTTTTGATCTTTTTGAAAACAGGAAAATCTTCGACCAGAGTGTTCACCATGCTTCCACCAACATTTTTATGAGGAAATGGCTCATCAGGGATGGGCATTCCCAAAAATTTGCATAAAGGCTCCCATCCTTCTGAGCACTGATATACAAGAAGTTTATCCTTCGGTGCAGTCTACAAATGAGCAAGTTTTCGAAGTTCAAAGTCACCCTTTTGCATTTGTGTTTAGTCTCTTGTCTAACACAATTCATGGGGAACACTTACGTGCAATACATATGCGTTGTGTTGTCGATAACATCGTTTCGCTAACTCCACATTAAGAGGGATCCCTCGTCCGAAGGAATCGGTGAACCCATTTCCTAATGCTATTCGACCTAGAGAGAAAAGCTTTAAATTACTAATGTTGTCAATGGGGTAGAGGTGTAGCCTGCAAAGCCTGGAATTGTAAAGACACGGTCGACTCTAACCATTCATGGAAAATCCAGATAAGTAGCCTGATATTTCACCAGATCACCACGTTGGTATGAGTAAAATCTGTGCGAGAGTTACAGGGAGTCTGTGGTGAATTAAAAATATGATGAATTGATGATGGATTGAAAGCATTGAAAACAGGTCTCAATTTAATGATTCTGCTGACCTGGGCGTTGGAACAGGAATGTATTTCACCACCATGAGCGCACGCCACTGACCATTTCATTAGTAACAGCCCACGCCGATTAGTATAGACGTGCGTGTCTTGACGCACAATATCTAGGCGCATTGCAAGTAATATTAACGAGATATTAAATGTATATTTGTGCAAGATTGCTCTCTCTGGTGACCTTACCAAATAGTTTAGTGTGTTGCACCGCACGCCTACATGTCGGTGACAGAAACTGCATGAGTCTGTATAACCATGTCGTGTTATTTATCCGCATTTGCTTCTCAAAGCTTCGAACCCATTCGTCTTCATTGTCTCTCATGGTAAGAATGATCTAGAAACATTCAATCGGTGAGCAATATTTATAACAAAGTCCCTGATTCTTATAGGTAACGAGAAATTCATCCACCTTGGCATCCGGAAATGCTTTGTGTATCTCATCCCAGAAAAAGTACGCAGGTAAGTCAACGACTGCGTCTACGTTTTCATACATTTTACGAAAATCGTCACTAGTCCATCCTTCGAACACGATTTTGCGATATTCTTCAGACAATATGAAAATGTTCTCAGCAAAATCGTAGACACTATATCCTAATTTTTCAAGAGCTGCATGCATCGATTTTGTACCCGTCTTGGGCAGTCCGGCCACGATAACCTTCATTATGCGATGCCCAACTAAAATCGATCGAATCTATGTTAAGTTTCTTTATCATATTTACCAAACAATAAGCCCAGCATCAGCGTACAAACAAGCACCGGAACAGCTAACCATATTAGGCCTATACAAGCACGCGAACGAGTTCCATACAGAAGAGCAGAGTATAAGTTATTGTGTTTGCTTTGAATTTATGGCCTTTTCAACTACTAAGGTCATGTACGCCAGGTCTATGCTTACGGTGCACATGTCAATACTTCCGGTTTGCAGCCCCGGTAACGGACACAACCACCACACTCCGCACTCCATCGATAATGACTGCGAAGCAGAGAGGAACGGATAACAAATTCAACGCCTTTGGTTAGGGTTTGACTAGCTCCCGCAACCTCCCGATCAAAAGGTGGACTCTGTCTAAACCACTCGGCCAGCTTTGCAAATATGGCCGAGTATCACATGCCTACTGCCGTTTATAAACGAATCCAAGTAATCCATTAATCAAGTGATCAAGTAATCAAGTAATATTCAAATAGTGATCTGATAAGTGAACAGAGTAAACTCGTGGTGCACACGATCAATGATTCAGTGAAGGCATTTAGTGAATACATAACCATATAAGCTGTAGTAGGGCCTACTAATTGCCTCCTTTAGCAGTAGGCCTATATATTTCATTATATAACATATCTGCCACACTCCATAAAGTTTCATAAAGTGCATTTGTAAACTGCAGACTCATTAAATACTTAAGTGGTTGTGATCATTGGCTGCTGGCTCAGCGAAGCGTAGCTGCTGTTTAGCCGACGTTAACCTTGGAAATATGACGTAACGACTTCTGCTCACCGTACCGTTGAGAATCTATATGATAAAAGTTCTTGCGTAGGCCATGGTAAGACTTATAGAATCGACTAGCTCAGCTAATTTAAAAAGTTCTATTGGGGTATGATGTTTCACGCCTAGCAAAGAATTTTAATCATTAACGTTCTCAGGCAATGTTTATTCCCGTAGGCTAATTTTGTAAGAATTTCGGATACGATCGCGGCGGGCCATCACCAGGACTGTCAGCAGATTCACAAAAATTCGACTGCTATTTTATAGCAATAGCTTGTAATGCCGCATCTCGTACTGACCATTCGATCTCAGCGACCGTCAGGCACTCAACGCGGGCGCCATCATTGACCAAACAGCACACTGAAAGAACTGTTAGTTATAGCTATTTTAAGACTATGGACGTTAAATCTGTATCGAATCTTCTTTATGATATCAATTGATCGTCCCGCTTTGCCTCCACTATATATTTTTCAATACTTTATACGTAAAACTTTGTTTTGACTGGCACACACGTGATCCAGTGAATATGGAAACCAATTTCATATGCACCCTGTTCTTTGTCGAGCAATGATGAAAGGTAGGATATTCTTCACCAACGTATATAACCGGTGGATTGACGATCGCTGCGGTTCCGTCATCTTCCTGCTTATAACTGTACCCAATCTGCTTCTCTGAGTGACTATATATCTATAGCAGAATATTGCTGATTTAAAATATTACTGTCAGCTTCAAATCCTCAGCCGAGACGATTGGTTGAAATAATCTTCACGTAACCAGTAAACCACGCAGACTAAACCTAATAATATATCGCAGAAAGTTTTTTAAACGCATAGCTACACTCCATAAGACAGCCATGTAATGTAGCTTCCCAGGATTCCATATCCGTTACAATTTCACGATTTCGCCTGACTGAATTTCAAGTTTCAAGCTTAGCTTGAGTTTGCACGATTCAACCACCCGAAGGCATCTCGTCGTTTGGCCTTGTAGATATCGCTCAGTAGGATAGAGTATAAGAATGTTACAAGTCAACGACGCACTGCTGTTGTTAAATCGATATTCATCGACAAAAATATTCTTGCTATTTTTAGTCATGTATATGTAGTATATATTTTCCGCACGCGAAGAAGCTGCTGCAGCATACATATACGGAAGAGATAATTTATATGACATAAATGCACGCCTTTTATTGCACATAAAATGTTGGGAATGTTTTGTAATTGGCAACACAAAGATCACGTCAAGATACTGTATGTATCGCTCCATTCCGACGAAGATCTGTCCGTTCACGATGCCTCGGACATATTGCATGACATTTAGCCAAATCCGGCATGGCCTTTGGAACTTTCCAATTTGTGAAATTATTATTATTATGTATGGAAGATTTCAGTGGCGCTTATCACTGGGCGGCGTTTTGCACCACGAACAAGACAGTCTCGAGCAGATACATGAATATATTAATCGTGATACATGGTACATAAATATAGTAATCGTGATACATGGTGCATGAATATAGTATACGTGATACATGATACATGAATATAGTAATCGTGTCAATACCTCTGGCATATAGCCCGGATTACTATTACAGTCACGGCTCTCCACACTTCCCCGATACCGACTTCCAGGCAGGGAAGGAACGGATACCAATTTAAAGTCTTCACTTTGACTCGGTCGGGAATTGAACCCGGAACCTCCCGATCAGAAGGCGGACAGTCTAACCCTAACCACTCGGCCAACTGAACGGTTGTATATATATATAATTTGTGAAATTCCTCTGCGAGTCTCGCAGAGGGCATCAGTGTTTCTTCATGGTTTGTAGCAACCTCAGAATTTCTGTCTGCATAGAGGACATATATTTGATAATTCAGAGTTTCGAAGTTTCTGTAGACATTCACTGAAAAATATACAACAATTCGTTTGACAAATTGTTTTTCGGGTATCAAAATCTTTACCATGTACAGAATCAATATGCGAGGACACAACAAAAGTGGTGATATCATCTAGAAATGGTCTTGGAGTTTGCCTATACGCCTAGATCAGCCACAGCGTCTCCGAGATGTCCTCGCGCTCGCATAGATGGGACACGAAATGATTTTGAACTAATACTAAAACGTTGGCGGCACACTTATGATTACTTGACACATCTCCTTGAATCTGCTATTGGGCCTGCAGTTATTACCAGTAGAATCGCAGCTAAGGTCAACTGCCCAAAATGGAGCTATTCGTCGCTCACATGCTTAGACTCGAAAACAGCTTACGTAATTCCTTGGTTATGTTACGGAGTGGTGGACTCGTTCGCTCGAGCGGCCGATTGCCGTAACTGATTTACTATACGAAAAATAGTGGAGCCAAATGGATGACTATTCGTATAGTAATAGATAAAATACTTCACTGCCATATTTATCGGATCTCCAAAAACTTGTGAATTATATTGCAATAAACTGCGGTGACTAATTATATCTATTGTTGATTTATTATAATGGTTCCAACCTGTGCATAGTATGGCCGCACGGGATGGCTTCTCTCAGCTTCTGGGAGTCGTCCATGCCAACTAAGCATATCGGACAATCATCCTGCTCAGACTTTTTTCGATTGAAGCACCTGACAGGCATCAATACTGTTATCTATCGCAACCAGACAGTAAAATTTGATATTTTGAAATCCCTACCTGTGAGTTTCGATAACCGACAGGGGAAGGCAAGTTTGACAATCGTTGCAGTGAAAACTGTTCATATATCCACCAGTCCTACATACTCCACAGTCATAACAATGAAAATATTCGGAGTCAAGCTTGTCGAACAAGTTACATTCCTGGCAAAAATATTCAGAAAATACCGTTTCACATTGCACGCACCTGGAAATCAACAGATCGTCAAAAAACGACGGAATTGACCTAAAGTCTACGGAAAGACATTGAAAAATTGTTTGAAGAGAGAGAGGGAGAGAGTTTTTCTTTTGTCACTATCTGTATCTAGGCAAATAATCTTGCAATACATAGACTAAATACATAGACATATTGACTTAGCCATTAATCACATTAATTTGACAAGTCTGTAAAAGGAGTGTTTTTCACTACAGACGTTGTCGCGCCTTCGAGCTGATGCCCATCAATATTGTTACAACTAATTGTCAACGCTTACTTGCTTTTCGCATCACTGTGATTATTTATGGGATTGATTGGTTCAGTTTCCATTGCAATCAACGTAGGCCCAACCCAGTCCTCTTCGCGCGTGTCCCACTCGCGCATGATATTTTGGTACGTACCATGTAGTACTCGCTTTGGGTTTTTTCAATACCACTGGTTTTGCTGTATGCTCAAGAGTGTTTACCTTTACGACAGTCGTAGAGAGGAGTTTTAGCTATGGACATAACAACACCTTTCTCTGCCCGGGTTAACTGTGAAGGATGAAGGTTCTACATGGAGAGAAGTAGGAAGGGTAGCCTATAGGCCTCTCCACAAAATATTGCACCATCAAGATGACATCGGTACCATTTAATATCAGCGATGGGTAAACCGACCGCAACAGGTATGTTTGACTGACGTCACTATACCCGAAAATCTCCTCTTTCTCCGCCGGGAATTTTCAATCGTACAGAACGAAGACGGCACATGACAAAGAATGCTTTTGCCTTATATGTACGAGGGGGAGCGTTGGAGCGTGGCTAAGCATTATAGGCACGCTGAATAATAATAGGCTGAGCACCATTTCTACGTACATGATTGAAGGCCGTTGTATTGTTCCGCAATTCTGACATTCAATACGGTTGACTTTGTAAGGATCCATTCGATGACCTTCAACGTATTCGTCGTGACAATGGGCGCAAGAATATCGTTTACCACACGATTTCTTAGGACAAACCAACCAACATCTACTTGTGCTATGATAGCAACGTGTCGCCCTTCCTTCAGGAATTGGTACACGTACTGGCACGCCGACTTGTGATAAATCCAGAATAAAAGGCCTACGTGCGTAGTAGTTGTACATGTTTTCTGGCGGCTCAATTTCCACGTTGCCTTTTCGACAACAAGAACTACTCAGTCGCAACAGTCGACGCAGCATTATGACGTGTCTCTCTGTGTGAAAAAGTAATACAGTAGTTCTCAAGTTATGAATAAAATTCATGAATGGTAATCCTGTGGCTGGATGTAACCGAATGACATTAACATACGGCACGGTCCTGATCAAACCCCAATCGCTCTCGAAGAACTGCGATTGCTACGCATAGCCTACACATCACAGAGAGCCAAATCGGGACAGACCAGCTCTAGTCCTTTAAAGGCAGAATATCTGATAATGATACGCCTTAAGCTTCAACATTCAAGTTCCTAATGAAATATGCACACTTTATATTGCTTTACGCGAATTCATGCAGCTTATTATCACATGGCAACGACTAGATTCTATATCTACCTCTGGCCTGTAGGGCCTAACATACTCTCCAACCCAACACATGAATATGACTTGAATGACACACGCCAGTCATCTTCCAGATACATATATATATATACATGCCAACAAACAACCGCACAATGTTTTCCTGTATTTATGATTGCGCCATTATGTCAATTTATGATCCGCATTTCACGAAGTAGAATGGGTACTTTTTGTAGTCTCTTCACTCCACAAAAGCTTTATAAGAGATAGATCGTCTATTTGTTGAGGTGACATCACAGGTCTCATATGTACACTGTTCATGGGTAAGCACGGTGTTACACAAGGTGGAACGTTGAAGGGACTTACCTAACTTAAATGCAAAACAGATTTAACACGAGACCTTCTTTGTAGGCATCGTCGACTGTACACAAGTGAATATAGGATGGCTGTGTTGGGTCAACAGCCAACACGCAGAGTTGCGAGGTAACTTGCACATTTTATCACTAAAACATTTGAAGTCATTACATTACGTATCTATCACGACAAAGTATAGAGATCACGTCAATAACAATGGCATACCGTAACGGTAATTTGTGAGTAATGCGGTTATGAGTCCCAGGAATTTATTCGGTGATACAGTAAGTTGTTGAAATCGTAAATATTTCTACCAGGAATGCTTAGATTAAACATCGATCAGTTCGGACGATTGCACACAAAATAGTTTCATTGTTGCAATAACAAAGAAAATTAGGCGTTCCTTTAAGGTAAGGAAGCCTAATTACGATATAGGCCTATATATGGGTTATTCACCGACCTTCGAGATCGAAAGGGGAAAGTGCGGCTAAAGACGTTACCAGGGACTGCAATTCTAACGACCACTAGACTATAGTCGTGTCCCCAACTATGCCTATTTGCCTTATCGTTTAGATCGGACAATGGACCCAGTGACGTCATCAGACTGAAAGCTCGCGATACTCGCCCGGACGTCACTGCAGGGTGGATTTTCGTTCGGTAAAGGTCCAATTTATCCCGCATGACGGCACAAAATGTGTCCAAAAGGCTTCTGAAGCCCGAATTGTAATTTTTTATTGAAAAGATTAGAAAATGGCAAAAGGCGAATTGCTATCAAAACTAATCAAATAGAGGAACCCTAAGGGTGGGGACCAATTCGCCGACTCAAGGTTTGTGGTTTAAGTTTCTATTGTTGACTCAGCTGAGGCGGTATTTCGTAGGTGATTCAAGTCTGGGTCAAATGTCAAATTTTTACCGACTTGAGGCAGAAATTCAGAACCAACCAACAACTGGACTGGGAGGTCGTGGTGGCTGGATTAAGCCATACAATGGGCCACCACCCTAAAGTAATGAATTAAAATCCAAATTTTCGCGCCGCTTGTACAGCACAAGCCTCCATATTATTCAGAATTCCCGTAATACCATATTTGTACACACAAACTCCAGCTATGACAGTGACCGACGTATAGATCACGGATGACATTATGATTTCATTCCGTATTTTCCGAAACACTGGAAAGTCATCTGCGACAGTATTGACCATGTTGCCACCCTTATTCTTGTGAGGAAATGGTTCACGTGGCACTGGAACACCCAAAAATTCGCACAGTGGATCCCATCCTTCCGAGCACGAGTATACAAGTAGCTTATCCTTGGGTGCACTCTGGTAAATAGTAACACAATTTTACGGCGTTGGGATTTCACAATGTCTGTGTGATTTACATACGTGCATGACATATGCGTTATGTTGACGATAGCACTTTTTCGCGAGTTGCCTGTTTATGACAGTCTTTCTTCTGAATACCGACTGCGGATTCATTCCGAAACAGGATTGGCCTAGTTGAAAAAGAAAAATGTATCAACCGGTGCGATTCTACTTACTGGTTAAGCGGCACTCCACCGCAGCTCGACCCATAACGACGAATCGCCGTTGTATTTTCAATCGCGTGGGTACTGTCAACCAGGTCAATGCTTAAACACGATACCGCTACCTCAAATTTATAGCCCGGATCACTATCACAACATCAACCCTCCGCATTCCTTTGATAAGTGATTCTATCTTCCGATTACAGACAGAACTGACACTAAAGGTTATTGGTTGGACTCGGTCTGAATTGGGATCTCTCGATTAGAATTCGGAGAGTCACTGAGCCCTTTGAGCGGTCAAAACATCGTATCAGATGGGAGTGCTGAACGTTACCATCGCAAGGGCGTAGCTACATCTGCGTTGTGACTGTATAAGGGTAATAGACCGCATAGAAATGCAGTCATTGAAATGGTACCCATAGGGACAGATTGAATCCTGAATATCTCAAGCAAGAATCTCAACAGTTAACTAGACAAATATGGCAAAGGGGTCGACCGATTATCGCCTTGACGGATTATAGAGACCGATATCTTTTTTTTTCGATTTTATCGGTATCGGCTGTTAGTCAATAGTGAGGAAGTCAATACGAATATCGAGACCAATATTCATGAATATTCGATTGTGGATATCGGCCATCAGGCAGGCGAAAGAGCCGATATAATACCGGCACTGAAAAAAATCCATGTCGTTCGATCTTTAGAATGTCGAAATAAACTCAGAGAAGAGCATGTAACGACGGTATGACGCAACCGATATCTACTATGATGGATTGTGGGAGGAGGAGTTTGAAAATTTTCACTGTCGCGAGGCTGTATGGAAAATAATTTGGACGATTTCGTACCTAGTATTTGAAGAAATTTCACCGACTTAAAGAAGGTCGGCGATAACCATTCCATCAGTCTGAACAATGCAGATCCATCATTCATTTGTATCTGTTTCTCGAAACTTCGTACCCATTCGTCTTCGTTCCTTCTAGTGGTAAGAATGATCTGTAACAGACAGGACATCGTAGAAGAATTCGAGGTGCATATGAAAGCGTATTGATAGGAGATAACAGGGTGATGGCGGAACATATACTATTCCAATATAACTGGAAAGATGAATCAAATAACTAGGCCTGTCGTTCGGTATTCATCTATTCACTGCTGAAGTGCTTGTGCAGCCTGTATGATCTTAACGCATCACTGCGCTCAGTAGGTTTCACGATCGAATTAGGTTTCACAATAACTTGTATGTAGATACATATAGCCTAAGCATTAGATTAATCAAGATTTGATTAGTTTAGGGGGTTTTTGGAGCAGCGACCTCTAATTGGTTGCATTAGTTATCGCTCGGTGTAGCCTACTTAACAGCCTAGTTTGGGCTACTTTTCGAGGCGACTTGACAGAGATGCGAGTACCTTATTTGTTCAACCGATATTTCGCTAACAGTTGCAATGCCTTACTTCATGCAAGAGCAAAAATTGTGCACAGTCGAAATAAAGAAAAAAAAACAGACGAGACGAGTGTTAACGAGATTTCAACCAGGCAAAACTGTATATGCACACTATAGGGACTTAGCCTACCGGACATAAATGTAAAACAGATTAAAGACGAAAGTTTCTTTGTAGGTAGCGCTGACTTTCAATAGGATGCACGGGACAACGGTGAACACGCAGAGTTGCGAGCATATTTGCAAATCGCTGTAGGCCTACAGCTTTATTTATATTATGATAAGTAAAGTGGCGCTTGCCGCCCAAGGGCGTTTTGCGCCACGATCAATACATAATACAATACACACCGCACAACACAACACAATACTACATAAAACGTCTTGAGTTGCCCTAACTACAGTGTCCGTTTGCAACCAAGGGCGAAATCGATACCGAGTCTGACCATGGTAGGATTGGTCAGTAAGTTTAGTAAGGTTGGAGAAGGATAATTTGAATAAAAGGATCGGAATATTTTAGACATTATAATAAAAATTGTGCCACTGTTTCTGGACATGGGCACGATTCACAGTTTGGCGAAAGGACACATCAAATTTTTAATAAATGGGCATTTAATTCGCAATGGCCGGTATGGAGAAGGGACGAAATACCGTCACTAGCATGGTTTGAAGACGATGGTACAACGGTCTTCACAGCATCTTGTTTCGCACGTCGTGTATTCGTGCTCCCACTCATCAAGGCACCTCTTGCGGAGGTGCAACAGTGTTGTTGTCATGGCTGTCTTGGAAATGCTCCGCAGCAAGACGAGCCAGCCGGTCTGCCTTCTCGTTGCAGGCGACGTAAAATCATTTGGTCTGACTCGGTCGGGAATCCAACCCGTAACCTCCCGATCAGAAGGCGGACAGTCTAAACCACTCGACCGTTACAACCACTGTACAGTTGCAATGCCTTACTTCATGAATGTGTCAAACTTGATTGCAGTCGAAAACAACAAAAATAGCTATAGGAGAGACAAATAGGAACAAGATTTCAGGAGCAGGTGGCACGTGCAACGAGAAACCGTGAAAGCAGAAGCGTAGGCCTGCTATCCGGCTTAATTCGCTACTTGCATTACCGTTATTGACTGACGGCCGAAGACACGGGGCGTAAACTTAATTACAGACTGTGCTACCTATGATTCTTATCGATTGCAAAAAATTTACGATGTTAAAAAGATTAAAGAGTTATTGAGGCAATCTCTATAGTGACTATGACAAGAATTGGATGGCCTGCATATATTGCTATCAACATATAGGCCTAGGCCTACCTTAGAATCGGGGAACGCTTTGTGTATCTCGTCCCAGAAAAAGTGGGCCGGAATGTCCACAACGGCGTCGACGTTTTCATACATTCTTCGAAAATCATCAGTGGACCATCCTTCGACTACAATTTTCGTATAGTCTTTGGATAGCAGGAAGATATTCTCGGGAAAATCATACACGCTGTACCCTAGCTTTGTCAAAGCTTCATTCATAGATTTTGTGCCCGTTTTGGGCATTCCTGCGACGATCACTTTCATCTTTCACTTTACTGTTTCTACTAACCACTGTATGTACGATAACGACGCGAGTTTGCGGCTTGCTATAGGATAGCGTCGGGCCGAAGACCACTGCACACATTCACCTTAACTCTATATATGCTGAGTCATTTACGGCGAATACATACTACAGGCAAATATTTGATCTAACGTTCTAACTATTCGCCTTGGTCTAAAGCTTTTTTGGGTTGCTCGTGGTCAATGACTAGGGTTGCAGCGGTTCTCATAAATCTCGGCCGGGCCATTAGAAAAGCTGGGCCTAAGAAATAAACATGTATTTGCACGACTCTGTGAGCCGCTGAAGCTGCAAGAACCGATGAAAGAGCGTGTAGTGTTTGCCGTAATTTTGTGTGAGAATTGATTAGTAGCTGTGATTGCACCAACTTGACTGCTGCGGCGGCTAATTCGACAGAGGAGTTGGGCTGGAGATGCGGTGCGAACAAAATTGAGCTACAAAGCGTATTTAGAGCGATTTTGAATAAATTCCAGCGGAGCACCGAAATCTTGTGAATGTTGTTCTCATTGAACCAAATACAGGACGTTAAATACGTGGTGAATCTTCTTCACGGAGCACTATAGGCTACCACAATTTATGCCTCCAAATGCGATTTACCACATCGAGCACCTCATCTAGCATAGGCTACATCTGCATGAACGATAAGCGATGGCATCTTTGCGGCTTCGATTTTAGTTAATGTTTTTCTGGCACTTACGGCCTTACGCACTACCAACTGTATGCGTGAAAGACAAATATTGACGACATATTGATTTCCTTCTACCAGAACAATGCAGCAATGACATACCGCAGATCGTCTGATGTGCTGACAATGCTACACGCAACGCAACATAACATTAAGCTTGAAGTTGCCTGGGATGACAATCAACCATGCTCTTCAGCTTGATGCATTGAGCAGATGCGCACTATCGGACGTTCGACTCATGGAGTCAATTAAAGTTGAACCCCTATAGGACAACCTGCAAGAATACCCCCGTCGGATGTAACACAAATCTACAAAAAAAACTGTTTGGCTGCAGCCTATAGAAGTGTATATAGGCCGATACTGTAAAGGTACGAACACTTTCAAGAGATATACACAACAATCTAATATGAATAGGCTACGGTTCTGCATGGCATTGGCATGTCATGGAATGCAAACGGATAAGGCCTGCTACCAAAAGGTTGGAGATGGAGCTTCTTTTCTCTGCAAACATTGTATAGAATTGGCAGAAACTTGCAAAAGAAAGTTACCCTCAATCAATCAGCCGGATATCGAATTTAATGTAGCAGAAGTCCAATTTTTTGCATCGCCTGATCTACACATGAGCCAGCATAATGGCAACTGGTAGACAAACCGTATTTGTACGCACATACGCCACCTATTACAATGAATGACGTATATACTACAGATGACAGTATCATCTCTCTTCGAATTTTTCGAAAAATCGGAAATTCCTGTGCTGCAGTCTCCGCAAATTTACCGCCCTTGTTTTTATGAGGAAATGGCTCATCTGGCACTGGAACGCCAAGAAATTTACAAAGTGGAATCCACCCTTCCGAGCACTTATAGACAAGGAGCTTATCCTTTGGTGCACTCTGGTAAAATAAATTTAGAAATTTTACAAAGTACAAAGTAACTTTTGAGAAAAGTTAGTGATGCACGTACATGCATAACGTATGCGTTATGTTGACGGTAATGTTTCTTCGCTAGTTGCTTATTGAACACAGTCTTTTTTCTGAATGCCGCTTGGGGCTTAATCCCGAATGTGATCTGCCCTGTTTCAAAGTTGATTTGTAGATAGCGTCTCTAGATTGAGGCATACAGCGAAAACGGTCTCAAGACCTTGGAGATAATGGAATTATAGCCTTGTCAATCTTGCCCAGCCCTTTACTACTACTACACTGCTATATTAGTAGGCTACATAGGCCTACTATGCCCTACTACAGTATATCGAAGCGACACCTTTTTTTGAAGAACTTCGTATGTACGGTAGCCAAAATGTTTACCGGTGATGTTCAAGCGAGTCATACCGGCATGGATTCCATTAATGTTATTAAATCACTAATGCACGAACCTCGAGGATAAGGCCAAGGATACTGGGTGTTTTTGTGGAATTCTATGTATTAAGACCTGGGAACTGATGAATTACTCTACTCTTAATTCTTGGATCCGAATCCAGGAGAAAGGTAAATACGAGGCACCCACATTACCCTCTATTTCTTACGCCCTTACGCTCAAATGAAACACAATACCTAACATTCTCAAGAAATCGATTGATTTCACTGCCGTTGGTGATAAAAATCTCATTAGTCTGAAAAATGGGGATACGTCCATCTTTTGCACTTGATTTTCAAAACTCCTTAACCATTCGTCCTCGCCATCTCTCATGGTAAGAATGATCTGCAAACGATGTAACCATCATAATCTAACCGCATCAACCAGGAGACATCGCAAGGCAATGTGTATAGCCGACCATGTCTAGGCAATAGCAGGGATGGTGAAAATATGTTTCGATTTGTATCAAGGTCCAAGGTAGACTGAGGCACATTTTACGATATTTCTATGTGGTAGCAAGAGAAAGCAACCCTATAGCCTAATGTCAGGTCGTAAACAGTTATGGCGGCATAACGACTGTGGTCCGTGGAGTTGTTTTCAAACAACATGTTTCGAATGCCAGAGAGTAGCCGCCAACAGTTTGATGAGCCTGAGAAAACACACGGCATAAAACTTGAAGGCCAAAATTGTTAAATGTTTTGGATTTATAGCGTTTTCGACTACTGACGTCATATAAGCCTGGTTGACACGCCCGGATCACAATCAGAACGGCAACCCTCCGCATCCTCACCGATACTGGCTGGCAAGCAGACAATACCAAATTTTACGTAGTTGGTTTGACTCGGTCTGGAATGCAACCCGGAATCTACTGATCGCGGAAGCGGCAACTCGTAAAATTGTCCTGATCATAATTCCTTTACCGTTGTTCGTTCATATATAGACATATTACAGACACAAACGCTTTGAGAGCGACATACCTTAGCATCAGGAAACGCTTTATGAATCTCGTCCCAGAAATAGAAGGCTGGAAAATCTACAATTGCGTCAATATTTTCATACATTCGTCTCCAATCATCTGTCTCCCATCCTTGCGATACAATCTTTTCATATTCGCTAGTCAGTAAAAAGGCATTCTCGGGAAAATCATACACGCTATAGCCGAGCGTTTTCAAAGCAGCGTTCATTGATTTCGTGCCCGTTTTGGGCATGCCTGCTACAATAACTTTCATCCTTTAGTATTTATAAAGAATTCTCAATGCAATGACAAAATGAATTAACTTCACATGTTACGGCGAGATATCATTGCACAGAATGCGCGTCCGCTGTAACAGTCTCTGCTGTCCTCTATATAAATATTAACTCAAACCACTACAGCTAACATAATAGGCCTGCCCTGTATATCACGAAATGCGTGAGACAAAATTAACAATTCGGTGCGTAAAAAGCATCTTTTTTTCATATCGACGATGTGAAAGTCAGCCTGTGCGACGACTAAGCTGTTGGTCCTGTTGCTTATGAGAGCGCCGCATCCGTACGAGTAGATAAAAAGGGGACTGTGAGCAACAAATTATTTGGTAGCCTACACCGATCCAATCCACATCTTCGCAGGTAGGCCTATCAACAGAACGGCCAACACCATAGACTACACGGAAAGGTCTGCATAAGTGAATGATCAACTATAGATACGCCGAAATGAATTTACAGGATTCAGCCTTACTATAAAAGTATAAATTATAGTCTACAATCGTCTGTCGCGTAGGCCTACTATCGCTAATTTAGAAAATCAATCAGTCAAAGTCACGCAGGCCATGCGCAGACGCAGGCAACATCTGCAACAATTTGATCAAACCGAAAGGCGATATGCTGTCATGCTACGATGATATATTTGATGTGAAGAAATTCAGGTTATCATTTCATAATCATAAGTGACATGCACTGCAAAGAATTGATATGCGGGGTATAGGTACTCGCTACCACGGTAGGAATGCGAATATAGAGCATGTCGCCATCACGTTTCGTTTCAGTGAGCATGCAATTAATTAGTTCAAAGATTCATGGTGCAAATAGACTATGGTTCTATTATAGAGACTGCGGAATCTCTTTAGTTCTACCATCTCTACGGTTCTGCTATGGAATGTAATCACGGAACGGCAACTCTGGTCGCTAGGGCCATTTCACGCATGAATGCATCCGCCCTTGTCTACATCAGAAGCATCCTCCGCTGGTGAAGGATGAAGATGTGGATTTGTCAGCCGTAACAAAAGCCCTCGAAAATGAAAATGTCCGTATCAGGGTTGTCTTGAGTCAAGACATCCCTGGTCCGTATAGTCGTGAAAAGTGAAATTGCAATGAGATGACCAAAAATATTTGGAACAGCAAATCCTATGCGCATGAGGTCGACAGCAGATCGCTTATTGGTGCGATGTAGCGTCTCCGGCTATTACTATGATTCCCTTGTAACACGAAACCACCTGCGTCACATTAGATTCAATTCAATCAACTGTCCTGCAGTAGTAGGGTGAAATATAACAACATTAAAAATACCCACCCATGTCAGCCTAACAACACTATAATACACGTAAGAATGATTTGTCACTATTCTCAGCGAACAAAACCGAGCCTGAACTAGGAATCGACCGATATAGAAATTTTACAAATATCAGTGTCGGCGGTAAACAGCTTCGTCCCGATATAGGCTATTATCTATATATCAAAATTTTACCGCGGAGGGTGATTTTGCCAGTCAGGCGATAGCTTTTACGTCGCGTCCGAGAATAAACATGTTCAAGAAGAGCCACCCACCTTAAAACTGCACTGTTCTGTTCAAATAAAAATCAGTCTGAATGTCTGAACAGCCGCTTGGAATATAGAATTACATTAGCCTATGAAGCACAGCAAGCTTATTTTGCATCTGATGAGATCATTATAATTATTTTTCCTCGAAGGTTATTACAGAAACACAAATCCTGTTGTACATCATTTAGAGCAAATTCCGGCCTTGAGCCTCGCCTGAACAAATATAGGCTATCTCACCTGTGAAACTGAACTGTTGGCACTTTAGTCACTGACCTACTTCGCCGGTACTTTTATTGCCTTTTCTATAAAGATAAGCAAAAACAAAGTGAAACTTCGTACTTCCATTTATTATTTATTGCGATCATTGGTTGGTTGATTTTCTCTGAACCCCTTGAACTATCTTCAAGATCCTGGCGGCAGTATTTCCATAATCTTCGTAACAATGTCGTTTCCGTCTTCCAAGCATTTACCGACTAGTTTCTAAAAAACGGCAAACCACAAACGTAAAACCCAGTACCTGCATGAATGAAATGATGGCAAACCCTGTAGCACGAGCAGTAAGCTACCCTCCCCGAAGAGACATGCGCCTGTGGTATACGCAGAAAAGCTGTAGGATATCCGAAGTATCCTATACCCATTGAAGCAAACTAGGAAGCAACACGCTATAGTATATTTTACTGTAAATTCTATCCAGCTGGTCACATTGGCGTGATAAACCGTAAAGCCTCGCTTGGACTGAACATGGATACATTAAACACTCGTAACGGCAATAGGCTATGTGGCACTCAGACAAGAGGTCAGGGGCTGACAGTTAGACCACCAGTAGCATTAACGTATCGTGGTTGCATTTGAAAAATGCCTATATGCAATATTATTTAAAGAACATATTCATATTCCTACCTCTAGTTCAGTCCAGTCGTTCCTCTCATGTAAAGTCCTGTAGAGATACCATATTGCTATATCCTTAGAAGAATCAGAGATCAATTCAGTCGATAGGTTGAGTCTACTGAAGTAGGATTTTTCTTTTCTGTAACGTAAGACTTTTTATCAGGGAGATACTAAAACAATGGCTAAGGTAATCGTGGAAACCGCAAAAAGAAACAGAGGATTGAGTGGAATTTTGGATCTGGACTCCATGCACTAGGTTAAGTAGATCGAACACTATAATGCAAAACTCTGCGATTTTGCAAAAGGCGTTGCCAAAAACTCACTGCTTTTGGGAGTATTGGCACTCATGGCTGAAGAACTGAGGCGAAACTCAAAGATTCATGTGTTAGGTCAGCCAGGATGATATGAAATTCGTGACTATCACCTCTCAATTTTTGTTTTATTTCAATGAACTGAAGGAATGTCAGGTAAATGAGCCGGTGGACTTATCAAAATACAGATGTGAGCGTATGGAATATTTTTTTTACATCAGTTATAATATTGTACAGGACATTGGGTACTGGTCATTTGGTTGTTACAAATACAGTATCCAGTGAGTCAGTTCAGGAATAGGGAGCCCTGGAAGTACATACCGATGGTTTTTTTCCATCCTTGCCATTAGTCCTTGAAGGAGCAGCAAAATTGATGATCTTTGGTCAAGTTTGACCAATTCTGCCAGGGCAATTTTCACCACATCATCTGTTTCGTTGGCTTTGTTCTGATCGCCAGTTGACAAGCAATATGCTAGTTGCAGTATTCTTGAATATAACACAATCTTCTCTTGAGGATGATCCTGGTACAGACTCGTCGACTTATCGAACATCTTACGAGCAACTTGAAACATTTTTTGATGGACCAAAAGTTCACCAAAATACTGAAAAAAAATCCGATAGTAACGACATTAGATTTTCAAACATAACACTGGCAATCAACCAGGAAGCTCCTTACAAAAACGCTAGAAACAGCGTATTATTAAACACACTCAGCCCGGAATAGTTTAGCTGTATCTACTTTGGATTATTGAATAATGAGAAATCCACAAATGAGAAAATGTCACTGAAATACATGAAAATTTCAGTCAGTGAGCAGCATGGCTCTATTGTTCGAAAGCTTGCAGATTTTATTCCAAAAGCAAAAGTACACCTTTGATGAAAGTGCAGGACTTCGTGTAGTTCCCATAACGCTAGTAATATCTTTCAAAATGCCTTGCAATTTCCCTTTTTCTTTTGTTGTCGATGCAGATTGTAGTAATTTAATGAATTTCACATCGGAGGTTGCCTAAAAATATACAATTATGAGATCCCATGTTATCATGAGAACTGAAATTCATTGGATCAAGCTGAGCCAAATCCAAAACCTGCATCCCGAGCCCACAAATATCACAAAGAAGGATAATTAAGTACACCAGGTATGATAAAAAATCTAATTATACACAAAAATATGTAGACAATGTTGAAAGATAAAGTGGAAAATTCAGGCTGGTAAAATTTTTTTGAGTGCTCTAATTTTCAGTGACTGATATTTTTACATCAATGCAGATATTTCAGGCTATGTTGAGTAAAGTCAGATATATCATTATAGACTGAAGACAAACTTGGGGCCAATACCAAACCTGGCAAAAGGGTGAAATTGGAAAGGTGGTCTGGACATACATGCCCAAACAGTGCACAAATTTCATACATCATTAGGAATCGCATGATCTTGAGGGGCAAACGTTCCCTTCCAACAATGCATCTCGTCATTCCAAGCTGTGCTTCTTTTTGCAGTGGAACATATATTTGGTATTCTCAGTCCATTGTCCGATTCCTGTGGCGAACATCCTTGCAAACTGAATATACAATATGAATACATGCTGTCAGTCATACGAAAGATAGTATGCCCTCTGATTCATCAATTTTTATAGCGTACAAAAGAAACTTCACCTGATGAAGGGGCAGAGCTCAGAAACCTTGTGAATATTAAAATTCTCAATAAATCAAGGCTGGACGTTAAATATGTGATGAATCTTATTTACGACAATGAATTTTATGAAATATGTACCTATCAAAGACATTCCTTGCGTGGCAGGCACAAGATAATATCATCCACGAAGAGACGTCGTACGGGTGCATGTGAGCGAATTTCTGAGCCTGTCGAAAACGCTCAGTCATCTGATTTCGTGTACTATCGCTGAAAATTTTAAAAGTAATAAATTCTCTGCGGTTGAATTACTATTACATGAAACCGGATGAAACCAGTTTGTCGCCGTGCTATGATCCACGTTTCTCCACCCTATGAAGTACTGGCTACTCTAGAAAGTAGCTTTATCATTATCCCCTGGACGAGTAGGCATATCCGCAATATTACCACATAACTGTGAATGTGAAACACTCTACCACGGACAAGGGAGCAGAACTGCCTGCAAGGTTGTGCTGTGTGTCCAGCAAGGTAGCGTAGCGGTGATATCCACAGCTTGGCACAAAGGATATTGTATGAAAACGAACCATTTTCCTTTCTTCCTCCGCTAAATATATGAGTATTGAGTACTTCAGCATATTTGAATGTAGTAAGATCTAGACATCAAACGATGTAAGTCACGTTACTAACTATACTAGCACCTAATCATTGTCAGTACCAAGACTTCTAGCATAAAATCTGAGTCACCTAGTGTTATGGCTTCCTGCCGCAAGTGAGGATATTGCTCTTGTTTTGGCCAGTAGTACGTCTGTATGATGTTTTGACGATGCTCTCCATTGTTCACTCTCCTGATGTAAAGGTTGCTTGCTCCATTTTTCCGTTGCCAATTTAACAGCAGCAGCAGATATCTTTGGTACAGACAATAAGCCACGAATACCTTTGCTATCAACCAATAGTCGACATAGCAGAGCTCGAAGCATTGCAGATGATGGATTCCTGGGAAACGAAGTGTTAAAAAATTGGATTAGGGATTTCAAGAGAAGGTTTTGGCCACCAACCATTATACAACAATTGCACATGCTGTATGTGTACAGTGCACGGTGGCACCTTGGAAGAAAGGTGCTGGACATTGCAATATTGCACCACCCATCACATTATCCCTATGGCACCAGAAGCCAGGTAGAGAGGCTTCTTTTTTTATGTTTAAATCGTTGTATATCTTTGATGCGGGTGGTGAGAATCAAACCACTAACCTCACAGACAACTGACAAGCCCCAACCAAGTCAACTCGGTCCCTGAAAAACTGTGGTGACACCATTTATTTTCGAATATATTATTGCGATGATTAGAGGAAAAATCCAAACCACTTTTATGTACTATTACCTTCTTATTGCTTTTTGGACTTCTGCCATTGCAACCCGTTTGTCACCATGAACAGTTGCTGCAGCTAAGACAAGTAAGCAATCATTTACGATTTCATCCTCTTCATTAGTATCATTGATTTTCTTCAGTATTTCACCAACAGCAGCACCAATCAGGGCATCATCACGTGTAGCAACACCTACAAAGCCCCACAGTAAGTTGTCAACTTTTACAAATCAGATTAAATATGATGATATTAACCTAAAGAAAGCAAAGCTTGAAGTCCCGGCTTGGAATTCTGAAAACATTGGTACAACATAGTTTTGGATTCATCCTTCCTGCCCATTTTCCAAAATGTCATGGCCATTGCAACCATCACTTCAGCCTTTTCATTTTCCAACGACATTTGACTTCCAGCCTAACAAAGAAAAGATAATATTTTAGAGAAAAATTCGTGCAACTTTTCAAGTAGGGTGGAGCAAACCTTTACAGCAGTGATTCTGAAACTTTTCGAGTGCGACTTCCTGATATACTTTTATCAGGCACATTTCTCGACTAATTTTACTCTATTGAAAACCACGTCCTTGCAAAATCCCGAGTCTAGGGCTCCAAGCTAGATTCTTTTGCCAGAACTGACCGGTCATTGTTCGTGGTCTGATCGTTCACACGATTTGTGAGACAATTTTGAAATTTTCCAGACATTTCCTTATGTGCTTAACGGTAGTAATGTACTGTGACGTAAAACCTGCAAGGGGCCTGGCGTGATGGCATCACTGGTAAAAACGTTTGTCATCTTCCAAAAACACCAGCCAATGGCCGACAATAATACAAAAACATGTATCCCAGTGCCAAGCGTGGTAAATCGGGAAGGCTTGCAATATAAAAGGCATCCAGGGTAAAACCAGTCTGAAATCAACATTAGTTTTTGGCCACCTGATAAAGTAAGTGCTGAAGAGAGGTGAAGAGTGAGAGAGAAAGAGATTATTGTTCATGTTCATCCACCACAAAAATGTGCATGCCAAACATAAATAGTAATAGTAATAAGTAAATTCTTCTTGACTGGGCGTCCCGATATAACAGAGAAAGAGAGAACTAGATCAGCCTTATCTCCTAGTAATCACCTTCTGATACCATTCCATTGCTTTCTCATATTCTTCCAATTTGTAGTGACAAAGCGCCAATCCACAAGTGTCATAAAATCCAAGTGCATGTGAATGTTGATGGTACAAGGCGCATGCTTCTTTATACTTTCCATTTTTACTAAAGACGATAATTAATCAAATAATAAAACAAGCAGATAACATGCATGACAAATTAAGCCAGATACCATAAGACTCTTCCCAGATTAAAAGCAGCAATATCACGCCTATCCGCATCATGATCATCGTTTCCCACAGCACATAAGTGACGATATGCTTGCTCATATGCTTTTTCAGCAGACAAATTCAAGCCAGAATACTCTAGCAAAAATCCATGTATGGTTGCTGACCGAGGACTAAATGCAGAATATTTTATCTTTGAGTAACGCAAAGCATTGGAGTGCATGTCCAAAAGGGTTATATGCCCAGGGAAACAGCCAAGTTGAAGAAAGGTGTGTGAATTAAAAAAAATGAGAAAATTTCGTGAAAATCGTTTTTATCACCAATTGGTTTTACTGAGCTCATGGGAAACACACAAAATACAAATATGTCGGTCCTTTAGTGAAGCTTAGTACACAGACCAATGATATGACTACTGAATATCAACAATCTCAGCTTTCAAAAGGGGTGGAGATGGGGTTCTGACTCCCATAACCCCCATCTGGCTGCGTCCCAGATAATACCATACCATGAAGGGTTTTTTGAGCACGCCTTTGATATCTGCGTGGTTGCCACAGCAACAGCATTCATATTGGTAATATTTTCTTTGAAGATCGGAGAAGTTCTGTTTGATCTGTCATTCATTACTTTAGTTACCCATGAAGAGTAACCTGTGCAAGAGAAAAAAGTGATTGTTATGCATTGCATGGGAAATGGCCAATTGGAAATATGTGTTGGGTGATCCACTTAGCTATCGGTTTTACTGCAGGTGAGAATTGCCATCAAATAGATGTCAATACTTTCCACTGGAAATCAAATTGCCATCAATAATTCAACGCTGTCAAGAGAATATCGACCTACGTCATTGTTTCCTCTGCTTTTTGGGTGGCTATATATGGCAGATATACCCACGGATGATAACATATGATTAAGTGACTGATGGTCGTTTAACTAGCTGCCATTCATGCCACAACTCACACCATTTTGCCAGGTTTGGAGGTCCAACCACGATAAGGAGGAGACGACACTATCTATTTTGTCATTGAGAAGCGACAGATAGCGGCATAGCTCTTCTAAGCCAGTGCCTCCCCTCCACACCAGTCCCGTATTGCCTGGCAATTAATCTGTGGATATCAATTTTGATGTCTTTGGTGTGACGCGACCGTCATTCGAACCAAGTCTTTTTGATTTGGCAACGTCTTGGCCATTGCACCGGCAATCTGTTTGGAAATAGAACTACCAACAAATTACCTGCAGTAGCATGCTTCTGAATGCCGAGTTCAGTTGAATGGCGATACAAATTCATTGTTTCTTCACTCGCAATAGCCTCAGCGATGATTGCCTGAAATTAAACATATTCTCACCACTATTATCGAGCACTCCAGGCACTCTCGATCACTAACCTGCCCAACCCAGCTGTTTGTGAAGGAAGGCTCCAAGCTCTGTGCAACTTTGTATCCTTCGTGAGCCTTCTTGACATGGTCATGCTCGAGATAAAGTGTCGCCAGATTGCTCCACGCTTGAACGTTATTTTGCTCGCATTTGATGGATGTTAGGAAGCAATGTTGAGCAAACGCAGGATCCTAGTCATCAACATATTGTGAACGAGAAGAAGAACAAGAAGAACAGCTCATGTTTCGTGTGCAATACGGCTTTTACATCAAAACTGGTATTCACATAAAAACATAACACTACCAAGCACTTAGCAAATCGTACAGCTGGTCGATTTGACTGTCCGCCTTCTGATCTGAAGATTCCAGGTTCGATTCCCGGCCAAGTCAAACCAAAGACTTGTAAATTGGTATCCTCTCCTTTGCTACTTGGCAGTCAGTGACAGGACAGTGTGGAGATTTGTAATTGTAATAGTGATCTGGACTAGAAATCGGAAGTATCGACACATGAACTATGCATTGACCTGGAATTTATAACCACAGTAGTTGAAAACGCCATAAATCCCAAAACAACGTGACATGCATAATGCGACTAGACTACCGAATTAGAGAATTGTGGGGGAGTCTTGATATACAGATAGTATTATGAAAATTGAATACATATCATCGTTCACAATCTTACCTTCAGGTATTTGGAAGCTGCAACAACACCCAGACTGCACCAAAAATTGTGATTTTTCTTGTCATGAGTGACAGCTTTCTTTAATGCCTAGTAAGGAAAAAATAACATATCCCTATTTTTGAGCGGGCGATAAGAAATGCTTAGTATTGCAAATCAACAGACAGGGTACAAGAATGTTCAGATATCGTAAAAAAGATTAACCATGGATTGATGTCCAGCGTTGGTTTATTTTGAATTGAATTGAACTGCGGTGAATCTTCTTTACAATATCTATTGATCGTCTGCCATTGGGTCCACTATATTCCTCAAGAATGTTCTGGCAGGATTCAGTTGCGAATTTATCAGCAGTAACTACTCTGCTTGGTTCTATGGCATTGTATAAGTATGTTATACGTCATATACAGTACTACACCAAAAACTGAGGGCTTCACCATCCTTCTCATCGAGGAAAGCAAGATTTGGGACAGCTCAACGGTACAATGCAACATAGTCCGATGTACTATTCAGCTCTACTATATTATCACGTACATTTAAAGCTTTCCGACAATAAGCAATTGCGACGTCTTCATTCCGTTCATTCTCAGCTTGACGAAAGAAGGCGATCCCGAGATCATGCCACAAAGATCCGTTATCAGATTGAAATTCGATAGCCTTGATGTAGAATCGCACGCCAAGAGAAAGCATCTAGGAATATAAAATGGAAAATAATACTTACTGACCATGGAAATCAGTACAGCAGCATGATTGTATTGTCCTTGTACCTAATCGTAATATATAACGGGGAAAGTCTCCGAACTATAACGGTACAGTCTAAATATGGTATCCTACTATAATCAACATGGTAGTACAAGTTAAGTCTGGTCAAGTCAGTTTAAATGGGTCACTAAACCCAAAATAAAATGTTGGTTCAAAATAAAGATCAAATAATAAATATACTTTCTGGTGGAATTATTTTCGCCTATATCGCTTCCCTATTCGAGATTTCAGCAAAAACAATAGTCGCTGAGGGTTACTTTTCGGTGGTTCGCTGTCGACTTCGCTCGAGGTTGTTATTAGACAACGAAGCAGATTTAGTGCAGATACAGTTCAAACAATACTGAAACATAAGTTACAACACAGAAATATCCCACTTCAAATGCTGCAGCGTGCAATGTGTTTAAAAACGAAATATTTCAACTTCATCAAAATTCTCAATAACCTGCGTCTTTTGAACGATAGTTTTCTCAGTAGAATCTTTCCCCACAACAACAGAAGGAATGGAGACATTGACAACAGTATCACCCAAGCTATGGACCAGTATGCACGAGTCACCAAGAAGTTTCCATAAGCAGCATAAATCCTTCCTGTCAACAAAAGAAAAATAGATTGAGATTTCGCCCTGAAGGAGTACGCTCAATCACACAGAGATTTGCACTATGAATTGTGGCAGTCATGTGCTATGCGTGACAAAATAGACTCTGTTAAGAGTAAGGACAAGACATTGTGAAGGTTATCCTTCTTACTGCTGTGTGAAACACAAAAGCCATATCGTATGTTTGTAGTTACCGTAAAGTGCAAGCCAAGACCAGATTATGGATAGCCTTTTCAATGTGTTCCACACCAGTCATATATCTTCCTTCACGAAACATTTGCCTCGCCAGCATTAGCTCACTTTCTCCAAGTCCTACACAAAGGAAACAGTGGAAGTTACACCCACTTTTTACTTGTATTACTTCACTTACACAGGACAATACTGATACAATATTACAGATGAGCTCATTTAATATCATCCTAGTCAAGCCTAGGAGCTGGGACATGTAAAAAAAGGTATATTATATACGCAGAGTTTCCCTTTCAGGGTCTCTCTATATATAAGGATAGTGTAAAAGAATGGGATAACACGATCCACACAGCACATCCTTTTCCTTTCCGTCTGTATGCTCACACTGTACGCTGTAATGCCCACAAATGTGTGACCCTCACCAAAACTTGGAAATCTCTCAGCCACAGTACTGCTGGAATATGAAAGTTCCCAACAGGAAGGGAACGCCGGCATAAAACCACAGCCAAAATTACATGTGGGTTCAACTTCAAACCAGTGCTACCCCTTAAAAAATAGATTTTCAAAAAAAGAAGAAGACGATATAAGGCTGGTTGGAGCATCAAGGACAAGACATTTGGTAACGAAACACCATACCTTTCAGGGCAGGAACGTAATCCGGAAAGAGCGTCAACAAATTCTGAAACTCTTTGATAGCATCAGCATGTAGTCCTTGTACTTGTTTCACTCGAGCAATTTGGTATTGACAGTATACAGATTTGGATCAAGTTGACGTGCCTTATCAAAAGCTTTCCATGCAGCAGTGTAACTACCACGCTGAAGATAGCCTTCTCCGAGACACTCCCAACAGACACTAAACAAAGACAACCAGAGGTTAATTTTGCTGCCTGTGATTCATTCGACGTCGAGATGGAGGATATCGACCAGAACATCCCTGTTCCTAATGGCGTCAGCTATTCGCCCCGTTCGTCAACCAGTAGGTTGAAATGAGCGAGTACCGGTAGTTACAGGTTATCGAATGATGAATTAATGGGATGAGTTTGAAAATCCACAACAATCTCAGCAATGGACCAAAAAGTACTGGGAACGATTTGCCACCACATTTCCCCTCCAGTGAACATCACAGTGTTTAGTGTAAACAGTTACCTGTCATCACTATCGATTCTCAACGCAACTTGGAAGCATTGTATAGCATTTGACATATCCTTTGCCTTCAGTTTGTATAACCCAAGTCTCAGCCACGCCCATTTCCCACCAGCTGATCCCAACTCTTTGGTGATGTTTTCATATAATTGAATAGCTAAGTCAGGTTCATCTGGAAAATGATTCAAAGAATGTGCTATCAAGTGCAAAGTGGCTAATTAGCTAGTTTGTTAACCGAAGAATACAGGTAGTGATTGTTTCAAGGTAAAGAAGCAATTCGGTTACCCCAGCAAACTGAACAAGTAACTTTTCATGACATCTGTTGCGCTCGCAAAGCGGTTTTGTCTTTTTTCTCACCTATGTGATAGGTCTGATTCACAATCATAATATAACTTATGACAAATTGTCAGTATTACGAACCAATCATATATTGAGCAGATGAGCACGGACCATTATGGACTGGGACACTGGGTCATACCAAATATAACCGAGACAGACACGCTCCAATGTGGTACCGGTATGCCATTTCTCTACAACTCAACTAAGCAAAAGGCAGAGTTTGCCATTTTATTGTAAGGCAAAGTACAAAAATATTGACCGGAAATTAAATACCTCCTTGTACATAAGCATCTGCCAAACAAGCAGCTGCTTCATGATGTTGCCGATCCAGACCATAAGCTTTTTGATAACATCCTTTAGCCCTTGCACCGTCCCGTTGAACTTTAGCATAGAAATGTCCAAGCAAGAAAAACGTATCTCCTCGGTTTGAATCAAGTTTAGCAGCCTAAATACACCAATTTATCTTAACACTCTAGATAAGCTGTGATTCCAGCATATACGACCTTGACAAGAGCAGTGAAACAGTTATTTTTATCTTTTCTGTACTTTCCATCAGCTTCCCACATACTTTTTCCGAGAAGGTACATAGATAATCCAGTTGCAGGTAACGACTGCAACTGCGAGATGCCATTCACGTGATCACCTACCTACAGAATGTAAAGGAACCATCTCATCAGCACTTGCCATTTATAGCTGAAGTCTTGAATCAATGAATCCTATGTAATTAAGTGGAAAATCCAACACATGCACTAGCCTAATACATATGCAAGATGTTGATATCTAAATATGGAAATACACACATCAATAGGATCCCTAAAAATAGAAACTTATAACCTTGTCAAAGTCATCTCTTATTGCATTTATAAGTGGAAGTGTTAGTCTGGGTAGTGTTGTGTTCTTCAAAGTCAGCTATTTCATTCCATTTTTTAAGCGATCAACAAATGATTGAATAGGTAAAGTTCAACTGCCCGGACACAAGGACAGAACCAAGTAAGATGTACCGGTAACCATTCTATTGCTTGATCTGACTCAGTGCATGTTTTCAAATCGGCGATCGTGAAAACTCAATAGACTAATAGAATCAACCATAGCTACCAATTACTGAAATGACATTATTTCATCGATTAGCACAAACCCCTTCCCATTAATAAGATATCAGCACTAAAAACACCAAAAAATATGTAATCAACAAAGATAAATGACGACTCAGTCTGACCACGAACAGTCTGTGATGCACGGCCGCAAACAATGATTCATTGAAAAATCTTACTGTTGTTTTGAGAAATGCTGTCCATATGGCCGCTTCCTCATGATCCGGTTCGATTCCAAGAGCTTGCATCATTGACTGTGTAGCGTCACTAAATTTCATCTGACATACGTATCCTTCTCCAATACCAACATGCAGAGAAGCATCTTCCGGATACATCGCCAATAACTAAAACAATGAGGGAGTTGACAATTCCTCTCATATTCATTCTGTGCATGCCACATTTTCAATTCGTAATATATTATTGAATTGAAATGTAGAAACCTCTGCTTTCAAGTCTATAATCAAAAACATTTCGTCCCCTTACCTTTTTAAAAGTTGTGATTCCTTTTTCAAGGTCATCCGGTAGTCGAGAATGGCACAAACCAATTGCAAGATATTTCGTCAGTTGGAATTTTGCTTCATCCATATTCATCAGTCGTAGAAACCATGAATCAGACCCGGCCATAATGGATTTGTGTTCTCCAAGACCAGATCTAGAATAATAATGTTGTTTTTGCAATAACATGCAATGCAGCATTGCATGTGTGTTATGAGGTTGGAATGAGATAATTTCGGCAAAATGCGACAACTAATGCGACTACAGCATTAGCAGTTATCTTCGTGGAATGGTACTGAGCCGTAACTTCTTCATACCAAGGCATAACAAATGGTGTCTATACCTACGGCATCCCGCTAGATGGCCACAGCAATAGGGATAATGTGCGGAAGGGATGGCTCACATGGTTAGCACAGCACAAGTACATAAAGCATGCATGAGAGTGGTGAGTGGTGGTGTATAAACAGCAAAAAAACATGAAAGAATGAAGCGACACTATCCTTATTCTTACAATATATCTACACAGTTAACTGGGTGAATAACATTATACCATACCTTGCAAAAGTTCTAATTTCCGCGTATTTATGAAGTTTCACAGCGGTCTTGCATAACTCAATCCAGCAAGGTAGAAACTTAGAGCATGACGACATAGAATTTGAGAGATGCTTGAACGCCTCTTCGTAGTTTTCTGATTGCAATTCAATATATCCAGCGAAGATCCCAGCATACTTAGCACCAGTGCTTTGTGACTTTGATAAAATTGAATCGGCATCAAATGCCGTAAAGTCATCTATAACAATTATATGTGATCAATCATATATCACTAAATAGAGTAGCTTTGAAACAGCACAGCTTATACAGATAATTCTATTTCATCTCGCCAGGAATACATGCTGGAAGCACAGAAAAACCACCTGGTCACACGCATAACGTCCGTCCCTACATCCCTGTAAAATCTTATGGCGATAGGTTTAGTAATAAAAGAGTTGATTCGTGCACAGACACACACACACACATACAGACAAAAAGGCTCTTTTATTTAGATATATTTCCTCACATCCTTGCATTAACGCTTCAGCTATCACTTCTACAGGCAAGGATTCATTTGGAAACTTTTCAGTCAATTTGCAACAATCGTCCAAAATCTTTGACGTTTTTTCCCGGATTAATTCTTCATCATGGGCCACATATAAGAGATAGGTTTTAAAATGTGACATGACCGCATCGTTTTCCACATCAGATTCGATGAAATGATGAAGACATTTGGTAATCTAAATATAAAGCAGTGTGGTGGTTGATGTGATCTCTTAGCAATGAATGAGGACAATCCTTACAATCAGTAATCTGCAGTGATAAAAAGTAAAATAGTAACAGTGTTTTGCATCCCTGAAACACTGAACTTAATCTCACCCTCTGACCAGTAGGCTACTATACAGTGTCAGTCACAAGACGAGACAAATGAGAAGAGTCGAATCAGGAAGTGCAGCCAGGTAGAGGATGAGCACGTACAGGTGACAATTGTCAGAACCAGGAATGTGGAAGCAGAAGCGACTAAAGCAATCCTTTTTCCATGGAAGCGGAAGCAAGAAAATTCCACTGCTTGTGCTTCCACACACAGTAAAGCATTACGGCCACAGATTCTCATGGAATGCTTCGAGATAAGAATGGCTGGTGGCTGTACAGGTCTCCCTCTTATCGTTTTAACCGAATGCTGAATTGTCAGTAGTGCGATCCCGACCAATCTATTCAGTACAAAATTCAAAAGTGACACTTGGCGCCTATGATATTTTGTATCTTAGCAACGAGGGGCCGCCATTGTATTATTTACTTTGTGGAAATGGAAGCGGCAGGCATGGAAGTGGATGAAAAATAAATGGTCAGAACCCTGGTTTACCGTATCATCATATTGTCTTAAGGCTCCCCAATCCTTGTGAAGCTCCATGGCTTTAAACATGACATCATAGAAAGCATTTTCGCTGGCGCCATTCTCAGGAATTCGCTTCAATTCAGACGTTACTTTTTCGATTATTTTCATGAACTCGCCACACACAAGCATAGCATCACAAAGATGTAACGTGATTTCCGATCGCTTTTTCACATCTTTGCTGGAATAGCAAGATGTACTGTGATATCATTTATCAAAGTAGCATGAAAGCCTTTTACTTTTATACTTGGCTAGAGTCGTCGACCGATTTCATACTTACATTTCAATGGCAGACAGTAATTTTTCGCAAACATCAACAAGCTCCTCGTTGTCTTCCTGGTTTTTCGCTTTCTTCCAGTGCTTGACATATAAATTAAGAAGCCCTGAAGGATACATACAACATAAACCAATACATTCAACATAAGGAAAGAGATAAATATGGATACCGGTACATTCTTCAACAAAAACTAGAACTTTTAAAGGATAGTCAACATAAGAATAGGCCTAAATACGGATACATAAAGATCCAGGCTATACAACATAAACTACCGGTACTAGATAAAACGATAGATACCGGTACAAGGTTAATGATAAGCCTAAATAAAGATACATATACAACAAAACGAACTGCATAAACGAAAAGCTTTAGAGAGCTTTTATGAGGGATGGCATGAACGGGGATTAGGCTCCTATTTTGACTAACGGTTAGAACCCCAAGTCCGATCACATAATGTCGCAAGACATGGTACCATATATGTACACGCAATCAGAGTCCCATGCTATAACCGAGACGTTAACTTCCATGAACGACATGGTGAGGGTTTGATCCAATGTCCATTCTAAAGTCGAACTCGAGCACTGAGTTTGTACAATCCTCCACTTTATATAGTGATGTGTCAATGGAACTACAACTACACCAGTGATCGTTGAAAATGCTAGTGAACTTCGAAGTTTACATTTTTCGTCCCTGAAGTTGATGATATGTCACGGCAAGTGAGCAATAGAAACTCACACTAACACTAATATATTCTGTTTTATAAATAAATTGAGGAGTCAGTTACCCTGGTAAGCTAATATCTGGTCTGGATGAGACTTTATTGCAGTGCGATAGCTCTCTCTTGCATCTTCAGCTTTTCCTGTCTCCGAGTTAGTTAGCCCAGAAAAAACAAGAGCGTTGTAGTTTGACGGGTCTTTATCAAGAATGGCCTGCAAACAAGAAAACACTGATCAAAAAATGTGAAATGCTATTCAGCTGTGGAGATTTGTATCTATATAATTATATTTATTGTTCACATATCTCTTTTTTCAGGTAAAGTTTCGGTCATCAACTATTTAAGTGACACAGCAATTCCATAAACAAGTATTTAGTGAAGTAAAATGTTCAGAATATTCCTTCAAATTTGTAAAATTAACCAACCAACCAACCAAAAACGTGTTTCCACTTCTGATAATCCTATCACACTAGTATACTACATGCTACATACCAGTGTTGTGACTAAGTTGCTGATTCTGAGTTATAAGTCAAGTCGATCCGGTAGGACCAAAAGTCTTATCATTTTAAAATTTGAGGCACAAGTCAAGTTGAATCACAAAGACCAAGTTCAAGTCCGAGGCAGGTCTGTGACTTTCAAAACTTTGAGTCACTTATCGCCTCGTTTTGGAAAAAAACCAACAAGGAGCCATGCCAACCAATAAGATTATAATCAGTACCGGTATACCGTGATTGATGACTAAATCGTTGCTTACAAAATAGAAATAATCAGTGAGAGGTGACGAAAAACGCCACATTGATCACTGGCATAATTTATGACTCGGAAAATCTAATCCAAAATCTCTAGTCAAGTCTCTACACTCACTTCCCAGTCTCGAGTCGTATAGATCTAATGACTTCGGTCGAGTCAAATTATCAGAAAAATGTGACTCAAGTCATCACAACAGTGCCATATACACTATTTATGGCTATATATTATACACTAGGCTTACCTCACAATGTTTCAAAGCAGTTTCATATTCTTTAGCTTGAATTGCAGCCTTCGCCGATTTTAGGTACGCTTTTATTTCTTTGCTAGACATAACCAAGTACTCTCAGGAATAAAACGTCCTGGATATCAGCAAGAAACTAAAATAGGATTCGCAAGTCAATAAAAAAGGCAGGAACGTGCAAAAGTTCAAAAAATACAAATGCAGGTACGGTATACATGGAATAAAAATGATCGATGAATTGCACTACTAGTAATGGCACTTCATCATAATTTCAATGACGGATCTGATGAGATTGAGGGACTGTTAACCTTAGCTACGTCAGTAGGGGTGCTAGTTGCCTATCTAAACTCAAGCAGTACGATATCATACCAGGTCTTTTAGTTTTGTATTCTACATAACTATGCAAAATATCGGATGAGCACATAGCGCCCCTAGTGACAAAGCTAAGGTGGTGATCCCTTATTGTAATCACAATTTATCCTCTTATCTGCTGTGCTGCATCGTTCAGTAATGGGTGATAAATTAACACTAGATATTTGACTATCGGGATCACTTTGAGTTGTTTCATATGCTGCCTTGTCTATGGTGTGGTCCGTGAACTGCTTCAACGTGGAACATGATATATTAAATCAAAGAGTAAAACCTTGGATGTCCTGAGTTCACTTGAATTAAAGTCGTTACGTGCCATCTTCAAGTTCAAAGTGAAACGGAGTATTTCGAAAGCACACATAATTAATAAAATCTTTTGTCCTCGGCAGTGGTCTGTCTGATATTGGTTCACATTTGTCATCTGCATTTGCTCGACCACACTTCTTTAGTTTTTTCTCAATTCTAAAACCGTGACGGGTATTTTGTGTAGAATTTGACGGAAACTTTCTTTGAGCTATAGTTTTCAAATGCGGAGGGATACTATCGGAGAGTTCACCTTCCTTGCCTGATGATTTTTCCGAAGTTTGCAGATCGCTTGACGATGAATCACTGTTTCTAGGTTGCATCATCGTCGCATGGGAAGATGTCGTATCTGATGAAGAACTGCTAAAATTTCTCTTTGGTCTCAGCTTCGGCGATTTTCCAGAGTCACTGGATTCGTCATTCCTTGATGGCCTTGTTTCAGGCAATGCTACCTTTGGTACGGTAAATTTCATTTTCCCAGTATCTGAGGCAGCAGAGTTACGATTGTCACATTTTGATGTTGTTGATTCTGATGGTGCCTTAGATGACGATGTGCTTGGACAATCACCTTCGTCTGATTCTGGAGCATTTTTGCCTGACTTTTCTCTCAATGATTTCATCAATGCTTTGTGAAGCTGAGATTCTTCGATCCAATGCAAGTGACCTAAATAAAACTTGTATTTAGGGATCCATTTTGATTGTAACTATGGTGTATCAAATGAAAATTGGGACACCTTTTGAATAAACACATTTGTAAAATGATATTAAAAGTTACTGAGTGATTTGAGAGTTCTCTCAAGTTAAGGTTCATCTCTACCAAGCACATAAATTTATCCTTTAGAGAAAGCATGAACTGAAGTGGTACGCCCGTGAATGGGTTAAATCCTTTGAAACGCTACAGCCCAATTGCAAAATTTTTAGCGTCGGGTAAGGCGTTCTGTGCGGCCCTCTGACGCAATTTGCATACCGGTATTGGTATACGATACCTTCACCATAATCGATACGTTTCCTCTTTCGTCTTGGTCTCATGTTGAGTGTCCGATATAGTAGAGCGATTAACTGGAGATTGTCGTATATCTTCAGATTAAATAGCGAAAAATCCTCCACCAAACACTATTCCTCCGTTACTTGTGCCTGTTCTACAGTAACGGTACCTCACTACGGCCAACACCGATCAGCCTCAGTCGGAGGTTTGTTGTTGTGGTCATGATGGCGTGACGAACCAGGTGTTTACGGATTTCTTGCGTCCCCTCGCGGACAGCTCTGGTGTGGGAGGAGGCTAAATATATAGCCCCTGGGTGAGGACAGAGAGACGTAAGCTAGCAGGAAGTTTCGACTTAGTATAGCATGTTAGTTCGCCTGTGCTCTCCATCCAACATTTCGTTTCTCGTCTGTTTCAAAACGCGTTGTCAAAAATCTCGCGTCCTAAAGCTAACCTCTCCAAACCCATAATACGATCTTCGTAGTCGATGAACGTTTTCGCAAATATCTTTTATATAACAATTATATTTGCTCTAATAAATTAGAAAAAGTAATCTCATGAAACATGCAAACTACTTGTGCACAGTGGTTAGCCTTGGTCGGTCACGGTATCGCGAAAATCGCTTTACCAAGAAGAAGAAATGCTACAATATTCAAACGGAAGGACGCTGAGTAACTAATGATGTGAATGCACATCGATCTTACAAGGTAGGCCTACGTCAACGAGGATGGTACAACGCAGATGAAAACCAACATTTTACCCAACGCACAGCAATATATGCATTGAGAAATCTAAATACCACACACCAGGCGCGGTACAAAAATATAACGAAGTGGCGGATATTTTGGCACGGTGCGCTCTTTGGAGGTAGTCTCAGTTCGTATTAGGCCTTCTTGTATGAATTTCGCTACCAAGAGTCCTTCCAACTTGGGATAAAAAAAACTAAAGTAACACACTAACAGTCTACATATATGTACAAGTAGGAATTTCCTGAGATTCTAAAACGTGCTAGGCAAACGGGCTTATTTATTACTACATCTAAACAAACTAGAGTTGAAGGAGAGCACTGGCCTCAGCAGACCAGATAACCATAGGATATATCTGAATTTTGGAACCAAACGATTTCCTTTTATCGGTAGTTTTCAGGACATCAAATAGTGGCGCAGGTGATCAGCCTATTTCGTACGTTGTTTTATTAAGCCAAATATATAGGATACTTCATGGCCTGCTCTAAAGTAGGCCATGGATAAATTTTAATAAAGTTCAAAGCATCTTATGGTGATAACACTATACTATTGACTAATGTTGGAAGGCAAGAGGATAGCTATAGATTTATAAGCGAGTAACTAATCATTTCTAAGTATTTACAATTTCTAGTCCTACATTTGTAATACTGATTTGTAGATAGTGGGGTGAGTAAATGAGTATAGTGAGTATATGTTGCCAACAAAACGTAACGTGCAAACTAAATATATCTAGTGCTGTAGTACATGTGGAAGACAAAGATTTCAATTTAACGGGTGTTTTCAATATTCATTTAAATCAGGGATGTGGAAACGGAAGCTGGAAGCGATAGAAGCGCGGTCAGCCTTTTTCCGTGGAAGCGGACGAAGCGCTTCCAGTTTTCACACGCATTCATTAGAGTTTGCGCTCGCAAGTTATCTTTGGATATACTTTGAAATGAACAAACCGTGCACGCAAGCCTCACTTTTGCCTTATTTCTGATTAAGGAAGCAGTCTGATTCTCGCAGATGCAATCAGTCGAATTAAATGCGTGACCTTCGGCCCCTATGGTAATTACTGTTGTGAGGATGAAGAACCGTAAATGCAATACTTGGAGAGTTACGAATGAAGCCAGGTATAGATGTGGATATAACGATAGCCACCTGTACATATTATAGACCTAAACTAATATATAACTACGGAACTGTTATGTCTCAGGCCAGAATTGATATAAAACTGAGTATAAACAAAAACAATAATATTGAGAAGAACACATTCTATATACAAGCTACGTAACGAATCACAGTGCGAAAGGAGATCAGGTCAACTTTAACTACCTATAAGATATTATATACAAGATAATATTACTAATCAGTTAACATTGGCAAGATAAATAAATTTTGATATGAAAACTTATTTGGGAATGAGGGCATTGATGTTTTGACGGCGTTCCAGTTTCTTTTCCATCTCTACGAGAAGACCAACACCGTCGATGACTTTTTGGACCAATTGAACCTGAAAGAGGCAAATTACATATGTGATACTGTAGGCATGGCCTAGCTGTAGGTTACCGATCTCAAACTATGATTCTTGCTAATGTAAATGCCCAAAACACCAAGCGCACAGTGTTTCTGGTATCTGAATGGAGTCGCATAGGTTTAAGCCTGGTTCGAATCCCACTTTAGGCACCACTGCTATGTGTGATTTTGACACCAATATCATGAATTGCCCGAATGCTAGGCAACCTAAGTGCTTTACTGTCAAAACACCAAACGATACTACGACGTACGACGACTGTGCGATGCAAACTCGACAAGTATATTGTGGTGATATGCATGACTGTACATGATCCTTGACCCGATGCCGCTGTACGCGTGCTCGTGATCTTCGGCCCGGGGGACTATTGGTTTACGCTCGTATTGGAATACATATGAAAACAAGTCTACGTCTTCTTAGCGGTATAGCTAGCCTCCTAGACAGAAGAAAGCCTCCGATCGGCTACAACACTACATATAACTATACAGACAGAGCGAAAACGCGTGGGAGCAACGGAATATAACCGGTACGGTTCGCAAGGAAATGATTATACCATTACGGTAATAGATTATACCGCAAAATGCAGGATTAATACAAGAATCAACCAACGGGATAAGAAAATGGACAAGGGCGGCTCTCACTCTCACTCACACAAAACAAAGTCTCTAAATCTAATAATTTACGGCGTTGGGTGTTTTTCTACTTTACCTCAGATTGACCCAATCTGTCCAAGTTCGAAATATCAAAGGTTCCTCCCACAGCTGCAGTATCGACGCCGCCGGTGCCTCTCTTTTGAAGGCGTAGCTTGGATAATATTTCCGGGAAGCGTTTGTCCTGTAACAGAAACAATTCATCATGAGTCTGCTGTGTTGGTTTTACACTTTGAAATTTGAGAGACAAACCTTGGAAAGCAACGGCAGTTTGACGTGTACGCCACATCTCAGACCATTCCCGATGTTTGATGGACAGGTGAGAATGTATCCGAGGTTGTCAGATTTCTGGAATTCCCATCCCTTGCTTTGAATCAGACGCTCAACCTCGTTGATGCCACGACAGAATCGACTGAACACCGCCTAGATAAGTAATATAAGGTATTATGGCGTGCTCCTAGCCACGCCCTCACTGTCCGGGGACTGAGACTCCCTGAATATAAAGTGCTGGTACCGACTTTATAGATAAAATGCCAGGAAAGAAAAGCGACGTAAGCCAGAGGAGTTGCTCTTCGTTCGGCAGATAAAACTCGAGTGTCAAATTCAAAACTAAAACACGCCAGATCGACATACACGCCGCAGGGATGCAGGATTGGTACAAGGTGATCATTGGTTGCACCAAAGCAAGGTACAATCAGCATGTAACAATCTACTGATTGTTACGTGTTCGCTACAGTATCTGTTAAGTTACGTCTACATAGCGGTATCTTGGCCAGTTCGTGACATTGCAAAATCACAGGCAAGTCAGAAATGCCTCTAGATTTCATTAGGCCCTTACTTCATTTTCATAGGCTGAGTTGGTAGGCCTACTCTGTTTGTCATACTAGAAGTTTGATCGTTTGAATTCACCCGTCGTTGATTGGCGGACTGCACTCGATCATGCTTTCGGCGCAAGTTTCAATATCGTACGCTATCTTAGCAATCCTATAGCTGCGCGGGAAAGGCACCTGTGATTGATGTGTCACCACGATACTCTATTCTGTCGTAAGCTAATCATTGTCGTGTGAAGGCACTGCGGAGTCGACTGCGTAAAGCTGAGCGCTGAGCCACTCATGACTCATCTCTTTCATACGATCTGGGACGCTAACCCAAGACTACAGACCAACGACTATGAACCAAGAATACAGTTTTGTTATACAGCTAAGTAGTACATCATGGATACAAAAGACTTCCTGTAACAATATGGAAAACTTAGCTTGGTGTTATGTTGAGTCCAAATAATTTTAAACTATATTTTTGAAACCCCTTTCTGGGACTCTCACCTTCATATCACCGCCTTGTTGCATAGAGATAATTCTTGTATGATCTTCTTCATTCACCCACACAAGGAAGTTCTTGGTGGCATTGTGGAAGATACCACGAGCATCAGGCCAATCGCGAGCCATGCCAGCAGACAGAAGGAGAGGAGAAACGGGTTTATCGAATAAGAAATGATCCTGAATGAGAGTGAAACTATCAGCATAGGTAGGTGGGCATTGTTTTGGATTAGGGGCCGCAGGTGATATTTACATCGGTCTACATAACGTCGACTCATTTTGTGTAGTTTTTTCCGCCGACGCTCAGTTACTGAGACATGCGCCCAAAATAGAAACCCGCCATCTAGTGGCCAATATCACTACTCGGACTCGAGGCCGACTGCGCAACACGTAAACGTACGAGATAATATTGCACTCGGCAGGTAAAGTGCGTTAACCATGTAATTGTAATTTTGAGCAAGGTGAGAGTGCTAGTCTAACAGGAAGCAGCCGTTTCAAGTCAGACGACTATTTACGAGGGCACAAATACCGGCGTAAGTTGCGAGACAGCTGTATGCTGACACTTACATGCAACCATTCGCGTGTTGTTGTTTTTTTAATTTATGGCGTTTTCAAATACTGAGGTCAATACTTACGGTACACGTGCCTATACTTCCAGTTTATAACCCGGATCACCATCACAACCATAACCCTCCGTACTCTCCCGATACTAACTGCTAAGTACACAGGAACGGATTTTCAATTCTTTAGCTTGACTCGGTCGGGAATCGAACCCGGAACGTCGCGATCAGAAAGCAGACAGTCGAACCACCCGGCCAACCGATCGGGGTGTAGTATTAGATCGTATTTTGCCTCTTTGACATGTCTAATTACGTGGCACTCACAGAGATGGAGAGTTACCTACCTGTATGAGTTGTTCCTGCTCCTCATCAGTCATAGATTTGAGAGAGTAGTATTTGCCTGAGAGATCACTTGGAAGACCTTGCAAAGCGTCGACAACAACTCTCTCAATCTCTCTCCTTTCCGCACGGGAACAACTTGGTGGATGTGGAATGCCGCGGATAGCACGTCCGGTACGAACACGTGAAGACAACACGTACCTGTATAATTACGGTGACAATGTAAGTCTCATAAGGCACAAAATAGCCTATTCATGTCTTACTTTTCGTCCAATACGCCTCCTCTGATTTGGCTAGGATCCAGGTTAATAGGGTGAGTCATGGTGTCCGGATCGTAACCGTTGTGCCGTTCCTTGATGATGGGGTAGAAAAGTTCCTTGAAAACCTGCGAGAACAAGAAAGGCGGGCGTTGTAGTCAAAAAAGAAAGATCATGGTAAATTTATAGTCAGTTAATCCACACCATAGGCAGGCCAGCCGATGAATCACGATGACGTCATATCTTGTGACTTCACTTGTTATCGGTGGATATATGACGAGAATAACTATACTATGTACTGCATACAAAATGTGTATTGCTAAAATCTGTCTTCATAATTATTGTTGATAAAAACGATACGATACTACGCTGAGTGGGCTGAGGTTTATAAAAAACGTTAGCTCTTCGTGTTCCAAGGGTTAATATAATCGAGCTCAAGAACTCAGCAACGCGTTAGCTTTCGATCACGCGGCATGAAAAGTTTTAAGGATGTAAACGCGCCTCTGCCCCCCTGGTTGCATGCCTGACTATAGGCCTTACAGCGAAACTAATGCCTACGGAATGTCAAGAGTAGGACAAGTAAACTAATGTACCGCAGCATAGTCTTACATACCTCGTAGGATTCTTCATCGCCGGCTACAAGACCAACAGTGGTAATGAATGGATGTCCTGGATTATCAACTCCTGTTTGGATACACTTATCGAGGGTGACTCCATTGGGTGTTTTGCGACTTGAAAGTTCCGCATAAATTCCAGGAGTGAGATGATTTGCCAATACGTTATGATGACCAGCTAAATCAGGGTATTCAGCACTGTAATGAAATATAGCGGAATTGATCACACGTTATCACACGTGATTAACCAACATTAGCGTCACAGCCTACATAAATATTACAGACATTGATTTAGTCACGTCAGAGGTGATTCTAAAAGGCGGACAAACGGACCAGTCGCTCGTCAGTGCACGACAACCGATTTTGGCTAATCGCTCTAGGCCAGAGGTTCTCAGCCCGAAAGTTTTGTTACAAGTGTTCGTGTCCCTCGTGTCAGTTAGGAACATATACTTTCCGCAACGTCTCACATATCGAGTAAGGCAACCTCCGCTTGTTGCCGTTCGTCTTCCACGGCGAGGTGCATTCAATATATGCGGGTTAGTTTGCTGCCATACGATATGAGGAAAATAGCAACAAGCAACCAAACTAAGCTTTTGTTGCTACATATATGCACACAGGTTTATACATCCACGCACAGCTCTACCGGAAACTAACGTATTGAACAACACTTTGACACATAAGTCTCCCCCGGCGCGCCAATGGAGAGTCTTATTACAAAAGAAACCAATCGCTGAAGGGAAGTTTTTTTGAGGCGAAGATGGTTATGTGACCCTGTCATAATGTGTCATTCTTTGAAAATATCCAACACTATAGTCATATGACTACCAGCATATTCTTGGATGTTTCGACAGGAAGTCCTATTGACAGTCATGTTAAAACAGGTAGGCCTTGCAAATGGGTAGAAAGTTTACAAAGTTCGAACGTCGATTTGAAACTTGTGTAACGCAGAATTACGGTGAAGCATCTATCTTTTGTATAATAGATTGTTGTTGCTTTTGAATTTATGGCCTTTTCAACTACTAAGCTCATGTACGCCAGATCAATGCTTAATCTGATCAATGTTTGAAAAAGAGATGCATACCTCATTAATCAATGTTCTATAATGATTCTTGATAAATAGGCTACCGGTACTGTATATATTTAATATGAGTCATATATACCTACAGGTCTACAGAGGTATAATCAATAGCTCTCTCTATATAATTCTAAACAGTTGTTGTTTATCTTCAAAATGAGACTCTCCAATTTTCTGTTTTGGTATTGAGGCGAATAGATGAACTACAATGATACACAATTATGGTTTATATTCTATATGAAATGCGCATGCCTTTTGTTTAGGTTATAAGAACAATAGATAGATATCTCTAAAACTAAACATAGTTTATTGTTGATGCATATTTATAGTGAAATGCTTAGCCTACTGTTTTGAAATAGAGACAATATTGATACACAATTAAGATATATATTCGATGCGAAATTCTTTTATGCTTTCTGTTTGGGCTTTGAGGCAAATAGAATGATGTAAACCTAAACTTAAAGATTTATATATCGTTAATATGAGATTTACCTCAGATACTAATAACTATGACAAAATTGATACTGATTTGTGGTGTATATTCGATATAAACTGCTTTCACATTCTGTTTAGCTTTTGCGGCAAATATAGATAGAGCTCTTGTTGATATAGATTCAGCTGAGATACCTATAGCATAGGGTTGCTGTTTTGAAATAGAGACGACGTGTATACCCAATTGCCCATTTTGGGTTTATATTCGACGTGAAAATCCTATGACTTCTGGTTTAGTATCGAAGCGATATCTCTAAGCCTAAACAGCATACGCTTAGGGTGTTGATATAGATTCTGCTCAGATGCTTAGTCCCACTGTTTCGAAAAAGAGACAAAACTGATACAAATTTATAGATAAGGTATCTAAAATATTTAGCTGGTTTAGATTCGGTATGAGATGCCCACGCGCCTTCGCTTTAAGAATAGAAGTAAAATGGATAGTTCCACGTATTTGTTGGTTCTATTCAACACGAGACGACGCAAAAATGTTTAATGCGAAAATGTGGTAAAAAGTCCTTCTATAGCTGACCTCAAGAGATCGACTTCTTTAACCGTTTTGCGTGGAATGATTCAAGATCATTTTAGACGTGAGGTACGAAAAATGAAGTTTTACGGAAGATACTGTCGATGGAGCAGTCACAGGCGTGAGTTGACGATCTAGGCTTTAGCATAGATTTGGCACGATTTCAATATATTTTGGATAACAACGAAGCGAGATTTTCCCCGACCAATATAATGACATTGGTTGGATCGCTGGATGGAGAGATCTTTAGTATTCGTTGCCGAATATATTTTTTCATATTTCATCTTTCCTCAGAGACATTTCTCTTAGTCAGCAATACTCTAGGGAATTTTACTGATGGATAATAACTCAAAGTTTGCATTTTGTATTATGATAACAGTCGGAGAATCTTGGCTTTGTTTATTCCATCGCGGCAGCAATGTTGAATTAGAACCGTATTTTAAAAGCCTTGGTGTTACTGCGTGGCTGCGTACGACTTATTCTCCCTTTGTGCATTAATAGCGGGTGAACCCAGCGACGGGAACCGCGTACGAATTATATATCTGTGATTTTACGTCGCATGCCCCCTGCCGCAGCCGTCCCGATATCTAGGATTGGAATCGACCGTGCATATCGTTCATACATCGGCAGACCGTACAGCGTTTTGAGCATTCGAGCATGATTGATTGAGCAAGCAAACTAGCGCAATGGCTGCACTAAGCCGCCTTGCACCACATCTCTAGCACACTATACCTGTAATGCCGAACCGCCGCGAGCTTGTCCAGGAATATGTGGATATTTCTTAGACTAGGCGGGGTTGATGTGATTGAACTATTGATTGAACCTTGCGGACGAGAGGCAGGCGCCCTGCCAATTGTACCAACACGTCGCTATACTGCGCATATTCGGATTCGGTGTTCGTACGCCTCGGCCACTTGTTCCGAAGCCAGCATGTTCGCGGTACGACATTGTGACTGCTTCCATTTGCATTTTAGTGATCCAGTTCGACTTGAATACAAAAAAATCGCTATCATCAGTAATGTAGTCCTTTGTGTTCCTATAGACTAGAAAATGTACACCAACTTCGCTTTCGCCTGTCTTTACAATACATTTTTATATCTCAACACACAACAGAATGACATGCAAGGGTCTCTACTGTATAACACGACGAACGAGGCTAACTGAGGTTACACAAACAGCAGAAACAGAGAAGCACTAGAGGTATATAGTTCAAGGTGTCAGCTCCAGGATGCTTTAAATCTTATGATCGAATTATAAAACCGGTCCGTCGCATTACGCATAAGCCAGGTTGTCATGCACTTTCCTGAAATCACGCGTTTCAACATGACATATCGATGATATTCATTACACACACGGTGATTTCATTTCCCGTTTATCCCGTTTACCTATCATCTCTTCACTTTTTCCGATGATTACTTGATGATCAATTACACATGGAATCGTGATATTCGATTATTATAGCTGCGTGTTCCGTATACGCTGTTAATGCGGCGTGACTGCTCCACTCATGCAAAAATCTTCATGAATAATGAATGGATGCCTTGTTTTATTTTAGCCGTCAATGTAATTAACGGATTGAGTTAAGCTTGTTGTATTGGCGGGGTACTATATCATGCCAGGGGTCAATTCAATTGCGCAGAATCTAAGATATGCAAACAGGCTACAGTCAATAAGCAAGATACCATGCATTGATACATATCGCTGTATGCTGATAGATTACTGATACTGATGATTTGACTGGGCTAAATGGAAGGTTGAAAGTTATGAGACGTGAGCGACAGGTAGAGTAGTCGTCAACGTTACAGTTCATTTTATATGGGCATGGTGCATTGTATGGTATATATAGTAGAGACTACTAGCCGCAGTGCGCGGCTACTATGGCCTTTTGGACCTGACGCGCCCCGCTCAAGATCACCGTGACAAACGGTCGACGCGGCGTATTTCAACAAAGACCTGTGCATCGTGATAGAATACGAGACGGTCGTGATGGCATATTGCAATGTCACCGTAAACGTTAGTTAGAAACACACATGCGCGTCCGCAGGCGGTCTTACGAAGCATTCGGTGTGGGGATTCACCTTTTGTCGTTACTTTTTTTTGTTACGTGCGAATATCGGTGCGGACTTTTGTCTCGAGCTACATTGATCCTGTGTCAATTTAGGGGGACTTACATTTACTGTACATTCCGATTTTATCCGTGTTGTTATTAGTTTACAAAGTAAATGAGCATAGTCTCTTCAAGTCACAATTGACTCTATTACATTCAATGTGCATACGCGAACGGACTGACTGATCCGATCAGAATAGGGCAGTTATTATATTCGAATATTCTCTTCTTCAGCAAATTTTCATGGAAAGGAAAGGTATAGTTGATGGTCGTTGATCCGAAAATTGCTACGATATCCGTTCGAAGGGCTTCATTTCATTTGGACACTATTTTTCTTAGTAGTTGACTTGATCTCTGACTTTAACCTATGGCATTAGAGTCTGCAATAGTCTCTTGCTTACTCTATGAGTGTATCGTACAGTTGGCTTAATTCCGTACATATCTGATTTATAACCACGAAATGTTTGCTTTGTCAAGCGACAGCGAAAGTAAGCACGTCTAGAACCTATTGTAAAGAAACCATCTATCGTTTGTGACAGACTTAAGGTACGGTCTTACAGTTATTGTTTGACAATACGCTTTAGTATGACCTGAAAACGTATGAGCTTACTTAATTCCAGGATATTGAGTTGTACCTTACATCCTGTTTGCAGGAAATATTCGCAGAGTTTCTTATTAGCCAGTACGACTAGGGCGAAAACTTGAGTAGCCTACAGTGCGATCGGCAGTAATGAAATGACATCGTTGCCAATGCACTATACTCATGGTAAGCAATATAGGTACCAGGTAGCTTTGAATAAGTTAGCAGTTGGATATTACACAGCATAACATGAAGAAATGACTGATTAAAACGTGCCAGAAATAGTAACTTGGGAACGTAGTTACTCAGAAACATACAGCATTCAGTTTATGTAGAGGAGCCGGAATAATGGATCAATAGAATATATCACAAGGAATTTCGGCCTCGGATTTCTCATCTATCCAAACTAGCTGCAGAGTCACAGAATCTGTGATAACCACAGAGTACAACGGGCTATTCAACTTGAGCGCCAATACGTGAACACCACAAGTTCCTATAGTCTGGCTCGACTTCGCAGGTGAAGGTAAACTTATAATCAAAATCATATCAATATCGAAAAAGACAACGCCCGTTTTCTGAAGTCCTGCAAGCTGCACCGCGATGTTACCATTAATGATTATTGTGGGGCTAGATTAGTTAACTGTTTATGACGTCGCAATATAAATGCCTTATGTTACCACACGAATGCAATGCTATCACCATAGAAGCAGTAGAAGCAGTGTTCCATGCTTTTAAATGAGCATGGTGAAATTGTCTTTCTGACGATTATCTTTCCGTTATCAAGTTACTTGACCCGTCAACATAGGACGTAGCCCTATGACCTTAAGGGTGCTGACTAGGCACCACGTGCGTTACGAGGGGAATAAAAATCGGGTGGTCAATTCATAATTTGCCTCACGCAGACGATCGAAAATTCAGTCAGCGGTCAGTCGTCGACTGGTCAATGTGGTCATGCATGAGTCATATCCGTTACGGCAACCTCAAAATCTGCGTATTGCCAACCAAAAAAATGACATTGTGAAAGTTTTTCAAGTATATATATATTGTAATGATAATTGTAACTTAAAAACCAGATTTTGAAACGTCAAATTACCGTTCATCAGTGAGAATCATCGCACAGTCGGAACCGCACTTGATCATTACGAAAATTTCGCAGGGCCTCATCGAATTTGCGATATTCTCATGAGAAAGGCATCATCTGCAGATGATTACGTGCGGATTAAGCTTCTATGTATGAATATGGTGCACTGATATAATTTCCCTTAATCAGAGCAATAATATTATATCCGACACATAGCCTAGTTGAAGACATAATAATTACAAAGAATGCCCGTAAGCGATTGATCAACGCCTTTTTAAACCTGACCTCCGCATCCTAGTCGATGAGTCTACCAGCAACTAGAAATGTTAAACTGATCGCGAAGTTCATTAAACAAGCTTGTTGGAATCAGGATCGGAGGTGGTACAAATTAGTGAAAACTGTTGACGAGAATTGAGAACCCAATCGAGATCAAGACACTACTAACGAGGCGATACAGTTTTTAGCGAATGGTGAAAGGATCCAAAGTACGTACTGTACTTATATACTACTGGGCCAGTTTAGGCCAGTTTGGTATGTATATCCACCGTGATGTCCATATAAGCAAAGGATAGACTTACATATTATACAGGCTTGTAAGTTGTAATAGTGCATTAATATTTGTACTGGCCGGTAGCAATTCAGTAATTATTGCACATGTAATTTTAATGTACAACACCAGCAACAAACTTTCTGCAAATAGGATATTGCATTCACCATAAATGTTAGTACGCGAAAGAAGGAAGACGAAGACCCAAGCCTAGCTCATCCGACCGTCCGTCGGTGCGGTATATTGTAATCACCATAACGTTAGTAGTAATACGCAGAACGGCACACCCTCGTCCGTCCGACCGTGGCATTATAGTGATGTATGAATCAAAACGTTCCGAGATAGACAGCGGCGACAAACAGAAGGGGTGCCCGAGCGGCAGCGTGATTACCTATCCCCAATATATTCTACCGTATGGTACGGTAGCGTATAGATGAAATGCAAAATCTATCTTTCCCGTTCAAGAGCTAAGCTAATCTTCTATTCAGTGGGATTTCAGTTAACCAGAATTTCGAATATCGATCAATTTCGGTGTCATTTAAAGGCGAGAGAGATTACGGCACAATATACAGGAGATAGATCCTCTCAGCTGTGTTAGTAACATTGCAAAAGGGCTAGGTTCACAAAACAATGCGTCTCGCTACGTTGGGAAGGAAGTGAGATTGACGCCGATACAAACAATTGATAGGACTCTCTGAATCAAAGCGATTCATTGCGCATAGTGTGCTGATTTAATTTAAAATATTTTAATCTCGAGAGGCTTCCTAAGTAGTTAAATGACATGAAGAAATATGTTATAGATCGCGTTATATATGGATAGCAATTTCTATGGCAAAGGCGGTCTACTCTGTATGTCTGTGTGGCAATTCGCAACATGCTGTAGATTGCAATCGTGGATGCTTCCCTCACTGATTGCTTTTGTGCATGCCACATTTTCAATGTGCAATATATTAATAAATTGCTAATTGCTAATCACAAAAATGGGATATATGGCTTGGGCAAGTAGGTTGGATGATCTCATGAAGCAGGACATGACGAACTCTCCCTGTAGCGGTCTCCTTGTTAGAACAAGAGGTCATGTAGGGCTACTGTGGTAGTAAGTATGGGTAATGAACGGCCTTGCCTCTTGAGTTTGGGAGTACCTTAGCATGAAATAGCAGTGTCCACGAAGGATTGTGGGCAAAGACATTCCCTCAGCTAGAGGAAATAAGTTGAGTGGAATTGCGGATAGAAAAATGAACTGCGGCTTAAATATCATCAATCTAGATTACGGTACCTATTAGTTTTTGGGATAGTCAGATGGAGAGACATTTCGGAAATTGGGGACATATATACATTTCCTGGGCCATAGCGAATGCGCTGAGCCATATGGAGCATAGGAAAAGGAAGTGTGAGGCAAATATCACGTATAATATTGCTGCAGCGGCTCACTACAGACATACCATAATACTTTTGGGATAGCCATTGTAGAGTCTGACAACAGGAAACATTCTGCCATATATGGTAATCTCCGTACCGGTAGAGCGCAAATCATTGCGGTTTCACAGAACTTGACGTATGACTAAACGGGTTTCCATGCAAAACCAAGACATAAAATCTGAACGTTAGCAAGTTTGACACATTGCTAGTCACGAATCCAAATTCAAATTTTCCTAATCACTATGACGTGCTGCCGGATAACTATTTATAATATAAGTAATTATCACGCCGTTTGAATTCAACTCTAACGAGAGGAAATTTAAATTATTTTTAGGCTTTTCGCAGATTGCTTTGAACTAGAACAGTTTATCGAAAATATTTTAGTGCTTTCTGCGAAATCTGCCCGTTTTCGAGCCGCAAGCGAGAGATGATAACAATATCTTGAATGAAACCAAAGTATTGGCAGCGTACAAGTAAGTCGATTTATTGTTTTGCTTTTATGGCATTTTAAGCTACTTGTCTTGAAGGGTCAGGTCAATGCTTATAGTACGCGATCTCGATATTTCCCGTTTATTGTCCCGATCATCACTATCACAACCATGACCCTCCGCATTCCCCTGATACCGACTACCATGCAGACAGATAGTACGACCGCGTTGGTCAGGAATAATAATTCGATGCGCTGATTAAAGTCAAGCCATGGTTGCCTACTCGAAGCATTTTCGCTCCAACACTCGTCATTAGCACAACGTGTTGACGAAATTGTAGTGCAAAAATTTCTAAATTACTACCAACAAATCGTCTTCACGGAAATTGTTACTTCACAATAAGCGGCAACACCAATGGATTTTACAGAAGTTGGGAGAATACACTGATAAAACAGATTAATGTACAGTACAGCCTATATTGACAAGGAAAACGCAGCACAATCAGCCTGTAAATTCGTCAGCTAGTTAGTTAGCGCAACTCAGATTGGTTGCACTGTCTCACGTATGTGGCATTAATGGCGGTGAAGGTAGAGTTTGAGGCAGCATCTTGCTATTACACAATCGATCTAATCAACTACTATGATTGCTTTCGCAAACAAGGATTTTTATGAGATGTTTTGCCAATCGATGAACTGAATGGAAAAGCAAAGTCTCTTAGTTTAGACTATAGGACAAAGTGGCGAGGTCTATTCGATTTTGGAAATTGTTAGTTGATTCCTTGATTAATAACCCAAGATAGTGGGTAACTTTCACGGTAGAAAAATCTTTCGACAACTTCACTTTTGGTTACTGCTGCGGGCAAATTAAGGCGTCTTTAGTTTTTTGGGACTCTGTGTACAACTATAGTGATTTGCGGCATCGCTTCGCGAAAACTGAAGACTAATCAAATGCATCAGTAGGCCTAGCCACGGGCAATTGCGAGACTGCACGCAAATGATAAATAACTAGGTTAATGCGAAACGGATGATTACTGCCGTGAGATCAAAGATATATGTGATCGATATTTCGAAACCTTCAAAATCATAGTACCCCCATGCACCTGAGCCAGGGAGTAATGACCATCATGATTATACAAATCTGACTAATTAACTTCTCAATTATAACATGTTTTCATCTACTTTGCACGCTAATTGCAATTAAGCGAGTTTTCTATTTAGCTAGAAACGCTAAATGAGGCGATACATGACATAATGGATAAGTTTACAGTCTAATCTACAGAAAATCATCTAACCCTCAGATGTCGTGTGCGTGTGTGCGTGTGCGTGCGCGCGCGCGTGTGTGCATGCATGTGGGCCGATGACATTATAATACAATGCATTATAATACCCCTACGTAACACCTTACTTGACTCAAAAGAGTTGACATTGAACAAGTACGGTTTTCTGTCAATCAATTCTACGATTTGTGTCGAAAGATAACGAGTTATGTCAGAACTTTCCAATAATAAGTACCGGTTACGCTACTTCAAGTGCTGCAATTTCTATTGATAGAATTGCAAGTTGATACAAAAACATGATCACTGCTTTGTTTCCATCAGACGTGACATGCATCACAAGTAGTAGGCCTGCGTTGCTCCGTATGGTAGATGATTATTATCAGGATGTTGGCAAGCGTTAATACTAAAAGAGCCGACTGTGGGCTATACTATACTACTATTGTTTATATACTGTCACTGTGTGGCGAGTCTGTTAGAGTCAAACTACGGGACGTAGGCGGCTTGTAAGATCAGGAAGATAATGAGCAGTGCAGTATATAGCTACATAAACGCGCATCCACGCATACACAGTAAAATAGTATACATATAAGTGTGAAGTAGGCCCATAACGCAACAGAGGTGCGAGGTGCAATCAGAGTCAAAACACAGCTGAAAAAGGAAGCAGTTTCTGGCATAAACCAGCTGGGAATTGAATCTGCCAATCCCACACTAGACAAAGTCAACCACGGCCTACTAAAATAAAAAACAGTAGTAGTAGTAGTAGGCTATGAAGTCAGCTTGATCAGCGTAGAGGGTATAGACTATAGAGGGCCTATTTTTCGTGTATATAATACACCAAAACCCGGCTGTCGTATAACTGATAAGAACAATTTATCTGGACTTGTTTTATAACGTTAGCATGTCACTTTGGAGGTATCAGGTTATAGTGTTATTCTTTTTGTTATCACCCACACATGGAAATTTCCCACAGCTTAATACGATATGTAGACTACCAGTTCCACTTCACTACAAGACGAGTATGCTCTATCAATATTAAGTCTTAAGTGTATAGTATATCAGAAGGCAGTAAGGAGGAAATTCATGTGTATGTGACAAAGCATCTTCTGTCATGTATTGCTAGGAATTGACAGGATACTTGTAAGACATATCACATTTCTGTATTATTACTTGAATGAACGTCGCATTGAAATAGTATCTTAGAGTAGGCTTATCCCTATACACAGCTTGTTGCCGCTTCGTTGGTTGTCAAATTGCGAAAGTCTAGAAAATGGTGAGCATCGAAGACAATAAATAACATTTTATTTCTCTTACCGCGGGGATACCATACTAAAATGCTTTAACGCTGTTTGCTGCTTACGATTACAGTTTGGATATTTGCTGAAATAGTTCACTGCACTATTTTTATCAATGCTGATGAAACCGATATTATTTCCGGATAATTTTCACAGCCACAACGCACCCGACACTGACTGCAAAGCACAGAAGGAACGGTTACCAGTTTCTAGTCTTTGATATGACTCTGTTATGAATCAAACTCGGTACTTCCCGATCACAAGGTCGACGGCGGGTTGTCAAACCCACTCGTCTAATTTAGGGGTCATCTGGCGATTTACACCACTTAAGTGGTAACTGATTTGTGATATTGTGCGTTTTGTCTTGTGTGTTCAATATTACCTACCAACGTAGAGGACATTGTACAATTCTATTTACAGTCGAACCCATTTGAAGAACCTGAGACTACAGAAATCAAGGCGAAGCTCATTAGTAGGCGACAAACAATCAAAATGACTAGCATGACAAAGCACAAGTTCCAATGGCACAACTACAAGCGACCAACTTTCTGTAAACACTGCGGAAACATGTTGGTTGGTGTCATGAAGCAAGGCCTACGATGCAAAAGTAAGACGCTCGTTTGCTTTCAGCATAGTTCAGTGATAGCCGTCCGGTGTCGTACTTCGCAAAAACGGGTGCCACTAAACGACGGGGTCCAAGCGGACTGGGGACCTAGCGGGCTTTGCGATAATAAACGGGGAATCCAGCGGACTCGTGGACTACAAAAATTGTCGGAGAGTCGCCCGAAATTAGTCAGGGCTTCGCTCTTTCCGTCGCTCAATCAGCGTTATTATACAGTTACCTCACTACGAACCGTACCATAACCTTTCCCTGTACCGGTAACTCATTTCAAATATTAACATGGTCTGGAAGTCCGCGGTCCGCCGTTTAGAATCTCTGATTCCGAGTGGTCCGGGGTCCGTTTGGTCCGCCGTTTAGTATTATCCCGCAAAAACTAAGCATAACGCTGACTTGAACTGCGCTGTTATCCACCTACACAGTGTTATCATGGCTACGCAGATACTTTTACGAAGTGATACATAGCCAAATTTTCACCACGAACTCAGAATTCAGCCTCGTTTTATTGGAAATATTATTCCAACTTTGCTTGATAGACGATCAATCAATCAATCAAGTTATTTTTTCCTTTAACGCGGTAAATCACACAATCGAAATGCTAGAAAGGTGCCCAGCTGCGGCCCCGATCGAAAAGTTGCGAATAGTTTTCTATAAATTATGTCTGAACCTGCCGAACGTTACATTTTAGGTTAGAACGGTATTTACACGCCCGGCGTTACCTCACCCTCCATTACTGCGAATCGGTTACGACGGGGTGCCATAAAATATCCAATAAAACTAGGAACGAGATGACACTAATGTAAATAGTATTTACTTTTTACTTGCGATATTTGCAAGATTGGAATTAAAATGTGCGCACAGACGTCGACGACTCATTCGAAAACGACCCTGGATGTCACGAACTGGGAGATAGCCTAATTTCGTAAACGACCCTTGATGTCAGGGATTGGGAGATAATATCGTTCAACACCATAATAATACGTACACTGGAGCTTGTCACCTACTATTGGATTTAGCCTGACTCCATGAGCAGAACGCCTTTATTAGTACGACAAGGCTTTGGTTCCATGATGTATTATTATTGATTAGTAATACAAAAAAACCATCTTTGTAGGTTTTACAGCAAGCAGTGCGTTTGTGACGACTAGCTGCAGCTGGTATCTTAGTACCTACAATGCATCTGCACCTACAATGTCTTATTAAAAAAAATTCGTATTATAAATTTGGGAACTACCATGGCCTACTAAAATTTACACGGTTTCTCGTGTATGGCCTACTAAAATTTTAGTAGGCCATGGAACTACGCATAAAGGAAACCGTGTACTTTCGGTGCCATGGGGAAGAGATAATAGCGGAGGGCCTAACAGAGTATTTTAGGCGATCGGGTACCTCACGTATCACTAAATTCTGTAATATTTATCAAGGGTGCGATGTGGATGTCCATGACAAGTGTCAAGAGGACTTGAAACAGCCTTGCATAGAAATGGTGAGTACGCCTTTTAAGATGCCGTAAACAGCAAGCGAGATAGCAGCTGATTACGGACGGTCACTTATGATAGATAGACACTAAGTATCGCCACGGTTTTAACGTCGCCGCCATTTGTAATCTATAGTAAAGGAGCGGAGAGCTCTACGAAAGCTTGTGTAGCCTACTGAGTCTCCAATAAATTAGGCTAGACGTTGAAGGTGTGGAGACACTCTTTGACATCTATTGTGAGTGGTCACCCGCCATCAGCTGACACTATAATATAGTAGTATACAGTATATATAATATATTGGTCGAATCATCGAGACATTTTTCATATGCGGTAGGCCTACTCTACACAACTCTGCATCAGCAATGACACAACCATTAAAAATATTTCATGTCCATTATATTACAGCGGGAATACAATAAGTTAGGGAAACGGATGTGTGCATGTATAGACAATTGACAAATTACTGTAGTTAGGCTTAACAGACCAACTGCTATGAAACGCCTATAACGCGTATATTATATAGGTGTATATGGTATATATATAGAGCAATGCCATTGGAATACGCCTAGAAATCAATATAACTAATTTCAACGTGGCATTTCAGATTATCGGTCAACATAACTTCAATAAAAAAAGTTACACGCAGCCAACATACTGTGATCTTTGCAAAAAGTTGCTCGTAGGTCTCGTGAACCAAGGACTCAAATGCTCAGGTGAGTTGAGTAATGAAACTACATTGCAAATTTTGATCTAAGCCCTACGAAATCACGGAAATGAGTCAATAGTTTACCGAACAAAAACAACAGCGACGAAGCTAAGGGGAGTAGCCTATACAGTGTTCACAGATCGATGATGAACGCAACTCGTGTAAACAAGTTGTTATGGTTACATTCTCAGTTTGCGGGTTCTCACCACTATGGATTTATGGATAACAGTGCGGAGTGATCTATACAGTTTCACAGTACAGCCATGCTCACCCTAAGTAACCATGATACAGTCATAGTGCCAACTTGGTTTACTGATATATATACTTTGGAGCTGATTACTGACTACATAAAAGCCTCTGCTCATACACGAGCAGAGGGCAACAGGCATATCGGATTTATCGCATGCTGTGGTGTAGACTTTTAAACATGAAATGGAATAGAACAAGGTGACACCGACGGGGAAAACTAAGATGCATGTCGAAAACTGACACGACAAACCTCACCTATCAGAATTTTGTATTTACTTTGGCAGTCACTCACAACGCATCAGTACACGCGGCATGCCGCTTTTAATACAAAGTAAAAGTAACGCACTCGGCCAGTAGCTTATATAGAATCTCTTCTATATGTAGCTGCAGTGTAAATACTTTACGGGATTCTGCTTGGGGATAATAGTTCAATACATTTGCTTCAGAATGTGGAACAAACGTGCACGAAAAGTGCCAGAATAAAATTGAAGCAAGGTGCGATAGCACGAAACGAAGACCCTCCGATTTGCCGTAAGTAAAAAGCTATTCCAGATAGTCCGATAATTATTATAGTAATAGTGACTGTGAGTTGTGACAATGATCCTGGTTTATAAACCAACAGTATTGATACGCTTACACTGAGCATTTCCCAGGCGCATATTATGACCTCACTAGTTGAAAACGCCATAAATCCAAAACTAACATCAAACGCTTCAAGGTTATCAAAGAAGGACAAAGAAAAACATCGCGATTCGCCAAAGACACCGAAATCCAAACACGAAGATATCAAAATGACGAGTACAAGAGCGGAATCGCCTAAACCAGACTACATCGAAGGTATGGATCACGCTTCTGTTCCTCTCAGATGAACATTCATATGTGATAGAAATAGACCGGAGTGGATATGGATGTTCCAAAAGGTCAAATTCATTAGTTAATGCGTTAATGGCTCCGGTTTGAGACGCTTTCTTGATCGCTGGGCCGTGACGTTAAGTTATTGCAAGTGTAGATGTTTTGACACGAGAGGCGTCGTAGGCCAATTTCGTAGTCGGCCTCACTGCCAGAGTGTAACCGGGGTTAATAGTTAATTGACTACTAGCATTGTCTTCACATTCAAATGTTTTTTTAACGTCTCGGCTTATATAGCCTCATTCTCTATCCCAATCTCCTAGCCTGATGAATACATTACAGACCCGTCCTCACTGTTCGCTCCGATGCCAAAATCAAAGAAAGGCAAACTAGAAGCGTCAACTACGCCAGTTTTAGGAAGCCCACAAGCTACTCCGAAAACAAGTCGATCACCAAGTATCGCCAGCACAAGTGCAGGACCGCAACCGACGAGAGAATCTTCCGACAGGGTTCAGCAAACTAATAAATTGGTAAGCACGCGCGGTTGATGCCCGTGCATTTAACTCATATTATATCTGAATTCCTGTAATTTTAAGGTTGACGACGTTGTTACCATTATGAAGGACAACTTTGATAAAATGAATGACAGACAAGAAAAGCTTGACAGTTTGGAAGTATGAGTTGGCTTAGTGTTGTGTTATTTATGAGTACAGCCATTTAGATTTGCATACCCGGCAAAGATTTATCCCGCGCTGCACGTCATCAACTTCAACAATACATTTACAATTACAGGACAACGCCGAGAGGTTACGTGAAAAAGCGAACCTTTTCCAAACAAACGCCAAAGAGATTAAGAAGAGGATGTGGTTGAAGAACTACAAGATGTGGATAATCATAATAGTGGTGGCAGTGCTAATCATCGGGATTATCGTAGCGGCAGTACTCCTTCAGAAAAAGAAGTAGAACCCTACCGTCACGACACACAACGCAGGAAATGACGAACGAACGCGCAACTGCCATTTCGCTGTTAGCTCGCGACACATCCGCTAAATTTAAGCAAGACGCTCTATACGTAAAACACGAGTACTCGTTCTAAACACCCAACAGGAAACGGAGACAAATTGAAATCTATTAGCTTGTCCAGTTTGCAACGGCATAGAACGCTTCAAACGGCATACGGCACATTTGCGATTACTAGATCTCAATAACAACCAGTTGTGGAATATAATTATGACGTCATTCACCAATATGTTAAGGTCAAGCTTCAATTCACGGTACACGTCGCAATGGGTAGGCCTAATTGGGGTATTGATAGTGAAAACCCAGAAACAGTTACCAATGATCCCACTCGTGCGAAATTTTTCAAGTCTGTGTCAAACCTTGTGATAACGTTGATTCGCATAGTACCGCCTCTCCCATCCCGCTTGTGTCGCAAGCGGATATTCAATAGCCGTTATTTGTTTCATACAGTTCTCAATCTACAGTATTCTTAGAGCATAATATATTTATTGTGCACCTATTTTGCGCAACCTTTGCACGGTGTGGAACATTTGCACAAAGCCGTTCTACACTTGCTGTAATCCGACTTGGGCAGAACCTAAACGGCCTGCGTATTATGTTAGTTTAGTTGTAATAATTCATTCAGACAACGTTGCGCTCTGTCTAAAACGCTGGAGCTGTGACAAATTATTTGGCCAACTTCATCAGGAACGCACTAATGTGACTAGACCGGATGTCGAAACGGGGGTCGACCGATGTTATAGAAACCGATATCGTTTTTCGATAATCGGTATCGGCGTCAGCCAAGTAATGGGTTAGATATCACTGGAGATAGGCATGACTATGATCCGATAATAATCGGTCTATATACCGAGGCTGGTATTGATGAATTTTTGCGGTATCGCCATCGAGCAATCAGTCACGCGAGGACGCCGATTATCGTATCGGACTTGAAAAATCAATATCGGTCGATCTCTAATCGAAACTACTAACAGACGGCCACTTTCTATTAGTCAGAGCAAAATCTTAAACCGGTAAAAATGCAACGACTATCTCTTTGTTCACTGTTTGTGTCATAAATAACCCCTTCAAATAAAATAAGGGGTACCTTCCGTTCCCGGTAGGATTACCGTACTATAATTCAGTTTTCCTTATCTGTTTACACGTTTCTTTCAATTTGTCATTTCATAGGCTTTGTGTATTGATTTATTAATTGCAGATTTGTTTGGTTATGACGTCCCATTATATGCTATATCAAGACTCATCTATATATAGACATCGCAAATACCATAAATAATAATTGTATACGTTGTTTTACTCAAGTTTCACTTTAACGAAAAAAAAATAATGTTTACGACGATACAAGCCAAGCGTCTCCTACCTTTCGTGGAAATTTAGCACAGAAAATAACGTGTTCACATTTAGGCCCACCCGATCGCGGTCGTCACTATTAAGGCTGGTTCACATTTATCGTAAAAATTAGCTCGCGTAGCGCTTGGAGAGAGTAGAAAACTGCGAAAGCGAGTGAGTTGTAAGTCGCGTGATCGCGAAACGCCAACAGGAGTGAGGATTTGCGCTCTGTGGTCAAGAGTTTTTATTACGGTCATCAAGCGATCTGAGCGAGGGTAAAACCTAGAAACGCTCTACTTGACGTCCAACGCGACAAGCGGTAGCAGAAAAAAAAACAAAGATTTACGGTCAGTGTGAACAAGGCTTTTGAAGGCTCACAACGGTAGCGATCTATACGGTAGGGGGTAGGCTATAGTAGCGCAAGTCTGGTTTTCCGACGAACAACACAATATCCACTAACGTATTGATTCCAAGATTTCTATCGCTGAAATTCAGCGCGCTACACAGAAGAGAACCCGAATACGCTACAAATAAGTGTGGAAAATACACGAAAACTATTTTGAATACCGGTAACCATGATAGAACGTCTCAATGGAATGAATGGTGACATTCCTTTCCTTGAAAAGCCAGTAAATTTTGATCGATACGGTAGGGCCGCGTGCGCCACCGTCAGGTCAGTGGTTAATTCGTAACCGCTATTATGACATTTGCCGTTTTCATTTACAAAGTCGATTATTAAATAATTTTAGTCCTTCCCTTTCGTAATATCAGCTAACATATAAATTCAACGATGAGCCTATTAGTATTAGCTACCAATATCAGAACTGGTTTCAAGGCTAGATGGACGTTGAGGGTTTGCAGCTTCAGGCAACACCAAACGACAGCAAAGCGTATAGCAGTGTGTCGTATATCCAAGCGTTTATTACAACCGCAAGGCGATAATGGACTGGAATACTTTGATTGGAATGGGCATGTATAACCATTGTATCCGCGTATAATGGATAAGCGAACTGTTATAAACCGGGATCAATTTAGAGATAGGCCTACACAGGATGCATTGAGCGACACATAAAGGTAACACATAAACACATAAAGCAAACAAACCGTGGACTTACCTAGGAGGATAGCGATTTCCTTGAGTCGCAGCCTCCAGCGCGGCCTGTGGTCTTCGCATTTGGTGGTAAGCGAAACCAGTGCCGGTAGCCAGTACACTTGCCGCCCCGAAGATTTTCCATGGAGTTCTGAATGCCATTTTCTAGCTGGAAATTTAATGACGTTTTAGTGAGCGATTCACTTAATTTTACCACGTTGTGAATTTCCACAGTATAGTTCTATAAACCGAACGGTATGCTGATATTTTACAACCATGGGGAGGGCGTGCTACTAACACAACGTCTCCCAAAGTAAATTCCACGCCACTGATGCACTATATTCCAAGTCCAACCAAAATTTCGATTCAGCTGTCCCTTAACATGTGACGTCTACGCTATAGCTACGGGTCGAGATGGCACGTTATTCATAAACTGAAAACAGGACCCTTCCGTAATTCTTACTAACTTGTACAATACAGGACGGCTACACTGAACCATCACAGTTCCAAATTGCATAGACTGCGGTACGCACGTCTAATCCTACGTCGAAATACAGTTTGCAATTAAGATCGCTGATTATTCCGCTGATTAGTCCTTCGCGAGTGTCCGACAACGACTGGCGTGAAGGGCGAACGTTATAAGACAAGTTGGGGCGACTTCCAGCAATCTTTTGTTGCAAGATGAAACGTCTCAATATTAATGGGAGTTGGGTTTCATGTCATTGTGATATGCTATTCATTTATCGCCAGTCGAGCCAGTCTTCGTTTCATATTAATTGGTATCAATTGTATTGTTTTACAAAGGGCGTGATGGGCAAGCCGGGAACGGTTTTTGTGATACCGTTCTTGTTATTGAAACCTCTTGTGGCTTAATCGCTTTGGGTTCAGCTCTTGCTTATTTTGCAAGGGCACTTCACTAATCATCGAAAAGAATATAATCCAGGTTGAAAGTGACTATCGATATACCGCAGAGACGATAGGTGTGAAAAATGGTGAGGTTACGCAACAATCAACAGCGCGATATATTTCAATCGTATTTTCGTACTTTGTACGTTTTCCCCAAAACACATTCGTAGGCCTACCCACCCTACCATAGCCAATGCGCCATGTGATTGACTATGCAGAGCAGATGCACTACACAAGCGCAATGGCCTCGGCCGAGCTCCATATTATACAGTACCGTAGGCTACTATTTGTTGAGGTTGACGCCGTAAAAGCCAGCGCACCTTTTATTTGCTGGAGCATACTAAATAGGCCTTTACTAATGGGCCTCAAGACAGAACGCAGATGAGGTACCGGTACCAATCTACTGGAATAGAGATTAGCCAGTGGGAATCTGAATCGCCCGTCACAGCTAAGGTTCAGACACCACGATCTACGAAGTATATCATAATAGTGTGTGTGCGTGCAGTGCGACATCATATGATTTGACAGTGGAACTGATGCTGATCCAGGTGCAAGCAAACGAAACGAGCCAACCATTGCGATCATTGCGGACTGGACCCGACGTGATTTTCGGTTTTCGCAGTTACCGTAACGATATACCGAGTCAAGTAGGGTTTTTGCACGAGTAAGAGCGACAAAAATCATATAAGCAAAAAATTTCGCATCCATTCGCAGTAGGCCTACATGAATCCAACCAGTGATCATAGTGATATCGATACCTATGTTTGAGAACAAGATCTCTCTCTTCCACTTCTTACGGTACTGCGCCACTTGACGAGTTAGCCTGACCTCTGAATACTTGCTAGACGAGGTAACGTAGAAAATACACCCACCAGACAGCAGATAAACTTAGAAAGTTCTAATACAAACAAAAAATATGTTTTCGATGTGCGTAGAGCTTTGTGACGTCATAGGAAAGAGTTCCTGATATTCATCTTTTTTTGACCATAGAGCAATTTCAATTCTTGAATATAATGTCTACGCATTGACTGCCGGATTATTCTTCCTAAACATTTCTTCACGTAATAAAAACCTAGAGCATGTCATGATTAGACGATCTTTTTCGATCTTTCTTTGATGATCCTTGCAAATGCTGCTACTCTTCAACTCGCTACGGGGAAAAATAAGAAGTCGTGGAGGGGTTTTCCCCTTAAATCTAGTGCTGTGGTCGTGGTCGTGAAAGAAGAACAGGAACAGGTGTGCATTTCGCCTTTTTTGAATGGTTTTGTTGAGATTTGCAAATCTTTCGTTAACCCAGCACGTAATTGGAAAAATATGAGCCTTAGGGATTGAAAATGGAGGCCGTTCGTGGGGTAAAATCATGATAATTCGAGAGTTGAGGCAGACGAAGGATGTCGATTGTTGATTGTCAACGTTCAGTGGGCGAACCGGACTCGTTTCAGATATTTAAGAGTCGTCTATGCTCCTGTCGTTACCTCAAGGATAGTGGTGTAAAACTAAGATTTGTTCAGCTTGCGTAAAGTTGGACAGGCAATTTTCTTTTCCTTACTATCAGTCCCAAGCAATATATACTTCTTACTTCAGCGAATTCTCAGTAAGTTTGGCAGGTCGGTGGATTCAAGGGTTTAATTACTAAATGACTGGTTGCTTACCAGTCCGTACCGTACCTCCAACATATATATAACATATATATATCTCTACAGTGTATTTTAGAAAAAAAATATATTACTTGTACCAGTTATACAAAATGGTGTTAGCGGATTTAGGTCGAAAGATCACCAATGCGTTGCGATCACTCAGCAACGCCACAATTATTAATGAAGAAGTACTTCAGTCAATGCTTGGCGAAATCTGCCGTGCTTTACTTGAAGCGGATGTCAACATACGACTTGTAAAACAAATGCGAGAGAATGTGCGCGGTGCGATCGACTTTGAAGATATGGCTTCAGGCTTGAATAAAAGAAAAATGATCCAAACGACAGTGTTTCAGGAATTAGTAAAATTGGTCGACCCGGGAACCAAGGCATGGCAACCTGTAAAAGGACGTTCAAATGTCATCATGTTTGTTGGTCTGCAAGGTAGCGGTAAAACTACAACGTGTACTAAACTTGCATACTATTATCAAAGAAAAAATTGGAAAACTTGTCTTATATGTGCGGACACATTCCGTGCCGGTGCGTTTGATCAATTGAAACAGAATTCAACAAAAGCTAGAATTCCATTCTATGGAAGCTACACGGAAGCCGATCCAGTGATTATTTCACAAGAGGGTGTTGAGAAATTCAAAGAAGAAAACTTTGAAATAATAATCGTCGATACGAGTGGTCGTCATAAACAAGAAGATGCGCTATTTGAAGAGATGTTGCAAGTTTATAATGCCGTTTCACCTGATAATGTTATTTTTGTTATGGATGCTACAATCGGTCAAGCTTGTGAAGCCCAAGCAAAAGCTTTCAAGGAGAAAGTTGACGTTGGTTCAGTCATTATTACCAAATTAGACGGTCATGCAAAGGGTGGAGGTGCATTGAGTGCAGTCGCGGCTACTAAATCACCGATTATCTTTATTGGAACGGGTGAACATATCGACGACTTTGAACAATTTAAAACACAACCTTTCATTCGAAAATTGTTAAACATGGGAGATATTGAAGGACTTATTGACAAAGTAAATGAACTTAAGTTGGACGAGAATGAAGAATTGGTAGAAAAACTCAAACACGGCCAATTTACTCTCCGAGACATGTACGAACAATTTCAGAACATCATGAAAATGGGCCCGTTTAGTCAAATTATGAGCATGATACCGGGCTTTAATGATTTTATGACTAAAGGGCACGAAAAAGATTCAATGGACAGACTGAAAAAATTGATGACCATCATGGATAGTATGACAGACGATGAATTGGATAACAAAGACGGCGCCAAGTTATTTACAAGGCAAACATCGAGGATAGCGAGAGTTTCTAGAGGATCTGGAACTTTACCAAAAGAAGTCAATGAACTTTTGATGCAGTACGGCAAGTTTTCGCAAATGGTGAAAAAGATGGGCGGCATGAAAGGATTATTCAAACCAGGCGGAATGGACAAAAATGTCAACCCGTCTCAAATGGCAAGATTAAACAGCCACATGGCTAAAATGATGGACCCTCGTGTTCTTCACCAAATGGGTGGAATGCAAGGTCTCACAAACATGATGAGGCAATTCCAACAAGGATCTGGTACTGGGAATAAATAATGTACTATATTGGTGATAATGTGCCATTGTGACTCAGCTCGCCCATTCACGATAAGTGTGTTTACATGACTATCAAGTTTCGGTGGGGAGATTTGAGTGTTGACCACAAAATTCTACGTTTTAATATGCAATAGACCTCTTGTTATCATGAAATGACATAGTGTCATATAATGTGGTCGTGTGACAATCAACTTACATGAAGAAATCACTATTGCTTTGGCCTTACCTGTGCTCCTCTTTGTTCGCTTCTCCTCAATGCTATTAGATTGGATTTAGTGTGTGGCAGGATTGATAATGTTATTCAAGTCTGTAATGCTACAGTGATAAACCGTGTGTTATATTGTGTTGAACGCCTGGCATTTGTATAAAACTTCCTGGCACTCTCGTAGTCTACCTGATTATAATTATTGGATTGTCGCATCTTTGGGAGATAAAATTACAGCGATCTGCTGTAATGCCGGTCTACATCTCCATGTCACTAGAGTGAGATAGGCCGGGGTTCCATTCTATGACAGTAATATACCAAGAATTACTGAAACTACCATTCATATAATGCTTGTATGGTTTAAACTGGTCCTGATTTATTTGATGTGGTAGTTTGTGGTACCTACATTTTAAAAAAACGTGCAAAGTCAAGAGTTCAGTGTGATCTGTGGTGTTGTAAATGTTTGCTTGTGCATTGGAAAAGTTTGGAGACTTTCGTGATGTATATATTTATTTTTCAATCAAGATTTGTTTATTGTTCTCTCAGGTCGATGCCATATACTTGTTGGGAAGTTGAAGTCGATACATTCTATGTAATGGAGCAGTATACTAGAATTTATAAGCAATATGTTGGCGAAGAGAATCAGCATATCTTTTTGGCTGGAGTATCCCTCGTTTCGGTGCTTCTACTTTTGCTGATTTGGAAATTAATATCTGCGGGCAAGGTAAAAAGAAGAGGTATCATCATAACAGGAGTTAGTGGTGCTGGGAAAACTACAATACTAAGCCAAGTTTTATCCGGCAAAGAGACGGAAACTGTTATTTCGTTGAAAGAAAATCAAGGGATATACACAACAGAAAAAGGAGTCTTGAACCTTGTCGATATACCCGGAGCAGATGCAATTCGACAAAAGTTCTTCGATCAATTCAAAGACACTGGTAAAGGGATAGTATATGTCATTGATAGTGACTCGTTTTCAAATGATTTAAAAGACGTTGCAGAGTATTTATACACTATTTTGACGGATAAAGTAATAGTAAAGAATTCTCCTGCTGTATTGATCGCTTGCAACAAACAAGATCTCATCACGGCAAAGTCGAAGAAGTTGATTCAAGACCAACTAGCAAGAGAGCTAAACACGGTTCGCAAAACTAGATCTGCTGCACTAAGCAGCACTGATGGACAAGAATCATCTGTTTACTTAGGAGTGAAAGGAAAAGATTTTGAATTTTCTCACTTGGGAAAAATTAAAGTTGATTTTGTTGATTGCAATGCCAAAGGAGATTCTGAAGGGGAGAGTCGGCTTGATGAAGTACTGCTTTGGATTAATAAGCTAGCGTAGCTGGTATTTTGCAAGAGTCTGTTGATTCTTGATAGGCCTATCAGAGTGTTGGTGCAATTATCGGGTTCCATTAGATGCCCTTGAGATTTGAATTGAGACGGACGGCATGTTGTCGGGCCAGCGTTATACAACACTGTTTGGACCAACTTGGTGTGAAAACGTTTTTCACAACATGTTATGCTCTGACAATTTTCAATGCTGATACTATCCAAGTGATAACATTTTTGTGGAATAAAATGAGTTGTATGTGGCGCTGCCACTATGTGTGTCGATGTGATTGGTTGATCATTGCAGCAGCGTTGTTTAGTTCCTGACTGGTTGGATCCCATCAGATGCTTTGTTTTCTTGTACAGCCACTCACTCCGCATTATTTTATGAAGCTTTGGATTAGCTGCAATTTGTCTGCTTTAGTGTTTTAGGAAATTGTCTAGTAGTGCTACTGGACTACAGCGTTGTGTGATCAACTGGTATATAAATGCTGGAGTTGGGTTTAGGTTAAACTGCCAGACCACAATGTGTGGTGGCAGTGCCAGTTACGATGTGCTGGGGTGAAAAAGGGATTAGGATTCATTTAAGACAGCTTTTGGTCACTAGCAGGCATGGTTCCGAAAAGCAAGGAGTTCAAGATACTTGGGAGATTTGCAACAGTCAATCTATGGTCAACACTGATGCCCATGCCATGTACGGTAACAAAAAATTTTGTACTGTAGTCCCGTAGGTGTGCTTTTGCATGTACGCCTATTCAAACAGTGATATGGGTTTGTGGTCTGCAGCCTTCCGTTGTGAGATTATATGTACTGCACGTAGGACTATGTCCCTTTATCTGTTATCAAGTAGACATCATGGCACCATGCCGCTCAACTTAATTATCAAAGGTTGGTACTGCTGCTGGCAATTGGGTTGCATACCAGGTTCACTAATCCATTTTACCTCAACATCTTATCCGCAAACAGACCTCCATGATAAAGAGTGATACTAATTGCTGTGGTCTAGTCATATACTCATTATTCAGCACAATGCTACCCCTTCATTCAATAATCACAAACCCAAGGAACTCTTTCTTGGTTCTCGTACAGGTACTATGATCAATTTTCTTCACAAATATTTACTTTAATTCATAGAATCATAATTAATAGTCTCGGGTATTTGAGCAGCGATATATATTCAATGTCTTTCGAAGCCGAGATATCATGAAGACTCTTCTGCCACTACAGGATTTGTTATGCTTCCGATGCCTTCAATTTCACAGGTTACAACGTCTCCAGGCTGTATAAGTATTATGGAAAACCATTGTAACTACGGTAACAATACTAGACAAATTATAAGCCTAAAATGATGACGACAGCAAGTGGAGGTCTCATCATCTTGCGCCTAGCATAGTCAACCAAATCTTTGAAAACATTTTCTTTGTGACACTGGGATGACCAGTGCAGCTATTTCCCAACTTTACATTTAGTGGTCAGAGCTAGTAGGTTAGATGGGGTGTGGCCTGTGAACTATAGTATATTTACCTGTAAGTAAATAGGTGGCTTTTTAAACACTCCAACGCCTGGAGGTGTTCCTGTTAGTATAACATCTCCTGGTTGAAGCGTCACAAACTGCGAAATCCATTCAATGCACTCCTCAGTTTTGAAAACGAGCTGATCAGTACAGCTATCTTGCATTGCAAAGTTGTTCAGCAAACATTTCAATCCAAGTTTGTGTGGATCTAAATTAGAGTTTGAAATTGATTTAGCTCTAATCAACAACCATCTCTTCTTATCTGTATTCTATTGCACCTAATTGCAGTGCCATTGGTCATGGTTAGTAACAGGCGTTTTCAAATATTTTCATATTCGAATATGATTTGGATAATTTTTTCGGATCGAATGGAATAGTGACTAGCAATTTTACATATTCACATGATCGCATCAAATAAGTGCGTATCCGGATAATTTTCTGCATGATTCAGATTATATCAAATAGAATACTTCCTTGAAATTACCGTTGAAAAAACGGCTTATTTACGACTTGCCCCATTCTCATAATGCCTGCAGTAGATTGACACTTCAGTTCATCGCCTTACTGTGTGGGATTTAGACATTTGTCAGTGAAAATTGGCCCCTTGCATCATACAGTAGGCTATTACTGATGCTCACATGGCAAAAGTTCAGCTGCATCTCACCAAAAAGAAGGCAAACGAACCCTTTGCAAATATTCGGTTCAGATAAATTTGCATCCGAATCAAATCAAGTAGGCTAGGAGTCTCGTCTGGCATGATGATTTGAATATAAATGAGGATATCGGATATATAGTGATATTCGGATCGATTTGAAACACCCATCCCTAGTCATGGTTATACTCTTACTCAATAAGTACAAATGCCAGATTGGTTTGACTATAAACTTGCCTTCAACAAATTTAATTTACCTGCGATCTTTTTTAGTAGCCTACTAAAAATGCTGAAACGCTAATATATGTGATACATAGATTAGAGAATGCCCCATTATACCTACTGTATACGACATTGCCATATGGCATAGTAAACAAACAATACCTTGAATTTAATGTCTCCAATGCTCGAGGTTTAAATGCAGAGCATTCCCACTAGCTTGAAACACAATAATGCTGACTGGCAAGCCTATCGTTGAAAGTCCATATTTATATGATGCAAGTTCATTTAGCTCTACAACTTAATTTACTTGTCATACGGTACAGTAACTTCTGTAAATGTTGTTTGGGTTCTATAATAACAATGTATCTGCCGTCTGCTGCTGTTTCTTGCAAGGCAAAACCATTGGCTGGCCACCATGATTTTGTACTTGCTGGCAGCTCAATCACTGTGAGTTGGCTGCTTATGTATTGACTAATGGTGAAGACATTCCAAACAAGTCATTGGTGTCAATATAAAGCAGTAGGCTAGCGATTCGTATCAATATGTGACTTTCTGCAGGGACAAGAACTGTTGCAAAATTTCAAAGAAGTTGATAAAGTGATATTACCGGGGATGGAATCTTTTGTAACAAGAGCTGGTCCAAGTGGGCAGAATGTGTCAAATGTCTTTCCAAGAAGCCACTGCTTTCCGTTCCTTTGCATTTGCCAGTCTCTTGCACTGACATCATGCGCAACAGTGTATCCAGCAACATAATCCAACGCATCATCAGCCTAAGAAATAATGCATTTACTCCTCGGTACCATCTACGGCTAATCAGTATGAAGTAGGCCCTTAAGCAAATTTCAAGTCTACTCCATGTCACGAACTGCAGAAATCAACAAAATTAGAGTTGCACCAGTAGTCGTTCAGGCAACAGATTGACTTTCTATTTCCAGGAAAACTGTCATTGCCAATGCAATTGACAAGGCAATATCGGCGAGGCACTTTCTGGTGAAAATAATCAAAGTACACCATTCCTCTCAAACTTGTGATTCTACACAAAAATCCCATTCTATAGCTGACACGAAGCATATCAATCAAAGCCAACCAGATTAGAAATGTGCAAAGCCAAAACTTCATGCCCAAGCGATCTGTATCAAGTTCGAAACTGGTTTACTCACACTCTATAAATATTCTGCAATTACTCTAGTGTCATGCACAATAAGTTAAGAGCAAACAGCTGTATCAATAGCAATGACTTCATAAACTATATCATTCTGAACTCTACCTTGATATTTTTTCCCGTCTTTCCAATGACGACAGCCAACTCTACCTCCCAATCGACAGCATTAGATATTTTAGGGATGACAATTGCATCTCCATCACCTGAAATAATATATGTACTCTAACACTAACTAGACTGTGGGTCACCATAATAATACCAAAAATAGTGGAGCCGATGGTGGACGATCCAAATAGTAATAGATATAGTAAGTCACCACAGATTTAACATCAAGTTTATTGGAATATGATGAAGGAGCGGAGCTCCGAAAGCTTGTGAATTATATACCAATAAACTGGACTGGACGTTAAACCTGTAGTGACTTACTATTTCTATTACCATAATATAGTCTTGGTTCATATTAGGCTGCACCATGCAGTACTACTTGTAAAAAACTTGCCTATAATCGAGCTTGGAAATTTTGAAAAAATAAGTGGTTCCTCTGGAGTAGGCACATTTTGCTCGGCGCAATGATCTCTGTAGTTCAAGCCGACACATATAACCTTGAATAAACAAATACAGTACAACACATAGATTTGGAGGAATGATTTCAATATTTATGGTGAGAATAATGGTCCAATCGGGCATTGGATTGGAAGAGACATCAGATATCAGTTGTGGCAATAGTTTTGTCAGTACCGGTAGGCCTACGTTAGAACTCATGCATTTCAAAGATTTCATGTTCAGTAGCCTACTATGCTTCAAGATCAGATCGATTATACTGCACTTAGTTGATCAACTGATTATTGCGGGAAATGCAGGTAAGTAACTGCAGTATCATGTTCAATGCAAACTCCATAAACCAATATTTTTATGTAGAATACAACATATAACAAAGGTGATTTGAGTTTGAGGTAAGCTCAGCATGCTCAGGGATTGTTAGTTATAGGCTATAACAATGTAATGCAGGCCTATCACAATATCATCATTTTATAGCTTAAAAGACTACATAACAAGAATGAGAATGCATGTGTTTTATGGCACTCCAAGCAATAGGAAGAATTGGAATTCAGCTGCAGGCCTGTCTAATTGAAATTGCATAACAAAATGATGTTGGTAGAGATTTTGCAAAATATGACACTCCATCCTGCCCATGCACAGTGTCCAAGGGAAATATGAAAATTAACAGTGTGGCAACTGGAAAGCGGTATCGTTGACATTGAATATGTTGACCATTTCAGAAATAATCTAGTCTGCATTTCATGGCTGGTGAGCGCGCGAGATATTTCCGACCGTATTTCAAATCTCAAGAGCGCAGGAAGATGGTGGGAATGACAAAAATTCATGGTTTAGGCAGTCTGTCTACCCATTGTGGATCAAATAGGATATAAAATTGGCACAGACTGTGTGAAATGCACGTTCAAGTTCTCGTCGAGAACTATCATGAAATGCAGACTGGGATATAACCATAGGATTCCATTCGGCATCATTTAGTCTACCTTCTCTGGCCTAGTAATAGGGGATAATAATTTGATTTGCTTTTTTGACACAAGGTTGGTCCGGTCTTCTGCACACCTGAAAATAAAATTGCGAATCTCAAATTTGGTGACTCTCAACCAGTGTCATCTAACCAACTTTCTTGCTTTTGATAATAAATCCGGTCCACCGTTCAAGAAAGCCACCATATTGTCTGGAAATATATCACTTGCATCGGTCAAGTTGACGATATGCTCGCCATCTCCAATTTCCACACCGATTCTAAAGTAACAAGAACCAAATGTTGCCTACGTGAACCTGGGTTCTGTCTAGCGGATGGGGACGCAACGGCCTCCGCTCATATCACACACTTCACCACGGAGACGCCGCACTTACTTTTGTGAATCTTGCGTTTGAAACTGCACAAGTCTCATATTTGTACTGGACGCTACCGACACACTCCGTATAAGCCCAGCGCGACCTGAAATAGACGCGACTACGCTAGGTAAATGCCGATAAGCTAGCATTTTTTTTGCAAAGAGGTTTGCAAAGTCACGTGACTCGGCAGCAACTTGCTCCTTATCTCTTTACTCAGAAATCAACGACCCGAGAAGTCAGAGAAGTCACGGGCATGAAAGTAGCGACAAGAGACAACGACTTCGACATGTGTCTCAGTTTTTTAGGTGAGATAGTGCGGATAAGGGTCATGGCGATTTGGTGTAGTGTAATGACATCAGAACATATCATTGCGGTATGGTAAAATTCGCTAGTATGCTTGGGCACACAGGCAGTTCCATTGGTTGCCTAATAATCAGTCGTGCCTCGTGCTCAATACCTGCGTGGCTGGGTCCGTAGGCCTACAAGCCGAAGGAGGGTGTTCCCCAAGTTCAGCTCCAGCCTCCGTTGAACGGTTACGCAAGCCTGACTCCACCTGAATTATCGTAAATCCCAAAATTTTTTTATATATACGGGGCAAAGTAGGCTACGTCCACGTGCATTCATGTTTTTATGTGCAACTGCGCCACCTTGGGACACACCAGAGTGACTTTGTAACACACACTAGGTTTACAAGGTTCTATTTGCGGGTAAGCTTCTACACTTACAGTAGGCCTAGGCTATATATATTATAGCGATCGGGACTGAGATCTCTAGATTAGAGTACGCCATATGTATCGCATCCGAAAGATAAATTAATTGGTCGCTCTGATATAGACCATAGCTTCTTATCCCTACAGGCTATGGCTATGGATAGACATAGAGAACCGCCGCTATTTCCACTTTCAGGTTACGTCTAATGATTTTCACACGCTTTAAGGCGGTTAGCTAACTGGATATGGATGTTGCGCAAATAGGTCTGAATCATCTAGGCTTATAGATGATTTACTATATATTGCTAGGGTATCTCAAATGACGAATTCGTTTTACCACATTTCACAACAATAAGAACTGTCCTGTCGTTCATCATAGTGCTTGAGTTGATTGACTAATCTATAAAAAAGACTAACGAATTTTGAGAAACTAGGCTAGATATATAAACGTAGTTATGCGCCCTTTCTCCGGCTTGTTCGTTATAGTTTCTCTGTCTTCAGTTTAGAGGCCTAAACGGTTGTTGAGCAGTATAGAGATCTGAATGTTGCATCCCATATAAGCTGCGAGTAAGCCTGTAGGGATAAATGTGACTCGGCCTAGCTTATATGAATAATTTTGCAGAGAAGAATTATTAGAATTTTGGTATTGGTATATGGGTATTTTACTCCTAATTTATTCGTTAGTTCCGGGAATAAGGGACGTTTTGATCGAGTAATCGTTGTGGATCGGAATTTATTGCGTCATGATACTGATGATAGTCCCTTGTCTATAGTTTACAGTTAGGGAAAATGTCCTGCCCTGCTGGTAGTCTGGAAAAGCGGTAAATTTGTTGTTTATCTTTACACCAGTTTTGGATTGATGACCGACTCTCGGCTACCGCTCTGAGGTTCGCACCCTAACACGAAATCACACTTTGTGTGACATGGTTCCGAAAGTTGCCAAGCTTGCAGTTTGCATTCATTTAGCATAGGAAACCGATAGAGCTACCCATCTTAAAATGAGGTAGGCATGCAAAAAGAATATCCCGCATTGATATTCAAGAATTGAAAGGAAACGTTTCGAGTCATTCAAGGTGTCCTGCATCCAGCGAATTCTGAAACAGCGGAAGTGGCTTATTGACGCTATTACCAGAGCCGATACTTTTCCTCAAGCCATAACTAGAAGTATATAACGCCTAGAAGCGTGCACCAGAGATAGATTATTCAGATCGACGTCGGAAACAGTATTCAAGATAATTTGGGCATTGCCATCCTAGATCAGCCAGATATAATCGCGAATAGTATTCTATTTCTAGGTCTAGAATGTTCTCGAGTAGGCTAACTCATATTATGCTATAGGCCATATATTTACCACCGAGAAGAGTAGGCGATATATAATCTTGTCGCTCTCTTTGATCGATCGATATCACGAACCACGAAACATTTAATGAAAATGCGTATGAATGTCTATATGAATATATAATAGCCTATTGGTAGCAATTAACTTGGTAGCCTATTATATCCCGCAAATGTTAAAACGCACGAATAAGAAGGTAGAATGTCGACTTTGATTGGACTTTCCAAAAAAACCCGTACACGTATATATAGCGGCTAATTTTGGTTTAAAACGTATAATGCGTATCTGATACCTTTAGCGCCATGATGCCTAAGGCTACGTGTTAGTCTTCCTGACAGGTCAATCGTGTATAAATTTCGCATGGTCCTGTCACATGATCATCACGGACGAGAATACCTATATATTTTTTCAGCATAGGTGAATTCGATATAGTCTATTGGATCACTTCATAGTTGTTCGCTGAGCTGCCTCCTTCCTAACTAGCAGCTGCGCTGCAAAAAATCTTCGATATGGCATCTGCAGAAGTGCTTCTTATTATCCTATCATTCATTTGCATTGGATTTGTTTCGTCAGGTATGTAAACTGAGCGACCATGTTTTTAACAATTTGCATAGTTGTGACATGGCCTACTTTAGTACCTAGAGTAGGCCATGGTTGTGAGCAGCTCCCAATGAGTTTTCTCCATTTTATGTTTTGGATAAAAACATTAAATACTGTAGGCTATATAGCAGATCACGGGATCTATACGCATATTCCGCGGCAAAGACCCGCAATGTGGCGACTGCACCCAGCCTGGTACGACAGGACACCACATGGAGATAATTTGACATATATATGGGAGATATGGCTATAGTTTTTGAATTGTGATTCTTTAACAGACTCCCCTCCCCTACCGGATATAGAAGGCGAAGAGATTGACTGTTCGCCACCATTTTGGCACGGCGAGCTAGGCGACAATTGGCCGCTTGCAGGTGTCTCTGCAAAATCGAAGCCAAAGTTTCAACTCATAGTGAGAGACACAATTAATGGGACTACATACAAGCCTAAAAAATGGCATAGAGGTAAGTGATTTTTCGGCGAGAAAGCGTCAGCTGTTTCCATTTTCTGGGAAAGTCACGAGAGCGATCAGCAGCTGCTGAGCGTGTTTGCGCCTGACTTTTAATCGATCATATATAGCCTATATATTCTAGGGCATGTGTATATTCCGTGTACTAGATGTTCCCCTGATGCACAGTAATTAATTACTTAGTGTTAAGACTAGCCTATACTATTTGCCGGCGAAATCCCTTGCTTACCGAAGGAGGGATGTAGTGTCGGTCATCATTGCGTGTGCGTTGATATTGAGTGATTATATAGCTGATTACATTTTGTGAGTCCACCATCGCCAAGCTATGATTGTGTCGGCCACCATGAGTCGAGCTGGAGTAGCATTGGGTTCGGACGACAAGTGAGCTGGATAAGCTCGTTATCGATTTTTACAAAATTTTACCATACTACCACATGTTCGGAAATTTTTACTCAAGAATGACGCATACACTGTACTTTTTGTCAACAGTGGCAGTTATTGCTAAGCGCCCCAGAAGAAAATTATCAAAAAGGATCCATGGAATTATACTCACACAAGAACTTTCCGACAACAATGCGACGTGTGGACTGGGCAAATTCGGCAAAAACAAGAAAAAAGCCACCAATGCCACCGTCAGATCAGATTGCAACGACATCATACTGGACGGCAGTACCGATCTCAAGAAAACAAACGGCTTGAAGTGGAAAGCTCCGAAGTGTGGGTGCATCACAATCCAGTAGGTCCATTTTGCGAGCAATTCAATTTACATTTGACTCTTCTAAGCCATTCTCTTGAGCGGGCGGGCCTCGTGAATTTCATCTGTTTATTGGTCTATAGATCGATTCGACAGAGCTTTCTAGAGCTCTAAAGCTCTGCAATTAGATATAATGGATGAATCCCAAGCGGTCTTATTCAGCTTAGCCAGAAGAAAACAGCAGCTCGATCGAAAACAGTCAACCATCCAAAATGCTTGGTTCTAGGCCAGTATTTATTATCTCCTGTGGTTCGACCGGGTTCACCTGCACGTAAAACTACGTTTGCATTTGCAGCGTTCCATATCATTGGTATATTAGTTATTGCGACTAACGCATGTAGCCTAATCTGCACTATTCCTAACAATCAATAAAGTCGATATTTGCGTTTTTGGAGTTTGCATAAAATGCGATGTAGGCTGAAAAAGTATGATGCAATGAGCGTCGTGCAACGAAACTATCGATATCATATTGGCAAGCAAATGCAGGAAAATGATTCCCGTGTAACTGCTGACGTGTTGCTGCGTTTAATGATTCTTTCGTGTCATTTTATTGTTCAGGGTCGAAATCAAATCTGCGGATAACATGCTATTCCAAGACGACCCCGACGATGAAATCGATGACCAGTACAAGGTACTAATGAAAACGGTATGCGGCCCAAGGGATGATGGTGCACGTACCTAAGACTCGACGAGATGCCGCGAAGAAAAAGAAGAATGTGTCCGTCTATATCACTTATTCTATTGATGTAACCAGATTTCAGCTACTAGAAATTGCCAGCTATTGCCTTGGGCCTATGCTCTTTGGTGTGTACCGAATGGCTATCGATGACCTGCTTTTGATATTTGTTGTGCTACCATTCTGCGACTGCAGTTGAAACGCGTTTATAAAAGAGGCGTATATGTCACAGCAAGTCGATATCTCGCAAATATATCTCGATCGATCAGAACAGATCATTTCAATTCGCGGATCAGGCTTTGGTGACATGTCAAAACAGAGTAGGCTACATGTCAATTGCAGCGTCGGTATAATTCATGTCCTATTCACCGATAGGGTTATATCCAATATCGTTCGTTTACAGCACGTAAAAATCGATATGGTTCAACATAGGTAAAAATGGAAAACACTCTAGTCACGTAGGCATGCTTTGCCACTAATTAGAGTGTTAATATTTTTTGCGGGCTGATGTCTCCATAACCGAGCGTATCGCGAAGAGTACTGTATACACTACTACTACAACTTGACTCTACAATTTGCACAGTAAGAATTTGATATCGAAATTACCGCAATTTATTTAGAGTGAAATTAGGAGTAGTAGGCTATATTTGCTTATTTACAAGCGAAAAACTTGACGATTGGACATCATTTTACTGAACAAAGATATTGGTAATTGATTTGACGATAGAAATACCCTTTCCTGCTCCTATATTTTCATAAGCGGAAGCCATAGCCTAGCATGAGCGTCACACTGAATGAGATAATACGCAGGGAAGGATCGACGGAAGATGTCGCACCTCATCTCCTTTGTCAGTCTCTACATTCACTTGACCTGTTAGCCAAAAAATCACCATGAAAGAGGTTGTGTTAAACAACAGAAAACAGAACGCCATGACAAATTTTTCGAATCGGTTTTGATTGGATGTCGAATATCACTAACACGCACTAAATACACGCACTAGTGTCGAATATCAATAATACCATTACATTCTATGATAATACGCATTTTAATTCACGCACCAGTAAATCTGGCATGGCAGTGCTTCATTGTTCCACCTCAATGGTTTTGATGTAAACAGTGCCCTCACTCTGCCCTGAACTGCGAACTGCGATTGCAGTGCGATGAGGGTAGCGTAAGTTTGCAGAGCGCCCACAGCTGTGACAGGATTTTGGTGTCATAGGTGCATTACACATAACCTGTAAAGACGGAGGATGAGAGTGTTACGAGAGTAAAATCAGGGGACCAGGTGGGCATGGGTGGGTAACGCATGTGCCGTGTGCCCACGTGGTTTACTGTTCCACTGTACGAGTTTATAATTAGTGGAGTGTATCTGTCATTAGATTTGATAAAGAATCTGATTAGCATGGCTATATGTTTCAATCTACTCTGTTTCGTGGTTGGGTCGATTTGCCTTGGAATTGTTGTTAATGCTGCGTCTAAACCCAACGTCGTCTTGATAGTTGCTGACGACTACGGTTTCCATGATGTTGGATATCATAACGATGATATGATGACTCCAAATATTGATAAGGTGAGATAACGACCCTTTGTTGATAGCGCAGCCTAGGTGGTTTTCGAAAATCATAAACTGGGTCATCGTCAATCTTTTAAATGTCCAAATAAGCCTATATGTTTTTTATCCATAGCTGGAATCTGGCCTTACAACTCTCCACTGACTTTCCATATAGCTTCTGCTGCCTGGACAGCCCCTTACTGTTATAAATGATTTAGAGTTTTATATTTTATTTTTATCTAAGTCAGTGAATATTATCCAATACAACTAATTTGGACGAAAGGCTATGTTTTTTGTGAAATTCCTATTCATTTTGAAATTACAACATGTCACATATATTACGTCATTTAATTAACAGTTGGCAAACTCTGGTGTGAAATTGGAGAATTACTATGTTCAACCCGTGTGCACTCCGAGTAGAAGTCAACTTATGACTGGACGATACCAGGTAAGTATCAGGGTCACTGGGTAGGCTACAGTATCAACCATGCCATTTCCAGTATATGATTCTATGGAAAAACTAAATACCCTCTGCTGTTGAAAAAAACATGTTATCGCCACATTAGATTATTATTGTTGCTCACAATTTGTCTGCGGCCTCTCTGTCTGAAGCATTGGAGATGAAGCCTGGTGGGGAAGAAGGTGGGTCCTTGTAAATACTAACCTTCCCAAACAGCCACTGGTATTCTAGAACTGCAATGCTTGAAATATAATAATTACCAGTCTAGTAACTTGTTCTACCTACTATATACACTTATAGATTCACACAGGCTTGCAGCATAGCGTTATATTCGCTCCTCAAAGACTGTGTCTACCTCTCGATGAAGTTACGCTACCAGAGAAACTGAAGGAGGTTGGGTATAAAACACACATTGTTGGAAAATGGCATCTGGGATTTTACAGAAAGGAATGCCTGCCTACAAGTCGTGGCTTTGACACACATTATGGTATGTTGTGGACTTGTGGTTGCGGAATGCATACACCATACACAGACACACACATATTGGTTGAAGTATCAACTATAAAGTGCCATCAATCAATCCCTTGCCATGGTTGACCGACTCCGCGACTCGACTGCGATAAGGCATCACACGCTGAGTGAAAAAGATTACGCGCTCAATCTGTCATTATGAAAATATCATCTATAGGTTATTACTGTGGAAACCAAGATTATTACACTAAAAACGTATGTGGGGCATTCGGCGGATGGAAATACAGCGGGAAATTTTGTGGACTGGACTTTCATGATAATGAAGAACCTGTGTGGAGTGCCAACGGGACTTATTCTACATATTTATACAGTGGTAGAGCCAGTGAAATAATCCTGGACCATGATACTAATCAGGTAAAATCTCAAAATCATGATTATCAAAGGCATAGCCTAGTACATGCAATATGGTAATATATAATAGGCTTACTAGTTTGGCAGTAGCTCAACTCTCAGGGTACTTGCAAACCTTGCGATATTTCCATTATGTAGTTTATAATTCATTCCTGTTTCTGTAAGCATTTTCTTTGTTCATAAATGGTTTATCTTATGACAAAATTTTCGGCATCTCTTTTCTCTACTTGAGTTGCCACATCCAATCACCCCATTGGCACCAGGCAATCATGAGTAGAAAATCAGGCATCTTCCCCAAGCCATTCCATTTTTTCCTAGCCACAGGGATAATCATGGCGGTACAAAGCGGATATAATATAGTTACATAAATATGTGATATATATCTGTGATTAGTAGGCCTGATCATCATTGATTGGTTTGTCTCCTTGTTCCTATATAAAAACGCTTACCTGCCACAATCAATCAGTCGCATTTTCTGCATCGTATAATAAAGACTCTCCCGGTTACCTGCACATGTCGTAATTCTACAAGCGGTTCTCTATATATTACAATAATGTGGATAGGCTAAACTATATTCCCAAAAATCATTTTGCCAAGCTCATTTTTTGCCATCTGCTCTTTTGCAACCCTTGTCATTTGCCTAGGCTTGGCTCTGACTGCTGGTAGGGATACTTCCGTTGTTTCTACATATAATAAACCAGCCATGTACTACTACTAATGAGATAATTTGTACTTGCAGCCACTCTTCATGTATTTACCATTCCAATCTGTGCACTTTCCTCTTCAAGCTCCTCAACATTACATTGATATGTACGCACATGTGAAAGACAAAAATAGAAGAATCTACTCTGCCATGGTCACTGCAATGGATGATACAATAGGAATGGTCGTCAGTGCATTGGAAAGTAAAGGAATGATGGAAAATACATTGATTGTATTTAGTACAGGTTGGACACACCTTTTGCTACAGTAGGCTATATAACTTTTACATACCGTACTAGAATTAGTCGATTCTAAAGTGATGAACATGGCTTGATCTGAATCAAAGGCTTCATGCCATTAGCAGTGGCCCTATTGTCACTGATTCCGAGTCACAAGTTTAGTCACCACCACAATCAAGTTCAAGTACTGTACTTTAATTTGTCATAATCTTGAGACAAGTCAAGTCATTTGCTCCAAATAGCTTGAATTACGGATTTACGGTACACAAAACATAACTCGTGTAATTGCATGATCCGACAGTGAGTTTTATTCATGAGTACATAAAAAAGTCATATCCGCTTTAGATAATGGAGCGCAGACTTTCGAAGGTGGCAGCAACTGGCCTCTTAGAGGGAGAAAAGCATCCCTTTGGGAAGGTGGCATACGTGCTGTTGGTTTTGTTCATGGATACGGAATAAAAAATCCTGGCCGAACTAGCCGAGGTAAGCAAATTAACATTTGTGAACTGCCAGGAATGTAGTTTCATAAACATGACAGTTTCTCCCATGAATAGATCTGCTGTTTGATTTGCCACCATGCAATTCTTTTGTGTGGCTTATCGCACATGCTTGCATTTTTATGCACAATTGCACAGATGCACACATGTGCATGACTGCAGATGCAATGAAAATTTTAAATCAATATTATTATCATTGGGTACAGGAGCTTCCATACTGACTTAATAGAACCATTGTGCTTTGTGTCTTGTGTGCCTAATCACTAGATTACCTCTCAAAGTTGGGCGGCATAATTATCACTTGTAACGATTTTAATACAGTGGGAAAAAACCTTGTGCATTGTGTCTTGCATGCTTAATTATCAGTAACAGTTTTAATACAATTGAAGCTCCATATATGTCATTAATTTATTGGGTATATAAATCACATGTGAAATTAGTTTGTCATTTATCATCTATATCATACTACAGGTATAGTCATAAATAATGTTACGATTAGATCCAATGATGTTGCTAGGAGCAAAAAAAATTCTAGAAATTCGTCTCTCATTCTGTAGAAACCATGTTATGATGTTCCATCAATCTGCTAATAGATGGGTGGTGGATCTTTCAAGACATACGGTGTGATGTGTGTTTTGGGACATTGGTGAACAATTTATCTGCTTTAAGCCTTCTCTCTGATCTGTTTCAATGATGTTGATTCACCACAGATTAATAAATGTCCAGCCTTGGTTTTTATAACATTCACAAGCTTTTGGAGCTCTGCTCAAACCAAAGCTGGACTCTATGTTATATCTGTGGTGAATCTTCTTCACAATATCTATCAATCGTCCGCCATTGACTTCACCAATGTTATAAATTTTGTTTGTGTATAAACCTTTTTCATTCTGGTGATGTTATATTTTATTATTTTAGGTCTATTTCATATTTCTGACTGGTTCCCAACTCTTCTTCATGTTGCTGGTGGCGACACGAACGGTACCAAACCTCTTGATGGAAAAAATGTTTGGGATGCCATTGCGGATCCGAGCATTCCATCACCCAGAACAGAGATCTTGCACAACATAGAACCGATGTTCAAGCGTCCGTACGGTGGTGATCCAAAGCTGAAACCGTTCCCAAATAAATATGGTATCGACACAACGAAAGGTCATGCTGCGTTGAGAATGGGGAAATGGAAGCTACATACAGGAGATCCAGGTGATCACTTTGAAAATTGGTTGCCTTTTTTTAAACTGACTTTATCTGTTTATCACCTTCGTTACTGTAGGTATATATGTCTCCCAGTATTCTGCTTCATGTTCTCTCACTGTTTTCTATAAGTCTGTTAGGGTGGGGATAAAAAAGGTGGTGTAACTCATTAAATCTGGCATGAATTTTATGCCGGGTTTAAAAGCTTCTAATAGCGTGACAAAGACTTTGAATGGAAGCCAAATCCGGTTTGTGAGAAGGAATTTGTCCATTGTCTTTGTCTATGGAGGTAATTATAACTAGAGCGATTGCGTAGTTGGCACGAGTATTTGATAGGAGAAACATGCTCCAATGAGACATTTCTTGCATTATGATAGACGTGGACGAAAACCTAGATTTAAGACTTAAGCTAGGCATATCTTATGATGTGTCTTTCTCTCTTTGATTACCACCCTTACAATCATGTTCATGATTTCCCCATATTATAAAAATTAAACCTCAGACCTCGTAGTTTGAATGCAAGAGAGTAAATAGCCACAGCGTAAGTCTTCAATGGTAGGACTTCTGAAGCATCCACATCCCCATTTGTACATATGTACTATTATATATATATATTTACAGGCCATGATACATGGGATCCAGCTCCCAAACTATATCTGTCACAGAGTGTCAACTTTACATGCTTGAAATATCAGGATTTATGTAATTTGTACGCAATGGACGATTCTAGTGTTAGACTATATGACATTGAAGCTGATCCTGAAGAAAGGTAAGAATTTTAGAAATGATATTATGAAAATGTTAATATTAAAAACTTTTGATAAAACTCGAGTATCTGTATCTACAGGTCTAATGTGGCCAACCTCTTTCCACATGTGCTTGATGAAATGTTGGCAAGATTAGCTCAGTACAATGCCACAGCAGTTCCAGTTAACTGGCCAGGACCCGATCCAAAGTGCAACCCAGCCCTCCATGGCGGTTATTGGGGACCTTGGGTTTCATAATTCAAGTCTTATCAATCTTATACGCAGTGCAAGAACAGTTACTACTTACTAGTATTGGTGACTTGGAATTATTGAAATTTTCATAATCATTTATTGTCTGTGTTTCTTAATTACCAAGAGCGAATGTGAATTTTCTATGTCATTCAGTTTGTTTGCTAGTGTAAAATATTCTAATTACCGTTCAGTTGCTCGAGTGGTATAGACTGTCCGCCTTCTGATCGAGAGGTTCCGGGTTCGGTTCCCGACCGAGTCAAATAGTAGACTTTCAAATTGGTATCCGTTCCTTCCCTGCTTGGCAGTCGATATCGAGGAAGTGCAGAGAGACGGGATTGTAATAGTGATCCGGGCTATAAGCCGGAAGTATTGACACGTATACCGTGAGCGTCGACCTGGCGTATAATTATGACCTTAGTAGGTGAAAAACGCCATCAATATCTAATTTTTAAAAAAAAAGATATTCTAATTGATCTGTCATTTTAATCGACCAATTTATATGATCTGTTGTTTTTGTGATAATTTTATGCATGTGTTACATATCGGCATCAGGCTATGTATATCATGATTGGGCAGTTCATAAATTCCTTGGTATGTCTGGCAATCTATTGTGAATATTCAAATTCAAATAAATTTCTTAATCACTCTGCCAACGTACTGCCTGAAGTTGGCTCGCCGACAACGTATAAACTGGCGACTTCAACACCCACTGAATTGATTTGGTATATTAAACGATGATAATAATTGTTCTATGTCCAAGGTTCAGGCATAGGCCTCCATGTGATAAATGTGAAGGATTTCACAAGGCAAAAGCTTTTTGCGCCTGGAAAGACCTGCATTGGACAGTGAGGTGACGACAACTGACACAATGCGTCTAGCCAAATGTGCCTTACATGCACTTGCAATCGAAATAGTGCATGTAGCAGCAGCCAGCAGATACGTCTTTAAACTCTGTTCGTACAAATTCAAGCAATGGAATCCGTGTTGAAACCAGCAGTTTACAGACGGTGCTGGGGAGTACATGTCAGGCAGTTTGTAAATCGTCAGAGTAAGCAGTCAATGCGTGTGAATTGAACCATTCAGATAGATTGCCACCCACTTACGCAAGACATACGTTACTTACACATTGACAGTAACATATACATGGATGCAATATATATATATATTATATTTTCTCTGTAGTAATCATTGTGGTTTGGTGCTAAAGGTATCCTTATCGGACACCGTTCTTGTTCCTATAAGCTAGCAGTTACGCTCCATGTTGATCCTAATAATGCCGGCGCCTGGTAGGTCAGACGGTGATATGGTATCAGGTACGACACGAATATCCTGCTGATCATTTAACATACTCTTTAGCCAATGCCAGGTTAATTTATGTGTATTTTATTGGACCGAATCAGCCTGTCTGTCTGCACTGAGGGAATGTTATCTCGTGTTTCAATTCAATAACGTAAGTGTCTGAAATTCAATTTTTCATCAATGTTCCATTTTCACAGGTTAATTTTTGCTAGTTTTATATAGTGATCTCATTGTTTGCTAATATGCAAAGTTGCAAGACCGGACAAGCTACTGAAGCAAAAGCACATATCAAGAAAAAGTATGCTGAAAAGGTCCTGTCATCTTTGAATTGGCTTCGGGCTCATGATCTGATGTGCGATCTCACTCTCAAAGTTGGCAGTGAAAGTTTTCCTGTACATAGCCCGGTTTTGGCTGCAGCTTCTGAGTATTTCTTTGACTTGACAAAGACGAAAGATTCTGCAGCTAAACAGAAAGCTGTAATAGAATTAAAAGATTTGACACCACGTGTGGTGCGGGAATGCATTGAATTTATGTATAATGGTGCGGCATATATAACGTTAGATAGTGTTTTCGAGATGTTATCAGCATCACAAGTTTTCAAACTTGAAGATCTAACAGAGCTGTGTCTCGTCTTTTTGTCGGACAATATTACTTCTGAAAATTGTGTTAAAGTCAAAAGCGTGTTTGACAAATATGGCTATAATACGGAAAATGATAAACTAGATGCCTTGCTATCAGAAAACTCTGACCATAGCACCCAAACAAGCGGATTTCTGAATCAGGACAAGAAAAGCTTTGAGAGATACTTGAAATCGATACAACACGATCATGAATTGGCATGGTACTCTATAAAGAAATGGGTTTCTCGTGATTTGCTGAATCACAAACAACATTATTTTGAACTGGTCTCATTGACTTCTGATTGTTTCCCGGCAGGATTTATGTTAGACCCCATCTGGGAAGATCACCTGACGAAGCAGTCCAATAAGACTAAGGAATTGATTGCACACACCCTTCTCAATGATATCGAATCATTCAAAGATCTGTTAACATTGGAAAATTGCTTCATTGCTAAACAAATGTGTGAAATAATGAAACACCCTAACAGTAACGAAGCCCACGGTGAAGTGAGACTTTTTATAATCAAGCATTTTGAAGAATTATGTGACAATGACGCCATACTTTCTCTGAGCAAGGACGAGATATTTCAAGTTTTTCGTTCTCCGAAAACAAAGTATAATTCTGAAACAGTGAAGTGGAAAGTTGCTCTGGCGTGGGTCAAGCACGATTTGGCATTGAGAAAGCAGCATTTTCCACACCTTCTCGACTGCATCAAGTTACAAAACATGCCATTGAGTTTTCTTCAAGAGGTTAGAACAGAAGAGTTGATGCAGCAGTTCGATGAATGCAAAGAAAAATTGTTGGATGCATTTGCTGCTATTGCCAATCCCAGTAATCCTACTGCACAATCAGCCCCTACCACACCACAAAGCCCTAAGTTCTCTCCCAGCAAACTAGGAAGGGAGAGTAAGACAGGTGCAATCTCAAATAATGATGTATCTACCCCAGCACTATCATTTGCACCACAACAGATGGAACAGACTACACCAAAGAACTTTCTGGCTCCTAAAAGCAGTGGTAGCGTTGTGACTGATAGCCCAGTATCATCCCATAGAAGAAGGGGAAGGAGTAATAAGTCTGATGCAATTGAAAGTCCCAATAAATCTACTCTAAGATCCACCTCAGATACACAAACAGTGTCAACCTCCATGAATAGTCCGAAGAAATTAATGCCTCTAGACCGGAAGAGAGGTAACAGAGTTGTGACAGACAGTCCAACAGCATCTCCAGCAAAGAGAGTAGCAAATAAACGGACAGTAACTGATATTATTTCAAGTCCGGCAGCAAAACGACGCAAGCAAAATGTCAATGTTGATGACACTACTTCTCATGAATCAGTAGTCTCTTCTCCAGACAAACCATGCGTTGCTGTATTTGACCCAGCAACTGGAAAAGTGAAGGGTCTTGATCTTGTTAACGTTCAATGGGACGTAATGGCATGTAGTAAAGTTGCCAAAGATGCATATCAAGGCATCACAAGCAGAAAGAATAAGATGTATCTATTGAAAGGGGCAGAATTATTCGCTTTCGACGCAATAAAAAAATCATGGGACAAAATGCCATCGAAACAAAACAAACCAGATAAATTATCTCAGATGGTGGTATGGGAAGGCAACATCTATGTTTTACAAAACGGCCATTATGATGTCTTTAACATCACTGAAGAAAAGTGGATAGAACACAAGCCATTCAAGTCTTTGGGAGCAGGATTTTGTGCTTGTGTGTTAATGAATGATATTTACGCCTTGGGTGGCGAGTTGCAGCCAAACAGAGGAATTAAGTATAACATCCTGACAGAGTCAATCTCAGACATCAAACCTCTGGCGATAGGAAGAGTACACGCAGCAGCTGTGTCGCTAAAAAATAAAGTTTATGTTCTTGGTGGAACTGTGAATCAAGAGCTAGGTGCATCAACAGAATGTTACGATTCTGTTACTGACATGTGGACGACGATGGCGAATATGCAAATGAAGAGGTCGCATTTTTCTGCTTGTGCTTATGATGGAAATATTTACGCCGTTGGAGGTGGACTTCCCCATACCGGAACAATGGACACGGTCGAAGTGTATGAAACAGGCGTCAGAAATAATTACAAATGGCGAATATTCCATAGGATGCTACGAATGAGTGACTATGCGTCGGCTTGCATCGTAGGCGTACCATCCAATTCATAGATGCTATAGATATTGTCCATACTGAATTATCCCTTTCGATTTTAGTTGGAACCATTTCTTGACTGGAAAGTTGGTTGTTTTTATTGTTGATTCTTAACCTAACTCCTTTCAATACAAGCACAGCAAGACTTTGTTTCCATCATGCATTGTTAGCAGCAATCTGAGATGCTGTTTCTTAGCTATACCATCTTCACTTGATGAAGTAGTGGAACTCTGAAAGCTAGTGAATTATATTTCGATACACTGAGCTTGACTTTAAGTCTGCGGTAACTCAATCTTATTCAGTCCGACGATCATTGATATACCTGATAGGCTGGTGTAGTATTTGGAGTGGCCAGTGGCGTCAATATACTGTTCGTCAATAATTGTTCAGTGCCATCTGCTGCTGTAAAGAATGCCGCATTCTTCACAATTTTATATAAGTGGTTGTGAACAGATTGTCTAATGTTCAGCAAATCTCACCGTGTACCGTACTTACTGTAGTTTTGTATGTATTGCACACTGTTTTACTGAATAAACAGTAAAAATTGAAATGTGGTGAATTTTAGTATTCACGAATTGCAGCATAATCGTTAATTTACTATCATCTGCTTAGAACTTTCTAGAGTTCAGAGGGGTGTGGTTGCCTCGATGTTGGACGTTGTATACCGAAAAAATTGGTAATGAGTATGATATCGGACGAATTAGCGTGATTAGAATCACATAACCACAATTATCAGGCAATAGTATAGGCCTACTACATGGACTACATTAGGCCATGGACAGTATAAATAATAGTTACGAGCTAGCAAAATCGAGGAAGACGGTTGGTGGACAGAGCGTGGAAGCGCGGGCGAAATTGGAATGACCTCTCTTTGATTGGCGGAGCCACGCGTTCCAATTTCAAGGCCACGCGCTGATCGGCCGAGAAGACGGAACTAAGCGCGAAATTGGAGCATTTTTGCACCCCAAATATTGGCTACTAGGACCGTCTGACCCCTCGAAATCGCATCTTTCGAATACAGGACACGGATGCACCACCCTTTTTGTCAGTCAGCATGGCCTTCAGGGCCTCGAGTCAACAAGATTCGTTACGGTCGAGGCCCAACACTCCGACTCACGAGTCACGACTGCTTCGCCGTGGCCTTTTTTTCGCTTATGACCTTACGATGAAAACAAAAAATCCGTAGGCCTATGTCTGTCTGCCCGGCTTTGGTCGAGTCTAATTTTCAATTCTGTTGCGTTCAGAACCTACAATGGCCTATCCCTAACACAACATGAGCTCATTGCAATCGTGGAAGGTTCATTTTATTTGATGAAAGTGATATATAACGTAACGTATATATATATATAGGCCTATACATTAAGACAATGAATTTTGATAGAATGGCTGAAATCGTAGGGTGAAATGTACCAAAGGCGACGAACAATTGCATATTGGCATGTACAAATTACCGTTGTCGAATTATGAAATATATGCTGCAAAATCCGGAAGACTGGTTTGTAATCTTGGTCGTGTGACACTAAAGACGACAAAATCACTATCCGCAGCTGCCCTGCAAGGCGCCAGCATTTTGAGGTTAATGTTGAGGGATGGCAGTGACATAGAAAAGCGACAGCTGATATCTCCGTCTCATTGTCAGAAGGACAAATTAGACAGTGCTCTCTACAGTCTAGATTTACCTCTGAATTCCCAACATTGAACAATTGAACTCATCATGAGCTAGATTACAAGGAACGTAATGAAGACCTTGGAAACAGTACGTCAATCAAAGGAGAAAATGAAATGAGTACAGACATTCTCATATTTGGAAGTGCATAAGAGACAAAGAAGCATAAGGAAAGAGAAAATACTGTGTTGTAACAGCGTAACCACAAGGTTTGAAACAATATGGTAACACATATTTCAAATTCCTGAATATCGGGTATGTACACGAGTCAGCAATGGCAATGACATACGTAATTTATCAGCAGATGTGGCTGGAATTTGCTTGCATGAAGAAATATCCAACTCTCTCAGCCATTTACTGTTCTTGGCCAGCACCGAGAAAAATCTGAAATACATAGCATACTGTAAGTAAATTTACGTCAGAGAGCTATTGCAACAGCAAAAGTTCAGTTTACTGGCTTCAGAATGAAATGAAATGTCATCAGCCATCAAACCAGTAGGCCGCAGATTCCAACACCATCAGCTGCATTATAGCAAAGATCAAGATTGAGACATACATGTTAGATCAGTTTAGGACTTAAATACCACCAAGGTCAATGTATTGTGCTCCCTACTCCATGAACATGAGATCAAAGCGTTTTGAGAGATGCAAGGACACTAGTGCAGCAGTGCAATCCAATACAGCTGCACACATGTAGAGTGATCATTGAACATTATTCAGTGCACTAAATGTCTCAGTTACCTTGGCGTAATATTGTCACAATTTGATAAGTCCAACATCTCCAATCGATATAAGCGACGGATAACAGCTTCCACTCCATCATCACTCACCTGTTGTGAACAAAACCAGTTAGTAGCAACCAGCGTATTACCCAGATCAAGTCACAAAAATTGAAGCTACCTTAGAGCCGGAGATCGCGAGTTTAGTCAAAAGCGTGCATCCAAATGATATACCGCTTAAAACTTTGTCGGTCACAGATTCTGACATCATGTTCAGCTCAAGGTGTTCCATCATAGGAAAGAGAGGTTCGTTCACACTGAAAATGTGGAGGTCATTTAGTAAAGAGTTACACGTAAAATATTATTAACAGGCTTGGATTCGGTAGTGCCACCATCATTCAAGCTGAATCAACTTGGCTCAATCAGTAACTTATTATTTTGAGAGAAGCAGCTCCATCGAAGCTTCATCCGACCAAGTCAGACTTGCTCAACATCCTAGTCAAAGGGGTGAATTAGGAATAGGACATTGCTCACACTCTTTGTTATTTGTTTGTTGCTAATTTACACACAACTAACTTGATACAAACACACTACACTACTGGTGCCAAAATCATGCGTCAATGTGTGAATGATCTGCACATGCAGGCTGGGTGCGATAATTAAAGGTAATAGGCCTACCAAATTATAAATATCTTTAGCATGGCGCGGTCTGGAATTTGAGCCCATGGCCTACCAGTTTACTAGATGATGAGCTAACCACGACACCTCAGCCTCTGTAGGCCTATAATGTGCAGTTCCAAATATGCTATTATCCAATGTGCAGAACATGACTAATATGCACTATGCAGACACAAATCCGCACACTTTAAATACAAGATGACTCACAAACATAAACACCAATTGCCAATACAAATCATGATTAAGTTTCTATCCCAGGTGTCACAGGCAGTTTCCTAGAATCCCCATCCAGACTATTTCTACCAATTCATTATATTCAGTTGCTCATAGTAAGTGAAGTACGGTAGTTTTAAATAAGTGTCACATCGCGACAAAGCCGAGGTTGAATAAAAGCAACGATGCCCGATGCCTATGTGCGTACATTCGTGAGTGACCTTGCTGTGAAATATGACTCAAGTATTAGATACGACTACCAGTTGCCTATGATTTACAAGTAACGATATGAAGTGAGAACTTATGACTGCTGCAAGAAAGACTTTGGACCTCAGCACCTGTCAATCAAATTTTCAAAGCTTAAATTACAACTTGTTTGGATGCAAGCATGCACGAATAAGGGCGTAGTATATTTCTGTCCCTGTTCTTTTTGCTGCATTTACACAGGCTCGCATGATATACACAGTACACTATCACTCTACCAGTATATATGCATGTCATGAGATCAAGCAGCCGCCTAAAGGAGTTGGCAGGCTGTTGGAAGTCAAGCGGCACCCCACTGCACTATCGTCAATGTGCTGGCCATCTAGCAAGGAAGCTACCGGATACGGTTTTTAACATCATTGGCATGATGAGGTCTCCAGATTTGAACCCGGGTTTTGTGGCCTACCGGGTTCGACTGCTGTTTTACTGCTCCTCCGTTGAAAATCAAGTTGAGAGACTTGGTTGGTATTATTCAAATAATTACCCGTACATAAAATGTGTAGAAGCTGCTTACAAATTGAATCACTCACCAGAATATTCTTATCAAGCTTTCGTTGGAGACGTTGCGACAATTTGAAAGTGCCAATCGCTTCAACAGTTTCAAGCGTCCTATTCCTTTCTCCAAAATAGTTGCCTGCAGATCCGATGTAGGCAAGTCCTCTGGAACTGAAGTGATATTTTTACAAATTCTCAAGTAATTACGAGTATGCCTACCGTACCGAGTAGGCCTAGAGAACTGGCAAATTATTTTATCGTCGGCAAAGCACTCCAAACATTATAATACATTAAATAAAGGATGAAGGAGTGAAGCTCCAAAAACTAGTGAGCTAAGTTTTCAAAAAGAATTGACTAGATGTTAGAACCGTAGTCACGCATTATAAATCTATTGCTATCAAAGTAATAGTCTGTCATTCACTACAATCAAAGACGAAATAGCCCTAATATTGAAGTTATGCTGAATTTCAGATTTGTTTCTGATATTTTTGTGTTTGACCTAATGTTGGGTACACATAGCCTCTATTCTGAAATTTTGCAGGCCAATTATCTCAAATTTCTAAAAGGACACACGGGGTTTGCATTACCACAAAAAGATATGGCAAGGTACTGAAAAGAACAAGTCACCAACACTTCATAGGAATGAAATCATGAATATACTGTAATCATTTACAGTACCTTATCGCAGCCATTATTTACGTGTAATTGCTACAGCAGTTGCATAAGTATAGGCACTAGGAAGTCTCATACATAGCAAGAAACTGAAAACCATGGCTAGTGGAAAGTAATTTGATTGAAAGACCATGATATGAAGAAACGTGAAGCATTTTGAAAGTAATACGGCTAATTTGACACCACTATAAACGGGTTTACTCTGTGAATGTCGAGACCAATAAAAATGGACGTGATGGACTGATTATTATGATTTTACTGAAGTCTATAAGAACTAGAGGCTACTACAGATTGGCAAACACCAGAAAAGTCTGAATTCCAGACTAAAAATCAACCGAAACCAGTGAATCAAGCTCTTGACCGATGCTCAATGAGCATTTCCTATTCAGTTTCAAAATATTTTATTTACTGCTTTTCTCACACAACTGTCGGCATAAACCTCTGCAATTAATTTTATAGCAAATAACACACCAACATCAAAAAAGGTCGAATATTACTAATGGTAGTTAATGATATAAAGCGCCCTATGGGCAAATTGTGTACGTGAAAATTGAGGGTGCAAAGCCGAATGTCGTTGGGAATTTAAAATCATGCTCTTGCGATAGCTCACTGAGAGCGGCATCTCAGACCAGGGGTGGGATGCTTTCAGGTCATCCCTAGACAAGTGCGGTCTTGAGTCCAGTGCTACCGCGATTGCAGTGCAGAGGAGCAAACCGCACATCATGTCATCCATTCCTGTACAATGTATAGGTTAAGCCACCCAATGGTGTGACTGGCCTGAAGAATCTGGACAAGGCCACCACGCAGTCGCTGCTGTGTGGTTGTCCTGACATCTAGTCCAAACAAAAGAAGAAGAAGCTCACCTAGACATTTATATTCCGAGCCTGGAGAGCCCAAAAAGCCTGACCGTCCATGATTGGATGAATATCTTCCAGTATTCAGAAATTCAACTGCATAAAGAAGATTAATCAGATAATAAAATGTCACAAAAACAAACAAGATTTTCTTTCAAATAACAGCTAAGTAGTGGCTACCTTTCTCGATGTTGACTGAAGGAAATGTTTTGTTTTGAGACAAGTTAACTTCCGCACCAAGCAAACCACGATCGGTGATATAGTGGCACCATGACAATGATAAATCTTCCAAGTTCGTCGCATATTTGAATATACACTGAAAATAAAACACAATTGCCAATTAGCATGATAATGTCCCATGTTTCACGGCCTAGAAGGTAAATGATCAAATCGTAGATTTAGATTACACCTTAGCTTGCAAAGTACTTCATTAAGAATCAACCCGTAGCCAGTAACAAACAAATTGTTTTCTCATTTGGCTTCAAACGGAGTTCAGTACTGGTAACGGTAACGAAAGGTCAAACTATTCAAATTCGAATGCCCAGCCTGACTAGGTACCAATCTTTATGAGGTATTTTCCCTAAAATTGCTTAGCGTTAAATAGAGACAACCACAACTATAGACAGAGACTTTGTAACTTAGGTCAATGTCGGTAGTAGAGTACCTTACATTGCAATTTTGGCTTCAGTGACAAGATAACTATACAAAAGATGTAAAGCAACGACAATAGCCAACACTTCAAATTCTTCAAGTAGAACTAGGAATTTCCCAAAATTTCATGACAAAATTCCAATCCGTCATGATATGACATTAGTCTCTAAAGCCCTTCAATACAGGCCAAAGTCAAAGTTTGTGCTCTGTGCAACTTTTGCATGTTGCGGCTTACTGTACTTCATCACGTTACGAAGCATGATATCACTTGCATTGTATATATATAATATTATGACTAGCATATAATAACACCTAACAAAAGGATCATAGCCAAAAAGCACATAGCCTCTATCACGAAAACACATGTAAAAATGGTAGCCTAAGGTATCAGTAGCATCACATACCAATATGTCTCTGGGCTCTGAGCCTCGTGAAATGATGTGTATTTATGCATTTAATTCACCAGTCAAAGAGAATAGATTTGCAAAGGTAAGAAATCTATTGCTATTTGCTACTATGTAAGAAAACACAGATTGGCAAGGAGGAGATGTAACACATCCTGTTACTACTAACTCTAACACTAACCCTTGATAAAACAAGATAAATTTAAAGCAGTTACCTACCAAATACGACTACATCTTATCAAGACAAAATCAAAATCTGGTACCGGTAGGGCCTATGTAAGATAGGCATACTAGAACGCAGATTCAATCACCTGAATAGTAAGATCCGTTACATATTTTCCCGAGTTGATACTCAGCTTGGTAAGAGATGAAAAATCCACCGGTCTGGTCTCAATGAAGCCATTAGTAACAGGCTGCGTTTTGAAGCTATATAAAACAAGACTCAATTAATCCTGATCTACAACACTATTGAAAACCCATCCGAGTATCGCACCAATTTATCTTGTCTTCTTCAGATCCAGTCTGTTCATGTAACATTGTAAAATTACATCCACTGCAAAAATTCTCAAATTTTATACCAGGATCAACGATACTATTTTTTCAAATCACCATACTTTGCGATGAAGTGATGCAAATTCGGTAGCGAAGTCAAGATTGGATAAATACTTTTCGTGATGTCATAACACTCTGAAATATCCAGAATACGCAATCCATTCAGAGACAAAAGTCTTATTGCCGATGTGTCGTTGATCTAAAGATAACGGATCACGGATGTGCAGAACGTAAAGACAACGACCGGATCTCCCACTTGATAGGCTACGGTACTAGAATATTATGCTCAAAGTTTCAAGGTTCAACCTATGCTATGTCACTAACAATGACATCACTAGACTCAGCTATGCCCCTATGTGATTTCATTACTAAGGCTGAATCCAAGAACCCAACCCCAAACCGCGAAGAAAATCATATCAAGTCCTTACTCTCTGCAAGGTGTGTGCTCGAAGAAATGAAACTTTGTTAAAACTTGGATACATTCCGACTCGGTACAGCTTGCAGTTATAAAATACATGTCGGCTTAGCAGGATGGGTTTGTTCCAAAAATCTTGAATTGGTTTATTGCTGCATACATTATGCAGTGAGAGTCAGTGATAATAAGAGAGGCCAGTTAGGCTTTATCCCAGAAAAGGAAATATCCTTTCTGAAGTGCCAAGTCTGAGGATTAACATGTGGCAATGTCAGAGGAAATTGCCACACAATGCACCGCTTTACATACCTTCCTGCATTTAGTAACATACAGCTCTTGGAGATCCGGCAAATATGCACATATTGCTGAGAGGGCCTGATTTCCGATTTCCAAACAACCACGGAGATCAAGAACGTTGAGGAAACGCTGACATTTAACAAAACCGACAATGCCAGAATCCCCAATCTCCCTATCAGCAAAAGTATCAAAACGACCACAAATGAGGCACTACACTTCAAAATTATCTCAAGCAGTATATATACCTGCAATTTTGAAGTACCAATTCTCTTAAGTTGACTCCGTTTGTGGAAGCTAGTGTTTGCAGAGCGGAGTTAGTGATTCCGGTCCGGCTCAAATCGATTCGTCTCAACGTAGCTGACCTCAACGATACCAACTGAAGAACAGTTGAAAACGTCAATGCATGACGCTGAGAGTTTCCAAAATCACTGAACATAAAGTTAAATGTAGGAAGTCATGGCGATATGTGCAACAAACGCAGTACACAAGCATTAGGCTGTATAGCTTGTCAATAGTCTACAGCACAAATATATAGTCACTACAGGTTTACCTCAGCAACAAAAAACACCGCTTGAAAAGGCCAGGGCAAACAATGTCACAGAAAATGCATTATATATATATATATTTACCATATATACTCAATATGTATATATATATATACAAATAATGCAAACAACAAACTCATAACAATAAGCTCACCTGAAATATACATTACATGATGCTAGAGAAAGCGACTCTAAAAGCGGTGTTAAGCCGATCAATGTTGTCAAGCTCCTATCCTCCAGATATCTTATAGATGCGAGATTCAAGTCTTTGAGTCCTTGGAGAACTTCACCAAGTTCACTGCGCCGTTCGTTATTTTGTAGAAAGTTACCAGGCATAAACAAACTGTTGCATCCACAAATATCGAGACCCTATGAATACGACAGAGAAAGGATGAGCGTGATCGTGTGGTAAATTAAGCTAGTCAAACCACCTTTGTCTTCGTACATGTCAGTTTGTTGTCTAAATGCACTATATAGCATGCCAATGCTTACATGACTAGTCAGCTAAATGGAAAAACTTTTATTTTTATGGCATCTGTTAAGTCAGTTACCAGTACGCTCGATTCGCTTATGTGCAATGTGCATAATCCTTAACTGGAAGATCAAAAGAGATCAAGCTTTCAAGTCTCCGCCAAGGCAATAATAGTGGAATGTAGGGCTACATGACAATAAAGAGATGCAGCAAGTCAAATTTCTATGCGGGAAATCTTTGTTAACACAGAAATAGGTCACAGAAAATAGTTACTAGTACATAGGCCTTACCTCAAGAAATTCACATTTCTGTAAAATATCAACAAAGCTCCCTTCCAGAATCACAGAACCTTTTAGTGACAACTTCAACACATGAGGCCCCAACACGGAAGGTTCGCTATTCAACAGTGCTCTGTTCAAAACATGGAACATGAAAAAATTCAATTCAAAAGGGTACTGAGGGTAAATTTTCATACTTGACATTCAGGTTCTCGCTCAGACCGCTGATGGATAGATTAGGAGATTTGCAATAAAAATACACATTGTCATCTGTCAGTACAGCCTTGGCGTCGAACACATACAACGATTTCCAATGTAAAGCAGGATCCACTGATGCTTCATAGCTTTGATAAAACATAAGAATATGACTAAGCCTATCGAAAAAACCTAACTAGCAATTAGTGGCTTCAGCAGCTTCCGGTTAAGACATCTGTTAAGCTAATTTGTGATTGTGACAGATTCATGAAATGTAATAGGGCTAACACGCCCCGAGGCCATTGGTATCATCTATTCATCTAGATTATAAAAAAAAGGGCTTTTTTGGTACTTTATAACTCGAGATGCGCTGTTCTAAGCAAAATGTTGCTCAGCGTTAAATTTGTGTGCAGACACTTGAGACTGCTGAGACAGACATGGGCTACAGTAGGCTACTTTGTCTTCAAACTTATCCTAAAGTGTTGTCAGTTAAGAACTGGCTTGGTAATGGCAAAAATATGTTTTAAAAACTGTAGCAGTAGTCTCCCTGACAGGCATTCAGCATTGCAGGGTAGCGTGAAGATGGCATGAAGGTATAAGATGTTGCCTACTTGACAACCCCAATTTGCAAGTCCTTCATCCACACGGAACCAAGAACTACTTTAAATTTGTTGAAGACATTAGCGTCAACGGTGATTATTCTGATCATGTTGGGGCTGGTCTACATCTTTCAAAGCCATACAAAATCAAATCCAGGTCTTCCCTACAAGCCTAAGAATTTTTTCATTAAACAATGCATTGTTGAGAGAAGGTACAGTCAAATCGATACTGGTATTAACTTAACACTATTGTCAAGACCAAACTCACCATTTTTTGCAAGTAAGTGCACATTCTCGACGATCTGCAAGATTCAAAAAGCTCAAAATACGCGAGATAATCTGAAAATGTAAACACTTCGTCATTGAATATTTACATAAATAGACACCATGCAGAATAATGTAATAATATAGAACCCCCATAATTTCAGGATAAATAGGCCTATATATATTATGGTATGCATGTCCCTCTGCTGAATTAGACCAACCGAACCATGGATTGTGTGTCAGCAGAACTCCTAGGGCTAGGGTTCCTCCCTTTTCATATAATCTCATTACTGTCAGAACTACACCTTCAGCGATAATCTCATTCAGTAATGTTGGGTAAAATTACAGAGTGATCAAATGTCGAAATTACTGGGTACCAGGCTACCAATCTTACTGCGTAATACCAGTAATTATACAACATGACAGCAGGGTGAGAGATGCTTAGGTTCCGTCAATGCTAATTTATATTGTTAAGAAGATCACCACAGATTTAGCGTCCAGCCTTAGTTTATTGAGAATTAAAACATTCACTAGTTTTCGGAGCTCCACTTTCAAGATCTTCACCTGATGAAGGAGTGGAGCTCCGAAAGCTAGTGAATGTTTCAATTCTCAATAAACTAAGGCTGGACGCTAAATCTGTGGTGATCTTCTTAACAATATCTATTGATCGTCCGCCATCGGCTCCACTACACTCTTCAATGCTAATTTAGTAATGAGTTATTAAAACTGACATGGCATGTCAAACAGCCTAATCAATAGGCCACGAATGTATTATAAGGAGGTATTATACCTGGTATATATAGCCCATATTTGTATGAATATTTGAAGTATCAGTTTTAATCAATGAAGTCTGAAATTGACTATAATGTCATGATAAAAAACTATATATAACTCATAACAAGACATGGCAACGCCTCCTGCAGCCAACAATCAAATGTAGAATACAAGTATCGTAGGCTACTCTCACACCCATTCCCCACCCCTCGCTTTGTTGTTGTCAAAAATACCAAAAATACTCACCTCGACAGGTAAATCCTCCATACAATTTACTATTCAGAATCTGTACAATTACACATGAATGATATCCATACATGCATCAGCTATATCAAAGGATCTAATGTCTGAAGATAAAATGACAGTAAATAGCGCGAAAAGGATAGCGACAGTATGAAAGGATATAGAATTGTACAATTAGTTCTGCAAACGACGGTAGGAGGCCATACAATTACAACACATTTTATTCATTGCCAAAAACTAATATCTCCATCACAAATTATTAATGACTCCAAGCTAGTTGTTACTGGTACTTAAAATTGTGGTAGAAGAAATTTCTACTAGCTTGTATAGCAAATTTCAAATTGAGGGTGGTTCTTCAAAAAGATATGATAAACAACAATTTGATTCAATCAATGCTAGTTAAATTGACCATGCACGGTATGAATAGTTTAATACAGCAATAAAATCAAGCACATGACACTGTAAAGTATTTGATAAACAAGAAAATTTCAAAAAAATGTAATGAAGCAATCAAACAGCACTTTTTCATAAGGCTTGTTTCTAATATGAGTGGGCTGAGACTTCAATTGGCAAAAAAAGCTTGTTTTAACGATTTTCATGCACGAGTATAATGGTAGGCCTAGATTCGTGGTGTAATGGTAAGGTCATCAACATTAGAACATGTAGGTCTTACGATAAGTACATTATTTGCAGCTTCCTCCTAGACGGCCAATGCAACGTGGAGCCACCTTGCGAGTGACAGTGAAAGGGCAGGAAGACAAACCAATGGCAGGTTGCCTCAAAAGTAACTTGAACAGCAACAAAAACATCCGTGCCACCCGGTACTTTCAATGTCCCCTGATCCTCATGCTGCCATGGGCGCCACTAAATTTCATGATATATACATGTACATGTAATATTCATTAATCCAAGGGGTCATCAGTTCTTCTCAAATCTTCAAGGCTAGCCATCAACAGTCAAACTGATATGGTATATTGCAAAGTATGAATTATACATAATACGGTACTAAAGAAATCTCACAGTTTAATGAATATCTATAGAGGTGGTAGTTGGTGCCTACTTAGGATGCATCATACTGTTGTCTGAGCTCTGAAATGGCAGTCCATGTGCAAGAGACAAAAACCTGAAGTCAATCAAAAATCCCCCTGGCCATATTGTTACATCTGAAAAATTGTTTCTAGCCAAAAATGCAGTCCTTTCTGTAATTAGCTTCAAGAAATATACAATTAATCTTAGCAAGTTGCAGCTTATTTAAGACTAAGGGACACGCATGTCAAATCAATTGTTTTTCCAAAACAAACCGACTCATCAAATTTAGTGAGGGTCATATATATATATATATATATACAGAGAGGAATTTCATTCTCTGATGTTGTTCATTTCACAAGGATCACGCAGTATTTTAATACAATCTGTTGATTGTAACTGTTTCCATCACACATTGCAATGATTATTTCAAATTCGTGTAGCTGCCAACGAAAAACTTGTCAAATTGTGGTGCAATTCGATGTGCCCATCCCTATCCAAAACGAGGAAAGAATAATAAACTGATGGACGTCAGTCTTTTCTAAATGATGAAGGCAACAGCTTTAGATGAATAAACTGCAAAACACTGGACGATAACAACAAAAACGGGCATTCCCATATTCTTCTTCACCAGGGCCACTCAAAGTGGAAGCTGGGGCACCGCCCGGGGCCCTACAAATCACGAAATAGCAATGGTAATCAACAGATGTACAACATTACATTGGGGGGGAGGAGGGCAAAAACATAAAGGGTACTGTTATCCCAATTTGGACTAGATACTCAAAAAATTTGGAGAAATTTCCGTGCGACCCTGATCTTCACCCCAAGTCGAAGTATAAACACAGCTGTAGCAAAAGCATCTTATGGTGCTTCCAGTACTAATACACTGTAGTCACCTAAAACATTCTCAAATGCCAATGGTATAATGAGCTTGAAAAAAGAAAGCGAAAAGAATTGATAATATATACATCAAGTATTATAAAATGGTCAAAATGCGAATTGATAAGTTGAAAAGAGTTATATCAAGGGCAATCGATCGTTTGTAATCACTCCAAAGACAGATTCTGTACAAATGACGTTGTCAAGTAAAAGGTTTTTAGACAAATAAGAATAAGGCATATATAGCATACAGCGATGCTTTCCTTACACTTCTTCCTCGCCTTGCACAGCGGTGGTAGATCCAGTGGCGATAACGATAATGTCCTCTTGATGTCCTAAGTCGCTGGTGTTGTCAAGCCGGTATTCCAAGTTGTACGGTGTCTGAGCATCTATGATAGATTCGTCAACAGTATGATATTCTGTTGAACTGCATGTTGGTGGTTCTGGAGATGCTTCTTCTTCAGTCTCATCATCTGACAACAAGACTGCGATCGATGATTCTGACACCCTACTCCTGCTTCTCATTGCGGCTTCGGCTGATACTAGATATTCATCAGCATTAGTGCGGTGATTTTGCCCAGAATTCATGATGTGTTGTATTTCGGCATCAGCTGGATGGGCTGGGGATAATTCTCGTGACTGGTATTCATTCAACCCGGATAAAAGTCTTGATGTTGATTGAGCGGAGGTTCTTGGAGTTTCATCATTAGATTCCAACTCTGGTTCAGTGGTACTTCTAGGAGTGGATGTGGAACCCACGAAAACGCCACGATTAGTAAATGGATTTCTTAGAGTGAATCCAGTACCGTATCTTGCAGAATTGGCGGAAGCTGCTTCAGATGATGGCACGAGAGGGGTGTTTTCATCATCAGAAATATCCGGGGAACCATCAGATGAAACACTCGATTCATCATCGCTCAACACTTTACGCTTACACAATGGGCAAACACGCCTGCTACTTGTTAACCATGGATCAACGCATTTGCAATGATAGGCATGTTGACAAGGCAGAATTCTCAATACTTCCCCTTCTTCATAATCTTCTAAACATATCGCACACACATCATATTCATCCTCCTTTTTGAATTTCTTCACAGGGAGTTTCTTTAGTCTTTGCAATGAAAGCCTTCCGCGTCTGGTACGTCTGTAATCCCTCATACATCGTACACATAAAAAGCATAACAAAGAAAAAAAGCATATGCCAATCACAACCAAAAAGGGGACGAGATAGTCGTAAATATTGAATCGAGTTTCAACCAATTCCACATACGGACCCCCTGGTATATCATGTAAATACGATCCATTGAGTATCTTCGCCGAATCCTCTCCCACGAATAACGAGGGAATGTAAATTTTATTCACTACCTCTGGAAGTCCACTGTTCATATGTAGTAGGACGTTAGAACCCACATTGTAAACAATTGCTGCCAAATAGCCAGCACGCTGTGCATTTAAAACTTTTAATGCAAAATCACAATTGCCTCTTGCAATAAGCACAAAGTTGAAAGCGGTGAAATTAGTTTTAAATGATGTTGGTGGGTTTATAGCGCTACAACCATCAAGAGGTTCTCCCAGATAAAGCACACCGAGCCGTCCCTCCGAATCGACACCAGGTCCAAAACTGGACTCTGCATCTGCAAACGACATCGTTTTGTTATCAGCTCTATATGCGTAGATTGTTGCATGAACTTGACATCCGTTCATGAGAACTGTCACAAATAATACACAGGCTAGTAAAAATGCTCCCATCACCATCCGCGAATTCATGCGCTTGGTGACAATATTTCAATAAGCGTCTTCAAAGTTTAACCATACCTATACATCCCGAAATTCCTACAAAAACAAAGAACAGTAGGCTAGTAGTAGTAGAAGTAGTGCTACATTATAGCCTACCTGTCAAGCGAATTCAGCTACCAAATATATCACGACAATGCCATGCAGACATATCTACCAAAATTGTGTCTTCGTGGGTACCGCTCATTATGCCTCCGGCTAACTTCGGAATGAAAATATTAAACACTTTAGCTCCTGTGTTGTTCGTTCATCTTTAGACGATGACCAACAAGTTTGGTCACATGAGGCGTTTCGATTTGACCTAATCTCTGTTCACTCAAGCATGACATGAACAGTCAAGTTCGATAGGGGCGGTACGATTTACCTGACATATAGGTATTTTCGTGACATATACGTTTCTCCTGACATATAGGTAGCATGACTAATAGGTTGCTGATGCGTGACATATACGTTCTTCTCCGGCGTGACATGTATATAGGCTCAGTTAATATACAAATGCCTTATGGAAACTTCTCTCCTAGTATGGTGAACATCGTAAGTTTACCGACCCCACAAATGTTGTCCCCAAAACACTCTACCCCTCCTCATAAGCAGAGGGAAGAATTTATTGTAGTGATATTTTTCTTGTGGTCGCTATTGCTTTACGGGCCCAATCCGAAATCAACGTACGGCCCACGTATAGCGCGAGGCTGCAATATGCCATGACCTTTGGTGGCTCGTTTGTGGCCATGTTTGGGCCATTTACGGCCGTAACTGGCCCACGTGAGTGCGATATACACGGCACGTGCCATCTGTGACAAAGATGTTTAGGCTACATGGGCCAGGTATCTCCGTAACATAAGGCCATGTGTGGGCCTCATAACGCGTGGAGTTCCATGCACTAGTCTTGGCAACCCCACACGAGGGCCACGTAGGCCTACGGACGTCGCATTTTTCGGACTGGGGGCGCCCAAAACGCTCCAATCTCCCCCGGTACTCCGATAAACCCGTAATATGGAGGCCCATCAAACATGGCAAGATCTGCCTCGTGAAAATCTAAGTGTTATTTCAATGTTTATTTTTTTGTTCAAGGCAGAGAATAAACACAGAACGAAAAGGCAAGGACCATTGGTTTTTGCCAGCATATCTATAGCCTCAGTGTATCGGTGTCACTGTGTGGTGTAGTGGTGGTTCCAATTATTTTAGCAGAAATTGCTAAGAATTTTGGACTGCACCATATCACGTACGATCATAATAACTGATGGAATTTCAGTCTATCCACAAAATTGAGATATCTCAGAAACTATAGGCTATATACCGGCGGGTACACTCAAAAACTCCGTCCAATACACCCACTTCATTATCCGGCATTTTCCACAGGTTTTATCGCGTTTCCATATCTGAAATAGTATACAGTATACATAAGGTTACCACGGAAAACCGAGATCGGTGAGCATGTTCATTAGCCTACATCAAAAATTTTCTTAAGTATAGTAAATATAATAAGTCACCACAGATTTAACGTCCAGTCCAGTTTATTGGTATATAACACACAAGCTTTCGGAGCTCTGCTCCTTCATCTTCACTTATTATATTTATTACTATTTGAATCGTCCGCCATCGGCTCCACTATTTTCTTAATAAGTATAGTATATAGGCCTATAGCATTATTAGTGCTGCATCTACAGTAGGCGTAGTATATAGAATATGTAGCCTATACACAGCCTATATGATAAGTGATTATTTTAATTGTAAATTCGCGTAACTAGCACAAAGTGTCACAGACGTAAGGGCATAAACTCAACCGGAACCCTGACATTTGCATTACGTACACTCTTTGGTATAATTCGGCCGAAGAGAAACCACTCCTACGCAGAACCTGCATAATATTCATGCAGTGGTCATTTTCACACAATACTACCGATTTAACAAAATCCTTTCTCACATGAACCGGGAAAGGAATGCCTCCGTGTGCACTCATTCGTAAGAGGTATATTGCCCTTCGTGCATCAACAGAATGTGCGACATCTTCAATTTCCACGTTATGCACTGTTCTGCAATGGCTCGGAATAAAACGTGCACGTAAGGATTTCGAGCATACCGGACACTCGGCATTTTTTCATTACCCGTGACTGATGATTCGTTATTGCAGGGAGGAACAGGAGCGAATTTGCGACTATCTGCGGAATCTTGTCCGTCCAAATTGTCAATCGTCTTTGTCGTGGCAGTAATGTTACTATTGTTGCAGTGTTTACTGAGATGACGGATGAAAGGTTGTTTATTTACGACAGAATGGCCGCATTTCGGGCAGTGAAAGTGCGCTCTGGGCAAGATTTCCTTATCTTCATGATTTATCTTGCACGAGAAACAAATATTACTATCAAATGGTATAGCGCCGTTCAAGTGACTTTGAATGAAATGTTTCTTGCATCGAAAGAAAGTTTTGAAAAAAGAAGAGCAAAGACGACAATGCCAATGTCGACTTTTTTCCGTACAAAGACAGGCGTCAGTGATTAATTCCCTGGGCAAATCTTCATCAACTTCCTCCTTCCGAATGTATACACGTAAACAGCTGTCTCGATTAGACATAAGTCACATAACCCTATTTTACTGCCGTAGCCTAACCCCTGCAAATGCCTATATATTCGATTAATTTTGCAATTTTATTTTAATAAGCTGGACCGGACGTTAAATCTGTGGTGAATTATATATTATTTCTATTACAATATCGAAATGATGAAGATTCACTACCGTCCAGCCTTGGTTTATTGAGGGTTACAACATTCACAAGCTTCCGTAGCTCCGCTCCTACCTCAAGTGAAGATGGCTGAGAATCATCTTTCCGATATTGTGGCAATAACTAAATCGCTTCTGTACAAACGCAGGCGTTAATGATAAAATACATGTGAAAATTTTCTTCGACAATTTCTTCCTTCGGGCTGTACACGCAAATCGCTGTCTCGATTTAGCATAACCCAATTTTACTGCTGCGTAGCTTCACCCCTAGTATGCCTATAATTCGATAAATATTACAATATCGTAAAGAAGATTCACCACCGTGCAGCATTGGGTTATTTATCAGGATTAAAACACCCACGAGCTTTCGGAGCTCCGTATATGACATCGGCAATTCTAACAACTTCAAACAAAAACTACGGCGTATAACAAACCCAGCAAACACAAGATATGTTTTGCACACATTTCGGATATCACGAACTTATGCGAGCAAGTCCGAAACATGTCTTGTCATGCAGATATATAACTATGACATCATATTTATATCTTCTCAGACCCGCGAGTTCAGATGATCGAGTCTGTCAGATATAACACAACATTGGCTGGCTAAATTTGAGCGTTTGTGACATAGAATATAGCCTACATGCAGTAGGGCTTATAACGACGAAAATACAGTAGATTATAACTGCATATTGATGATGATCACCACTTCGACATCGCACTGAAGTCAAGAGTTGGCAACGAAAAACTAATTATGTTTAAACGCTGGTTATTATATTATATTGAATGGAAAATCAGAAATTGGTAAATTATTGACAAGTGGATCAGCCTAATTTCGAAATTAACAGCCAGAAATCTCAGAATTGGGCGGCGCCAAATTTTCAGCTCCCCTTGCGTTTGGATTTTACGAGAGTTGAATAAACCTTTACGACGAAATCCGTCAACGAAAACTCTTTGTGTTTTATTCGTGGTTGCGCATTCGCAACGGATCCGAAGCGTGTCTGTTTGGTAAAAAACAAAGAGAAAATGCCGCGGGAATTCAATCACGTGATCTGACCGGCCGTAAAAAATATGAATAATGATCCCGCCATTTGACTGCTAGCGCTCAACGTGTTGGTCGGGAATGTGAAGATGGCTGAGCAGTGGGAAAGACGTAGGAAATATCAAAGAGATTGGGTACGTGCGAAGCGGGCTAGAATTAGGTTAGAGTTTAAGACACAGCAGTCATCAAGCGATGATTATTATTCTGACGGTGGTGGTGATGATGTCCAGCTTCAGCTTCGCGCCGATGTTGAAGACTCAAGTTCCACAGAAGAAGGAAATGTGCGTGATGTTTTGTCCCGATCGTTTCCTGTTAATGGCGAGATTTCATCGCAAATGATAGTGACAGGTTTGCTCCAATCGCCACCCGCCTACGAGGAGAGTCAACAAGCCTTGGACGATGTTGATATGATGCCTGGCAATTGTGATTCTGATGAAGATGTTGCAGGTAAAACTGAGTTATTTAAGACTGGGCTAGCGCATTGGGTATCAATATGCAATCAATATTGATTATTCTATGTATATTTGCAGTTTTGAACAGTTGGCATAACGCATGAGCAATTAAGCATGCTGTTAAGTACTGGTGCAACACCCACAGCGTGCAGTGATTGTAATTATGATGTAATCCAGTTTCTCAGCGATGATCCTACAGTTGCCGTAATACATAAAAGTTGAAAAACTAGAGTGCAAGTGAGAGCCAATATTTTTCTTTTGTGTCACGATGATAACGAATTGTTTCATATATATAAATACACTTTAATGTATAATTCAGGGAATATTGCATTCCTGGTGGCCAAAAAAGGATCCAACAACAAAAGCTAGAAAAATGAAGCCACCAAACTTTAGCAATGGCTAGTGGTCTCTGTATAAAATCCAGATAATCTCGTCGACTGGTGAGTGGAGCTGCGCTCAATTTTCTGATTGAATAACTTGGAAGTGAAAGTCAATTGCATGTACTAGAGCTAGATCGGAAAAATTTCTCATCATCTCATATTTACACCTTTTGTTGAGGTTGTGTGCCATTTAGATAAATGGACGGAGGCTATGAGTAGTTTGCGACATGCTTCAGAATCTAGTGGCTTACAATCTTCAACGTGTGATGAAGCAGAGGAAAGTTGCAAGAGAAGACGACGGCCCAATAAAAAATTTCTGGATAGTTCAATGTCGAACAATGATCAAGAAGGTATTATACTCCATCTGCTCAGGAAAACACGGCATGTTGAGAGTATTTGCTTGGTTGTAAATGTAAATATGTGTGTAATAGATGAAGAGTCCTCAACATTGAAGAAGAAATGTTCCGAATCCCAACGCATGCCTTTACAAGAGGTTCAAGTGCCAAATCGGAGAACTGAGCAATCTCATGATTTTGGTAATGCAAGCTTGCCGGTACTCGGCAATAAATATGCTGAAGAGAGTATTCCACAACTTCAGAACTCTGGTATTGAAGGAAGTAGCCAGTTGCAGTTGCTGGACGATGCCAATATCAGCATGCCCATATCAGATGGTGAGTTTCATATTTTTCGGTAACCAGACACCTGTGTAATGTAGCCTAGTCAGTCATTTTATGTTTAGATGTTTGTGTTATGTCAACTCCAGCAAATTCAGTCAAAGCAAAGAATATTGTTAAGCGTAGAAATACACAAGTAGAGCCGATAACAGTGCAAATTGAGCCCCAATTGCTGGATCTTCTCCAAAACACGCATGGTCTTGTCCAAAAGATACACGATCTTGTTCAAAGTGGTGGCAGTAAAAGATGTGGCGAAACCAGCTCTATTGTTGTGGAAGATCTTATAGAGAACCCCTTTCAATCAGTTGCAGAGCTAGACAATTTTGAAAATGCACTAAAATATGGGAAGTCTGAACTGGTGAGTCTGATCGATATCTTAATTTTCAATTATATCTGTCAGGGCGGGGTGGTGTGGTAGGTTTATTTTTTGCCACTGAGCTAATGAATGCACTCCGTCAAACTTTCAATAAAAGACGGGTAGCTTTTACAGATATCTGCTTTGAAAAAACTTCAAGGAATCACACCGTCCCATACTGTCAGAAAAATGATGTCTGCAGTAGCCACTAGTGAAGTGTGGCAATCATTCAGTTTCAAAGGGCAAACGGGCAAAAATGGTAGAAAAAGGTGCTTCAAACAATTGGCTCTGTACAAGACTATCCGCCGTAAGTTGATTATTTTATATCTAGGCTAAACTATTAAGAATAATGGTAGAGTGGCCAACTTGTGGGCAATGATATTAACAGTGTTTCTAAATCTATATTTACTGTTTCAGGAGCATGCGTGAATGTTCACATAGGTCAAAAAGGTATAGACGAAATCGTTCAACGTCGCATTGGGCGCTTTCTGACTTGTCGGATCTAAAATCAAGGTAATCTAATAACAGTATGGTGTAGAGTGCACTGTGTGGCGTTGGTGTATTCAGAGACGAGGTTTTGGGTCAACTCCTTCTATATAAAACAGCATACTGTCATGTCCATAACTCTGAATGTGCAAGGGATTGGGTGTCCCAAACCGAACCCTCCATGTAAAATGTCCATGGCGCAGCACGTTCACCAAGGCGCAGTATGCTGACCACACATACAATTTTGCTAATGCTTTGATTAGTCTGGAGTTACATTATACATATATGCTCTTGTCCTGTTTCAGTGTTCCGAAAAGAAGGATAACGAAGGGATCAGCAATAATACAGCCCAGGAAAAGCCTACTGATTCTGATTCTGATTCTGATTCTGATGCTTGACTGCTGGTGGCATTTCTATTTTTGTATCTCCATGCCACAACATTGTACAATTTCTTGCCAAATTCATGTTTGATGGTACGTACTATTTTTGACGCAATGTTCTGATTACGGTTTACCGAATCTTCATTATGATATTTATTAATCGTTCGCCATCTGCTCCACTGACCTTTATATTCTTCAACGTATTTTTCTGTTTGGCTTTTGCCTGGTTCTATACACCAACAATTATACTAATTCGAAAGCTTTGAAAAATAGTGAATAGTGTAATTTGGTGATTGTATATTTTTACATTTATGCATTAGACTGCCTCAATCCATGTGCAAATTCGAAAGCTTCTAAAATAGTGAATAGTGTAATTTGGTTATTGTATTTTTTCAACTTTCTGCATCGGACTGCCTCAATCCATGTGCAAATCTACTGTATTCCACAAATTGTGTTCAATTCTTACCTCATTTCAACTCCGTCTGTAACTTGCATTTTTTCAATATACAACAAAATTGTGTTATATATGGCTATTATTCAAAACGCGGGGGTCGGAGCCGCAGCCGCAGTCAGTCGGGACTAGTCACGAACGTATCACAAACTAGTTACGAACGTATCACAAACTAGTCACGAACGTATCACCAACTAGTCACGAACGTATCACAAACTAGTCACGAACGTATCACGGGTGATGTCACAAAACATATAATAATGATGTCATTATGAGTCGACATATATATATATATTAGATATTTTTTGGCTATATCTTTCGGCGTTGTTTGTGAGATCATTATTATATCTTAGTTATATCATGTGTTTGCTGGAAGGCGTTGGAAATTATCGTAGATTAGAAATAGTATAGGTACCTGCGCTGTTGGTGGGTTTGCGAATATCGTAATGTAGTTGAACTCCGCGCTGATCTGACTCCAAACTGCGTGTTCGAAACACCCCACGATAAACGCCACGTCAGTGACGTACGCTTCTATAGAGCTCTTCGCACAGCGGTCTGTCTATATAAATACTGTTCTTGCACGAGTCTTAGCTGAGACAGAATTGATGCCGAATTTGATGATTATATTGCAGGTATGTCCAAAGTTTTTTTGGTGAGGGCCAAATACAGAAAAATAAGCAAAGGCTCGGGCCACTCACTAGAGGTGACATATTGACACATGATTACTGTGTGTATTTCTAAATACTATTTCGAAATTCTGTATTGTGCATCCCTACTCGTGGTAAATGATTTTCTTTGCTTAATTTTGTTTAGTGGAGAAGCACCTTTTCCGTTACTGGCTCCATGTAGTGTTAAAACTGAGAAGTGCAACAGAGTTGAGCTCAAGCGCCATGTGCGGGCCGTATTCAACTATATTTTCAGAATTTGCTTCGGGCCAATAGTTTAGACACCCCTGTTATATTGAATCAATATTCCAAGTCACTTCGATAACACGTTCGTACGATGAAACAATATTGGTAATGCCGAATTACGTCAGCGAATTATCTTCGCATAGCTTGAAATCTTCTTTATAATAATAATAATAACTGTTATGATCAAAACAGCAGGAGGGTATTTTTTTAGGGCATGTCCGAGTGTCCTAGATACGATAGTTGATGTCGCGTATGTTCATTCCGGAATATATATACGCGACACAAGCGGTAACATTGGGATACCTGCGTTACCTGAGTATATCCACTATCACTGGTATACACCAGGAACTGCGGCACCTGCGATACCTGATGAGTATATCCACTGGCCCCACAAGCTCGGGTGCTACTTTACGAACATTGACCACTGACGACTTGACGAGGCATTTTCACCAAATTCGGATCGAAGTTGACTTGTCTATAGGGTCTCCCTATGGGACAGGTTCAGATTACCGGATAAATGTAATAGTATTGCTGCCACCATGTAATAATATTGCTTTTTTATATGAGCGGTACTTTATTCCATAGCTCGACAGTCAGTCAACAATAATAACGACGCAGAGTCGCAGAACACGTGCTAGTATAGATAACTAAACTACTAGTTATCTATAGTGCTAGCTGTTGCGTTGCACTACTAAATAGCAATAGCGAGCATAAGGCAAATATCACTACAATAAATTCTTCCCTCTGCTTATGGGGAGGGGTAGATGTTTTGGGGACAAAATTTGTGGGGTCGGTAAACTTACGATGTTCATCATACTAGGAAAGAAGTTTCCATAAGGCATTTGTATATTAACTGAGCCTACATGTCACGCCGGAGGAGAACGTATATGTCACGCGTCAGCAACCTATTTGTCATGCTACCTATATGTCATGCTACATATCTGCCAGGTCGGAGGACTACGTATATGTCAGGCAAATACTTATTTGTCATGCTACCTATATGTCGTGCTACTGATATGTCAGGTCGGGGACTACGTATATGTCAGGCAATTACTTATTTGTCATGCTACCTATATGTCAGGAGGAACGTATATGTCAGGAACGTATATGTCACGAAAATACCTATATGTCAGGTAAATCGCACCATCAAGTTGGCTTCGTCGGGTTGTCTGTGTGCGCGGTGGCAAGAGCTGCTCAAAATGTCCTGGCATTGGGTAGAAAGGCGGTAGCAATGTGTGAGCTGAGAACAATATTTTTAACTTAAGAGACGTACCTGAACGTCCGTGCTCCGTTTCTATTATGCACATCCACAATCGTGTCATTGGCTCGTGCTCGTCCGTGGGATGCGGCATTACGTTATTCTTTTTCGCGCTTTGGACAGGGCATAGATGGTCTTTGTTTGTCTGCAGGCAAGATATATCAAAGGTGGTGATTGCTCTCACTGTAAAGTGACGATAAACGTTTCAGTACTGTGCCGCTGTACACTGTGTATTAATCTGGTATAAATAGGTATAGAGAAGTATAGGGTCGATTCACCAGACAGAACTCAACTTGTTGTTGTCAGCAAATGTCCTGTCGTTGCCTGCAAACTTTTCCGTAGCTTGAATTTCAACAGTTACACTAGCATTATTGGTTCTAGTGTAAGCATGATGATAAAATCATGGGTCACGGCTATGGTAGTAGCCCTTTGGAGACTCACAAGATGATTTCAGATGGATTCTATTTCCCGACATGATTCGCATTAACGTGCAAACCCCGAAAATCTCCATTGCGTACTCTATCATATATATATGGCTTTGCTGTCCAAATTTAATAGGATAGGAGTATTAATTAAGGATGGACAATGTGTGCCAGTAGTCAATTTATTATTTTTTTACACGCAATGGAAAAAATTGCAATACAGTTGAGTTTTATATGACTTTTATAACTATAATGTCCCATACCATCGATTGATTACAGGAGGCACTGTGCTGCAGTAGACTGTACAGAATAGTGCTGCCCCAGTAATGCCTATTAGTAACTTGTTTTCCTGTTTCTCAGTAACATGGATATAGTTTGAATGCAAGTATGGCATCAGTCAGGCTTGGTAATCGCCGCGGTATACATCTTGATGAATCAGATCTTAAATGTAAAAATGGTTGTGATTTTTATGGAAATCCAGCATGGCAAGGTTATTGCTCGCAATGTTGGCGAGAAATCAATTATTCGCGAAAACTTAGACAAATACAAGAAGATCATGAGTTAGCGAAAAGACTTCAAGATGAGGAGAATCAAAGAGTTCAAGCCGCACAACAAACACAAAGAAACCTTCAAGTCTCACAGTCACCTGCCGTTGGCACACCTCAGCCTAACACTCCGGTCACATCACCAACAACAAGAAGTGAGAAGCAAAATATTATACCTCGTTCGAGAACCGTTCTTCAAAAAATTTTTTCTCCTACACCAGAAAATGATACTGTTTCTCCACAAAGATCAAAAACACTTTCCAGCATCAAACCAGTATCTGGTGATACTTCGGTTCGTAGTAAAATTAACTGGTCACCGGTCAGCATCAAGAAACAAGAAACAGGCTCTCCATCAATCAAGAACACTCCCCCGGCTGTCTGGCTTATTAATGCACAACCGACTGAAAGACGGCAAAGTTACGAATCACAGCTGGCGTCGAAAGATTTTATCGAATTTATAAATGCATTGAAAGAACCGGCTTCATCGGACGTTATGAAGCAATGCAAAGTTTTTATAGATAAATTAATAGCAAATAAATCTTTGAAAATCGATGAACAATCTGAATTAGTACAAGAATTTTATGAAGCTATGGCACAGCGTATCACTACCCATCATGTCTTCACTAAATACTCATCAGAAAAAGATAAAGACCGAATAATGGACAATATCGAAAAATATTTAATGACAAAAGTCTATAGGAAAGTATTTTGTAGCGAAAATACCGATGATGAGAGTCGGGATCTAGACGTCCAAAATAAAATACGAACTTTGCACTGGATTACAACCGATATGCTTGATGCGCAGTTTAAAGAGGAAGATAAAAATGTGTCTGAGTCGATGGACGATGCTATTACAGCAATAATAGAGATGGATTCCAAACGGGCACCCCAAGATAAACTTTCGTGCATCACTAGATGTAGCAAAAGTATTTTTGAAGCGCTCAAGCGTTCCAAAGAAAAAGAGGCAGTCGCAAGTGCAGACGATTTTCTTCCAGCATTGATATATATTGTTTTAAAAGCGAACCCACCAATGCTCAAGTCGAACATCAGTTACGTTACCCGATTCTCCAATCCTGTGCGCCTCATGACTGGGGAAGATGCTTACTATTTTACCAATCTATGTTGTGCAGTTGAGTTCATTGAAAACGGACTAAATGCATCTAGTTTATCTCTTACAGAAGAAGATTTCAATGATTACATGAGCGGCAAACATGTGAAAAAGCATAACACTGTGAATGAAAATGTGCCCGAAGAAGACATCATGTGCCCAGGTTTGGAGTTGACGTACAAAAATCTAAATGATCTTGCTGAACTAGATCAGAAGATGGATGCCCTTTTTGCAGGTGCTGTTGATTTACAGCGGGACATACATCTACATTCACAATACGTTCAAGAGTCTGTTGACGAAGAACTCGAAAAGCCTGTTCCTGATATGTCTAAAGTCAAAGAAGACATGGCTAAGGAGATGCGCGAATTAACTGAACTCCATAGAACATGGGCTAGCGGTACATCTGCCCTTGATGCAGACATTCCTCCTGACCTGCCACCACCATTAGAACCGACACATCCATGATTTTAAGTTTGCTTGATCATGATGACCACATCGGTTCCCCCTGAGAATCCTTGTTCACAAGCTTGAGCTACTAAAGATTCACTGTTCCTCTGTTAAATGTAGTCACAACAGCTAGTTTCAATTCAGTTGTTTCTAGTGTAGACCTAGGCCTTATTTTTGAATCTCCTAAATAATGAACACCATTATGATATTGGTACCGGTAGGTATTTATACGTTTCTTCATCTATAATAAATTGTCCACATAATGGATTTACATGAATTCAACCAGTGGTTGTGGCCTTTCTGTGCAATACAACAGACTCAAAAGCTTGAAATACTTTGCTAATATTGATAATATACCACAACCATCGAGGTGAATCATGCCCCAGTCTAGATGCGGCTCTGGTGTTAATATGGCTTGTGACCCAGCCTTGCTTCACAGATAAAACTACTAACTAGGCCGCTTACAGTACGTGAGGGTTTGCCACATAACATTCTACGATACATGTATAGTATACAAATAGTAAAATACATACTGTACACTCTACTATTGATGATGGGCTCGTGTGTCTGAAAAATACCGGTACTTGAAAATAAAGTGGAGCCGATGGTGGTGGACGATCAGTAGATATTGTGCGCAACCCTTGTTTCAGCATCCAGTAGCTCCCATCATCAAGCTTTCACCACCACATCCAGCGCCTATACCACTGCAAACTCCTGTTCTCTCTTCTGGGTTCACTACGGCTGTGATAAAGCAACACTCTTATTTGGTTCATTCGTCCACCCATTCTATGAGGCCATAATAGCTATGATTCTGTTATAATCCAAATTGTACTATTACTATTCATTGTCTTCACATAACGAAGGAGCGGAGTTCCAAAAGCTTGCGAATGTTATAAACTCTCAAAATGCTGGATGTTTAATCTGGTGAATCTTCTTTACATAGCTAATACTTGCCATTTCAGTGTGCTATTTGGTCGTGGCTTGGCATAATGCCGGTGTAGCTAGCTCATTCTTCCAATTTTTACTTCTGTAACACTGATTTGAACATGTTTAGAGTCTTTATTTATTAATGTTTGAAATTTTATGCCCTCATTCTGGTTACTGATAGTAATAAATGGTACACGAGTGGGATCCTCTGTGTAGCAACCATGATTTGCCATATAGTAGCTTAGTTTCTTGAGCCACTACCACAGAAGTATGGTACTACCAGCTATATCATAGGCTATAAATTCAAGTTAACCGAAGCATTGGGAATTTAAGCAGCGAAGTAGCATGCAAAGAATGTATATACACGAGGAAAGTGCCCACGATATGAAAAATCCAGGCTGGAGTATTTATTGCGTGTTGCAACGCAGGGAATGGATTAGGGTCAATTCAATGGTTTGGTTGGATGTATAAAAGTCACTCAGAAGGCTTAGAGGTAGATAACACTAAGTCCTCAAGTCCAGTTTACTGTAAAAAAATAATTGGATTGCGACTGTGATGGGTTGCAGCGAAACGATCGTTCAATTGCCGAGGTCGACATTCATGATGCCTGGCAAGTATATAAACTTAGGGGACCCTGAGTGAACTGGTAGAGAGCTCGACCTATTGCGGGAAACCCTCCCGATTCGTTTCCTACGCCTATCCTCTAGTAGGCCTACTGATGGAACGCACACGCAGTGAAGTATTTTCATAATCTACATTCTAACGGTTTAACAATAGAGAATCTACGTTTTAGAGCAAAAATATGCCAACAAGTTTTTCAAATCATCGAGTTTTTTACAGTCGCTATCAAATCCATGGATGACCGCTCATGCTACGCCTTGAATTACGTCACTTTCTAGACGACAACCAGTAACGTGACCAATCCATATTTTCGATCCAGATTGTCCCTTTCTCTTCATGTATTGTCATATTCCCCCTTTGTTTCTTGTGTTGTTGTGGTAGTTAGACCGATTTGACTCGAATTCACGGTCGAATATGTGGATGATAGGCCGTCATGCAGATCATATTTTGGCCACTCTGCTATAACCGTGAGTTAGAGCTCAAAGGTCTTTGCTTTTGTTCGTAAAAAAGACAGGTCGGAACAACAGCTTAACCCGATGTTAGCGGGGTTGTGACGTGGAGTGTAGTGTACTATAATCATGCGTCTTGAATTTTGGTGATTTGGCTTTGAACTTTTGGGCATTAGCTTCTGAGCTTGACGCAAATTGATCTCGAATTTGTTGTAAGAATTGCAAAAAGTTTTATTTACTAAATTGCTGGTCATATTTACAAGTATAGTCTATGCTGTACTCGTACTAAGTAAAGAAGGCCACTACTGTCCATTCCCTACTTAGCTGCCCCAGTGTTTCCAATTTAGCGATTTTCCGCTAGATCTAGCAATTTTTATGAGATTTAGCGGCAAAATTTTACGATTTAGCGGCGGCGATAAATCTAGTGGCTTTTCTTAAAAATATGCCGACGCTAAACGACTTGTTTTTATTTTACTGGAAATGTGTGTTGTTCATAGCAAAAACCGCATTCTTAATGTTGACAGTTTGCTAATCCTGTCTAGGCATAATGTCCTACGTCCGGTTTCAGGTGCAGGTTTGCCTCCAACCCTTCTGGCCTCGGCGATGGTCATTTGCGTCAGTCAGACTCATGTAAAGGCACTGCTGTGCGTGATTCGCTATAATTTGTCTCAATGGTGAAACGTCAACCAGTAGAATGATGACCACTGAAATAAATGGTTTTATTGTGGTGACCTTCTATAGTCAACCCAGGGCCTCAGCCTTGACCGCGAGTCCCAATGCGACACAGTACAGTTTTTGTCTATCTATGGCCAAGCAGCCCAAGCTCATAAAATTTCAACTACCAGTACTATTTGGGAACGACGTGATCTAAATACTCGTCGGTGGGTAGGTGCAATTCATGGATTTATTCCCGTGCACCGTTAGGTAACGTTGTTTTATCCATGAACTGGCTATAAAGATTTAGCGATTTTCCAGAGTCATCTAGCGACTTTTGTGCTCCAGAAATTGACAACACTGAGCTGCCCAAAGAGATGCTGATAATGTGTTTAGGCCTATAATGTTAAGATCAGAACACTCCTTTTTAACGTACCTTCACGTATATATATATATATGTACCATCCAAAAGTAGATGGTATATCCAGCAATACAGATACCTTAACGTCGGTAGGAAGGCAAGGTAGGCTATCCCTAAAATGCGTGATACTTCATTAAAATATGGGGCTCAACTTGAACGACAAGGAATAGAGAGGACTGTGAGTTTGATTGACTTTGAATGCCAAGTATGTTTTCAGTATTAGTAGTATTTGGTAAATGAACGCATCTCTGTAAAGTCCACACTTGGTAAAGTTACTGCTATATTTCTTTAGATTTTGCGCATCTATCTAATAACAATATTGCTGAAATTTTACGAGTGACTACCTTCTGTTGATATGGACTTTCTTGAAAGTCCCAACTCAATCCTCCTGTCTGAAGGAGGTCTGTCCAGCTTATTGGACTCTGGAGACTTTGACATGAGTTTTCCAAAGTCTGATCACACTGATATTCTGAGTACCATCGCTTCTATATCTCAAATAGCACCGGAGATCCGCACACAACATAGTGACCATGATTATGCGGGCACTCAAAAAGTTACCATGCTGAGTGATTCGAATGAGAGTTTGAGTGATAGCGGGATCTGTTCTTCTCCCAGCAATTCGAGATCACCAGGATCCTCATTCAGTCTCGACAATTCACCATTTGGTATGCCTGATGTGGGATCCTCCTCAGCGCCACCTACTGAACAACCTGAATTAATGCCGTTTTTGGAGGACTTGCAGTTTGATTTTAGCGATGCCGATCTGGAGAAGATTGCGAATACTTTTCCTGTTGACATGGACGACCTACTCAGTACTTGCTGTAGTGGCAATTCTCCAAAATCAAATGACGAAGCAACCTGCATTGATCTCGATGAAGCATTAGAAACCTGCGAGAATTTGAATTCCGACTCGTCTGTGAAAAATCAAATAAGAATCAACATAGCCGATACACCTGCAGCCACCCAACATCCTGTTTCGGCAATCTCAACCCAAATGAAAGGAGGAAACATTATGCGATGCACTCTCCCAAACTTCAAGCCCCTGGTGTTATCGCAGGAAGAAAAGAAACTTCTCGAATTGGAGAAAATTTCTCTACCAACTGATTTGCCGTTAACAAAGAGCGAGGAACGAGTTCTCAAAAGAGTTCGGAGAAAGATTAGAAATAAAAAGTCAGCCATGGAAAGCAGGAAACGCCGCAAGGAATACCTCGGTGGGCTGGAAAGCAGAGTCGCTCAATGTACGATGAAAAATTCTGAACTTCTCCAAAAGGTCAAAGATTTAGAAAGTCAAAATCAGTCACTTTTGACTCAACTAAAACGATTGCAAGATGTTGTCCGTTCTTCATCAGGAATCACAAGTAGAACAACTCAAGCTACAACCTGTGTGATGATCCTGTTACTTTCTTTCGGCCTGTTCCTTGCTCCCAACTATGGTCCACTCAGCATATCTCAGGAGGAAATGCAATCAGAGGCTGAAGTACAAGTACCCAACTCACTCGCAAACTCGCACAAGTCTAGACGAATGCTCAGTGAAGACGCTAGTGAGCAGCCGATCGTGAAAAGGCCACGCCTTGAATCATTTGTTACCATCAAAGAAGAATCTGAGGTACCAGCATTTGCAAAAAGTGAGATGGAGACAGTGGTGGTTGCTCAAAGCGACGTGTCTATGAAACAGGAGGTGATAAATCAGGATGACTATCCGATGCAGAAAACATCGGTCGTGGATGATGATCAGTGGAGCTCACATGATGTTTTACATAGCCCAAAGTTACTGGAAGCGCCTATACGAGGGGAACAAAACGTATCAAGAAATTCAAGCGAAGTGAAAGTCCTAGAGCCACATCCGAAGCCAGTCTATCAGAAAGGCAGTTCTATGCCTGGAGTGCAACAAAATCTGGAAACAGGACAGAACAAAATAGCTGGTGATGTTAACAAGGATGCCGCTGTAATTCATGGGAATAGTTACTCCGAAGTTAAAGTCAAGATCCCAAAAGTGCATACGTCAAGATTGGATGAAATCTGAATTGATAGCTAGTTCAATTTTGAAAACTAGTCCCCTAATATTGCTCACGTTTTTCCATTATTTTATGGGATGACGTTGCTGATGATCGATACAGCCCCGAGCCCCGTCATATTTTCTTGCAGAGAATATATGACTCAATCGAGGTACAGTGGCTCCTACTTTGCTCAATGTCCAGACATACAGATCTAGCTGATGCGACTATGAGAAATAATGAAAAAAACTGGTATGGAAATTCGCATTATGAGTTCTGAACCACAACTGATATTTCCAAATCAAGTAAATGAGTTTCTCTATGAAAAACTAAATTGAAGCTATTTCATCAAGAACAGTACTTTTATGGCTCTGGTGAGCAAACTGTGGCTTATTCCATTCCCGAATTACTTTGGTGAAGAAATTATGATCCAGACAATTATTGTGCAATTAGTTTTTCTGTTGTGCTTGTACAGACACTATATCTAAAATAACAGTGATATATTGATCTATGAATCATGGTTGAACTGATACATACCACTACGTCGTCACATTTTAATCTTATCTCTCACTGTCATTCATTCCTGGAATAATTCCGTACAGATCATCGTTTCACGACAATTTATTCTGCAGCAATATCAAATGTTAATCTATACATACATTATGATAAATGCTGTTTTCATGTACTGGTAACTCCTAGGTATACATGTAGTGAATCCAAAAGTTAATTCCATCTTCACCTGATGAAGGAGCGGAACTCCGAAAGCTTGTGAATATTCCAATAAACTGAACTTGATGTTAAATCGGTGGGTAACTTATCTATTACTAGCTGGATCGTCTGCCTTCGGCTCCATTATTTTTCGTAAAACATTAGTTACGGTACATTGGGTACCGGGAGCGTTTTTGTCCAACTGCCCTGATTAATTTTGGACCCAATGCGGTAAGCTCAATTGTAGCGATTGCTGTCTCTAGGGGTTGATGTCGATGCTGATTGTCTTGTTATTAAGATGTTAGAGCTTTGATATACAGTTATCTATATTTAATGATATATATATATCAGTGATGTTTTTCCTATGTTATCAGTTGCTGGTTTGTGAGGTATATATTAATGCTGTGTGTCTTTGTCGTGTTTACAGCGATTAGTGTAATCGCTGGAGACCAGTGTTTTTTGTGTTTGGTGTGATGTGCTTTGCTAGTTGCAATCACGATCTATGTCTTTGTTGTGACGGTTACTTTCTTTCTATGATGATGATTCACATATTCTTTATGCTTGTGGTGTATATAACTTGTCTTTTGCGTCCTCTTGTCCATATTCTAGACTTTTGTTGGAAGTGCCGTTGCTGGAACTTGGTGAAGTCAGTCATTGTAACCAGTTGATATGATAGTACTTGGCTCTTTGTACCTGAGTTTTGTCTGATGTTATATAGCATTGATTTTACGCGCCCACTTGGTAGTTATGAACAGTCGGCTTGATAATTAATAATTATAATTGCAGCTCTTCTGGAATGCTGACATCTGTAAGCTATGTGTACACCTCAACAGGAAGCCTACAATATCATGTTGTGCTTTCAAAAAATGCGTAGTGAAGGCCGATTATTGTATTGGTATAGTTTCTTTTTGCTTTAAGATAATGTGTATATATTTTGTTTTTGCTCAATAGATACACTTTTTATCAGTAAATTATATCAACTAGACGAATTTCTGTGAGTAAAAACAAATGAATTGGATACAATCGGTGAGGAATGGTCAATCCTAACTGGATAAAAGCAAAAAGAACTTGCTGTTTCGGAGTAAAAGAGTCGTAACATGGATAACTCTGCAAAAAGCTTGGATGATATTGATTTGGCAGCACTCCGGGTATGGTACCGTTGGTAAATTAAAGAGTAACATTCAGTTACGATATCAATCTCTCTGCAGGATCCTGCTGGTATCTTTGAATTAGTCGAAGTTGTTGGCAATGGAACCTATGGTCAGGTTTACAAAGGTCACCATGTCAGGACTGGACAGCTGGCTGCTATCAAACTCATGGACGTTACTGAGGTAAGCTTCATATCATTGATTTTAGTAGGCTATCATTGGTTTGACTGTGGTTCAATGGTACACGATAGAGTTGCTACGTTGCATTATTGCAGTTACGTGTACAGAATAGAACGTCTCAAATCAGTCTACTCTGTCACTCCGCCCACAAAATATTCAGCTAACATAGCCGTTTCGTATCTTCCGATAGAGTCAGCAATCAACAGTTTATAGCATAACTACTGTATAATATACTTCTTTCATTTGGCTTACATCTCTTTCTTTGGACTATACGTCAGGGCAGCTGCACAATAACCACTGCTCGGTGGGCATAGGTGCACCACTGCACCTGTATCATGCATGATCGATATCTCAATTGATTTGGTTGTGTAGCTTTTGAGTTGATGAGGATCTGTAATCTATTGCTAGTTAATAATACCACTGGCGAATACAGACAGGTGAACAATCTCTTTATTTACATTTTAGATAATTTAATAAGGGCCAGCATTTAGTATGAGGAGTGTGCTGTTTTAGAGGGACAGTGGTCAACAATTATATTTCACAGCCACTTTCATGCTGATTAATTCAATAATGATGGCAATTGATTACCTGTATAAATAATGGAATATATATATATATTGTCTATGATTAATGCTGGAAGCCTTCCCGGGGATGGGCCGCGTTATTGTCAGAGCACTTTGGCCTGTGGGCCTACTCTGCAATAATACAAAATGAGAATAACACGATCAAGTCTAGAAGCCATTGCCTGGTTCAACTTAATAATTATGTAGACAACCTTTATATTTGATTCAAAGGAGTAGGCGGCCTACTATAATTATATATATATATATATATAAATTACTAATCGAATAGTGTATGAAACAATGTTCAATTTTGCCCTGACAAAATGATGGTGCAAGTAGCCTATGTTGATGTCACATCAAGTGAGATCAGTATGATTGAGTCTAATACTTGATACGATTTGAGATATATCTAGACCAGGGGTAGGCTACCCAACCGTTTTCTTGTGTTCCACTTATTGACTAGGCATCTACCACTGGCATTTGTAAAGTAGAGTTTGTGTAACAATTAGACATTCACTTGCTGTGTAACAATTGCATGGGTGGGTTAATAGTACGGTAAGTAATCGTGCAAATACTCCCGTAAAATAGAAGTGTGGCTCGCTCTGTCATACGCAAATGCTAGGTAAGTAGAATACCGGTAGGCTTATATACCTTGCCTTATTATATATAGTAAACAGCAGAAGGTCTTGTGTGGAATCCTTGAAAATAAATATTACTGTATATATAATTCCTTCATGTTTTGGGAAAATATTCATATGACACCACTTCAAGAGGTTCCACCTGCGGTTCACGTACCTTAGATTGGAAATCCCTAATCTAGATAGCAGGATTAGAAACCATGTTTACTAAACTATCCAATAGATAGGCCATATTGCATTCTATGCTGGGTAAGGTATTTTAATTCGCCAGAGCTCCAGAGGGGTTGTTCTAAAACAGACACTATTTAACATGAAATGTGAAATGTTATCATATTCGTTCATAATAAGCAGATGGTATATATATGTCCTTTTTGGCAAGCTTGGAATACGCAGCTTCTATTTAGCATTTATCATGTGCGATCACTCATTTTTATCTATTGTAATTGAATGCTTTAGTGTTGATATAATTATAATTTCAAATGCTTTGAGTTATGTTCTATGAATTTTGGGCACTCGAGGGCTTTTTGTTTCCTTCGTGTACATTAATGGTACTCGTTTTCAGTATTTCACCATCACCATACAGCTGCTCTGTTGACATCTTTGTGTTGTATTGATCACATGGCCAAGCCAACGCTCCATTGGTTTCTGAGATGGATGACTGAATCGAAACTACTGATTACGTCAGCTTGTTATATATTATATTGGCCTATTGTGTTTGGATGATTATGCTAGTATATATAATATAATTACTAGGTTGAGGTAACCCAGAGTTTTTGCAATGGTTATTTATTAATAAATAATTTTTTTTTGTGTATTTCATTAACAGGAGGAAGAAGAAGAAATAAAACTGGAAATTAACATGTTGAAAAAATATTCTCATCACAAAAATATTGCAACTTATTATGGCGCCTTTATAAAGAAAACTCCAGCTGGACAAGATGATAAACTCTGGGTAAATTCTCCCCTGATCATGATTTTGGTTTCAGTAACAACTTACCCGTGCCTAGGAAGACTAGTTTCAAAAGTATTTTAGTGGAGCCGATGGCAGATGATCCAGATATACTGTATATATATATAATAGATACAGAGGCTAAGTCACCACAGATTTAACGTTCAGTTCAGTTTATTTGAATATAATATTATATAATTCACAAGCTTTCGGAGCTCCACTCCTTCGTGGTGACCTACTATATTTATTACCAAACTCCAAAAGTACTTCGTTTGATTTATACTGTGCATGTGTCCTGTGTAGAATATCTAGGTATAATGTGTTATATGCGAATGCCACATTCTGTAGGCTTTGATACCATCAGCTTTACAAAGTATTTTTGCGCATGAATGGGTTAAAAATCGTCAAGTTTGATGAAATAATCCCATTAGTGTTGGGCCGATATTCTGTGCATCGCAGGCGTGTAAATTCTGACATTCTGGTTCCTGGCATTTCGACAGATCCTAAACTATTATAATCCAGTTTGTAACATACTCATACTGACACTGACATGCTCACTGAGTTTGATAGTCAACAACTATAATCCCATTCCTGCCATGATTATTTAAGACAAACCATACCATGGACAGGCTTCAACAATTGTTGAGGCAAATTAGTTGTAGAATGAGTCAATTTGTATATTTGGCGATCTCCTGGCCGTTGAATTCGTCGACCAACAGTCGATTTGACATATTACTACACTTTCAGCTGGTTATGGAATTTTGTGGGGCCGGATCCGTCACTGATCTTGTAAAAGGCTCTAAAGGCAATGCTCTACGAGAGGATTGGATCGCGTACATTTGTAGAGAAATTTTAAAGGTACGTCAATGCCACATGTTGTTACCAGGCTCGAATTTCTAGATTATTCCTTAGTGCAGAAGTTAGGCCTACACTAAGTGGTGCTTTGTGTCAATCTATTTTTAGTCTCAATCACTTGAGTGTTAAGCTGCCAACGAAAGAAATGTTGTCCAATATTTGGTGGTGCTATGATCCTCCTTTGAAATTGCCCTCGATTCCGAATATTGGATTCAATGTGCCCATCCCTATTGGTGAGACGGTAATTGACACCGCACAGGACTGCATAATAGCCTTATAATCTTTGTTTTGGAGAAAGGTGCTCTACAATAGGCTATCGCAACCAATTGTTCCGCTCTGCTCACCGTGGGGGAAATATAAGATCGTATTACCTCATGTGCTCGCTGCTCATAATGCAGTGACATGTTGTGAGTTGTGACGGCTGATTTTTCGATTGGTCTACTAATCGTATGCCTTGTGAGTTATGACAAATCAGTGACCTATTTATTTCACCTTCCTTTAGGGTCTGCAACATTTGCACCAACACAAAGTTATCCATCGTGATATTAAAGGCCAAAATGTCCTTCTTACGGAAAACGCCGAGGTCAAACTTGTCGATTTTGGCGTTAGTGCTCAACTTGATAAAACAATCGGCAGACGAAACACGTTTATTGGAACACCATACTGGATGGCACCAGAAGTGATTGCATGTGACCAAAATCCAAACGCGACCTACGATTATAGAGTGAGTGGCTTTTGTACCAATATTTGTCTTGACTTACTTTTCTTGTTCCGTTTACACTGTTGAAGGGACCATCATATCCTGTCCGTGAGTTTCTTAAAAAGACTTTATCATAGGCTTGGGCTATAATTATTATTTGCTTTTGAAGTGTGCACACCGTGATGTGAGGAATCCTTAAGGATTGCTGCCATCACTCTATTCTCTATTCTAGTGAATGAATTGGTTGAAGGGTTTTATGTGCATTGTTCGTTGCCTGCCATAAACATCTTGTGGCTCACCAATGCAGTTACTAATTAAGCCTATAATTATAATTATCATACGTGTGATTGTTCATTTTAGCTGATAATACCGGTAATGACTTTAATGGCTGGTGGATCAAGGATCAGGATTGCTATGGCTTGATTTTCTAATGGTTCTCATCTCATAGTTGTAACTTACAGAATGGATAGTTGCAGCTTCCCTATTTTGCTTTGATATGAACTGTAGGCCTACAGTCAAAAGAAAGGTCATTGATGATTGATATATACAGTGCGATATCTAGCTAGGGGTTACGCTAATGTATTTTACATAAATTGCATCACTACCCTTCTGCTATCTCAACTCTGAAGTGCTAAATTATTATTATCAATGTGATTTATTTTTTTATTTTCAGAGTGATGTTTGGTCTCTCGGCATTACTGCAATTGAAATGGCAGAAGGGGCGCCACGTAAGTACCGTCACTTTTGTTACTGACTCGGGTCATTTATTGCATCACGTAAGTTTTTTCCGTTTTAGCTCTTTGTGACATGCATCCGATGAGAGCTCTTTTCCTTATTCCAAGAAATCCTCCGCCGAGGTTGCGATCTAAAAAATGGACAGCTCGGTAAAGTTGGCGCATTTTCAGACTGATATCATTTTCTCAATTTGTTTTTTCATTTTACATTAGATTTCAAAGTTTCGTAGATCAGACTTTGATAAAAAATTATCATCAACGTGCAGGCACCGATGCGCTTTTGCGTCACCCTTTTATCAAAGATCAGCCAACTGAAAGGCAGGTTAAAATTCAACTAAAAGACCACATTGACAGAACAAAGAGAAGAACAAAAGGTAAAAATGAATTTCTGAATTAATATTTCACTTCATCTTTTTTTAGATATATGCTAATAATTACACAATAAAATTTATCTATTGAATAAATCATCCCACTGTTATTGTCTTAATTACAGCCCCTAGATATCGATCAAATTAGTCGGTTTATGAATTGTCCATCCATTAGTATTTTCATTGCAGCTTTCCAGTTACAACATTCAAGTATTTACTTGCGAGACCTGTTTGTGTAAGTGCTTGACCCACCTAAGTGATTTCTACCACACGATAAGTAATACTCCTGGGAGTATAAACATTTAGTTGTAACTGGGTCAGTTTATCCCTGATGAATTTCTTTCTGTGATGATATTATATTCTATTTGTTTCAACGATTTGATTCGCGACTGGTGTCTCCTCTGCGTAATTGCCAGGAAACAAGCGCCATTGGTCATAAGAAAGGGCTTTTCTCCCTACGTGTCAGAGACAGACGTCTGCTTTCTGTTTGATGTGAAGTGACTGTGCTTCTGTAATAATTGATAAAGCAGAATATGTTTGAAGTAAGGTGCACAGCAGTGCATCTGAAAAGTTTACTGTGATACAACAATACCAAATGTGATGCTCTGATGTAATTGTACAGCAGACATTTCTTATAGGCTGATTTGAAAAGTTGTGATATGTAACTTACAAGTAATAATTCATAATGGCCTCCAGTCTCAATTGAAATGTCTGTAGTAAGGTGTGGGAAAAATATATTTTATAGTCTGACACTAAGACTCTGTCACAATCTTCCAATGTGACAGTCAGTGTGGTAGCTCACTTGGTAAATCCGTGATGAAATACCGATTGCTATTCCTGAGGATTTTCTCATTTACTCTTTGACCTACCACAGTTAGTGCAGAGTAGGCCAACTATTACATTTGCGGCCTTGGAGGACATGCCGGGTAAAAGGATTGGGAATTTGAATTCTCACAGAGGCGGATGTGGCGTTTGAATTGCTTATGAAATTTTAAATTTGATGCCGTACGCAGCCTATAATATGGGGCTATCAGTCACAGCTTGAGGTAGGCCTATGGTTCTGGCGTACTCGAACAAGATTTCCTCACTTGTTTGAAATAATGTGTAAAGCTTGTGGACCTCGGTGATTTGCCTCATGGTTTTAAGTCGCTGGTCTACTTGGCACATTCAAAGACTTGTTAAATTGATCTTCACAGCCGGCCTTTTATTTATCAGTAGGCCTACCTACCATACCTATGGTTTGTGTGGAGGGTTGTTGCTTCTTTTAGCATCTCCCTCTGCAGTGTCCAGCCTGCATTGCACTTTGCACTCCTCCGGGTAATTACTAGAATTTCATGTGCAGTGTGATTGATTCTTGGTAGCAGTGATGAACATTGTGATAACCATAGTTTCCATGTCATTAGATCACAATGTTAGCTGTCTGTTTCTATTCTGTAACCCAAAGATGAGACGGAGTACGAGTATAGTGGTTCAGAAGATGAAAAAGAGGAAACCCCTGAAGAAGGCGAACCGAGCTCCATTATTCAAGGCCCGGGAGAATCGACATTAAGACGAAACTTCTTGAAACTACAAGCTAACCCGGATAAGTAAGTAGATTGTGACGCTTTGAATTGTGTCGAAATGTTTTGATAATTCCTTATCAATTTATGTAGACCTGGACCTGGAAAAGAGTCTTCGAAAGACCAGAATGACCAACGAAAACGACAAAAGATTCAAGAAGAACAACAAAGAAAACTCGTCGAAAAGGAAGGGAAGAAGAGAATGGACGAGGTTGATTTCGTAGAGATTTTTTTCGTCCGCTCGAACATTTTTGAAAATATTCTGATTGCAGCATGACCGACGCGAGGCGATGATGCGCGAACAGCGACGGCGAGAGGATCGAGCTAGAGAGGAAAGGCGTCGTTTGGAACAACAGAAGAATGATGCCGAAAGAAGGCGTAGGGTGCGTCGTAGCAGTCAACGGCTTTTAACAATCTTTTTATTTTATCGTGTTGTCCGTATGTCTGTAGGACCTGGAAAACAAACAAAAGGAAGAATATCGCAGGCGGCAGCAACAACAACAACAACAACAACAACAGATGGAAGAAAGACGTCAAAGAGAACTTCTAGAGCAACAACAAGTTGAACGGGCACGAATGCAACTTCAACAAAAGAAGGAGGCTGAAGTTGGTTTTGCATCTTTCTTACACCAGATGTGCTTTGCAGTGAAGTGTCCTTACACATAAGCCCATTTGTAATGCCAGCCATCTTTGGTACCGTAGTCCAACCTATATTTTTTCACTATGTCCAGATCTACATCTTATCTTTCTACCTTATACAGTTGGTTTATCACCAATGCTGGCTACACTGATACTCATCTGTCTATGAATTTACCCTTGTTGTTGTTGTTGTGCTTTACGACTCAATAACTACTCGTGAACTTATCCCCATTTCCTGTCTATACTGATTAACTACGATACAGTATATGATTTTTGCATTTTCATGGTGTTGCATATGGACTACTGTGTACATTGATATACGGTGAATATCGATCATTCTACTCTGCTAGATGAAAAAATAAATCTCTCTTTCTCTCTTTGCTATTGATCAGATCATCATAGAAATATAGACCATTGACATTGTCATCTGATTATTGCTTTACCTTTTCAGCGGTCGGATGCACAACGTAGTCATTCACAAAGGGACAAACCGACTTGGGCCCGTCAAGTTGAGGAACGAAGCCGTAGAAACCGACCAGAATCTCCCAACAATCCAGAAAAAATACGTAGCGATTCACCGAGCATTCTTCCAAGACTGAATCCGGTATTGTCAACTCTGTATTGTTATCGTGATGCGTTTCTTATAATTGCGTTGGATTTTAGGGAGCGAGAGGCTCACCGCATCACAGCCCGCACATGCCAAGACATATGATGGGTGTTGGCGTTGGTCTCGGCGATTCTGATGACTCTGGGTCCAACGCAAGTCCGTTTAGCACAGCAGAACGTGCGAGGCCAAGACGTAAGGAGAGAATTATGGAAATTATGGTGACATTCTCATTACAATCACCTTTCCTGTTTCAGCTTCACCAAGAGGCTCACCACACGACACTCCAACTCCGGGAAGAAAGTTGCAATCATCCAAGTCTGCGGGAGCGGCAGATAGTGTTTCTCGGTATGTATGCTTGCACAATTGCATATTCTGACATCCCGGTGTGAGGTGTTAGTTTATTATTTTGACTCGGCACTGTGGGAATATATTGCTCAAATGACAGTCGTAAGAGAACAAAACATGATATGCGGCCTAAGGTTGAACTCGCACATAGCCACTATAACAACAACTTTGAAATAGTGAAAAATTGTCGATAAAGCTTTGTGCCAACTGCTCTTAAATCTTAGCTCAACTTTTGAGCAGATTGAAAAATGTACCAGTCTAATTGTGAATTTCTTTGCTACACTTGCTATTTAAAGTATTCTTCAATATCTATATGGTGTTCGATATTGTGTACAACTACAATACTTCCTAACCTGATGTGCTTATGGTATATCGTTCATTCTCAGCTCTGCCCACATTACACGTGTTACCTCATACTCCTCTTCATCATCGACCGGAAGCAGTGAAGATTCTCTTGTCGACATCACAGCCATTCAGCCTGCATTGTGAGTGTTCCCGATGTTCCTTTTCGTACTGGCAAAATTATAATTTTGATATCATACAGGGGCGCCGGCGGACAAGATACTCTGATCAGAAATTCAGACGCAGAGTACGCATCTGTTGTAAGTTACTGTTTTCATTATTTCACCAGACCTATTTTTCATTTATATCTCAAGCAAAGTCTTACGTTATGTCATTAGTAGGGATTATGGAAGAACATAGTGGAGGGATTAGACTATACAAGCTCAGTGCTCGAGTTGCACTCTGAGACAATTTCGCCTAATTCGTACGGTTCGTGTTGCATCGAAACCTTTATAATGTTGATGCTTGGAACCATTGTAGATTATCAGTTTATGATAAATGCTCTGTGCGAGTAATGTTCTCGGGTTCATCTTTCATCACTTGCACTAGATCTTTATTAGCAATACAAATGAAGGGGGAATGTTATATGTCGTTTTGCTTAGGGAGGTGACTATGACTATGCTATGAATGTACGAGTACACATATTTGTGACGTCATGAGTTTGAAATTGGGGTTCCGTAACGAACTCGTGCTAAAAGTTCGTGTCTGTACGAAGACGAGTAGCCCGGGTTCTTACCACCACTAGTCATATAAGTTCCATCTTCACCTGAAGAAGGAGCGGAGCTCCGAAAGTTTGTGAATTATATATTAGAACTGGAATGGACACTAAGTCTGTGGTGACTTTTTTATCCGTAAGTTTGCATCAGATAAAATTCAGAATGAAAGAAAGGAATTTTCACAAAGTGCTGATATTCTGAAATCATAAGCTACTTTGATCTCTGCATGGTGTCATTCACTTGGTTTATCAAATCCTGATTGCATGTTGCGAGCTTTACATTAGAATGGCCTCGCAGTTCATGATTTCGTTACTACATTGTTATTAGCTGATTGTCTCATTAACTGTGAGGCGATTGTTATTAAGCATGTCCGCATTTTTTGTTAGTAAAAAGACATTAATAGCCGTCATCATTTCCCGTATCATTAGGACCTGGAGAGAAAACACGCTGAGAGGGAAGCGAAACGTGCAAACGGCATGCATGATCGACAGTCTAGTTGGGACCAAGCCGAATTCACAAAACAGCAAGGTGTATTGCCGGATCTCGTGCAAAGAATCCAAATCCAAGACCAAGACGTGAGATTGCTGTCGCGCAGTTTTCATTTCCCATTCATAAATGTCATTAATAAGGTCCATTAAGTGTGTCGTGTCAATTGTGATTGCATAGTAGTTGCAGACTTGTGAGTAAATCCGCAGTTCTTCATGGAGCACTGACAACAATATTGCTTTGAAGGCAATTGCTGAAGTGCCATTTTCATCATTTGAATGAAGATGCTGTTATTTTGTTCTACCTTATAGATAAATTTGGGGGCATTTGCTTTTGAATGAGTTCGGTTTAACTTCTACCCTGACAATTCATCCTCAAAACTTGCTGTCAATCTCTGTATGCAATCGCGGATGATGTTTTGCTCTGTAATCGATACCATCTGACAATGCAGCCAAACTTCCCCCTGTGGCGCCTGTATCGGAATCAGCTGAAATTCCACCGTTACTTCCGATAACATGCTACGTTTGATCGTGTCATTGCCATAACGTGCAAACTGCACTGCATTCAATATTATACTCACACCAGTCACACCGTAAGCTTGCAAAAACATTTACTGGCTAAATGTATCCTAGTACTGTGGGCTCGACGAGACGACTTAATCATTTACAACATTGAAAAACATATTTGGAGCGTCTTTGATATTGGAGTATATGTTTAGGAATGGAATCTTGGGTCCAATCAGTAATTATGTCATGTCTTTGTTTAAACTAAGATTAGTTGAAGTAAATTTATCTCGTTTTATCAAGGGGTAGTGTTAGTAGCCTTGTTTGGCTCATCTCCTCCTTGCCAGTCAGTTTTTCTATAAGGGGAATAGCCTCTTGCTTTGATCTTCTTTCCTCTTCGACTGGTGAATACATATACATACATAATCACTATCAATGTACACATATATATATATATATAAGCAAGTTCTTTTCTTTTGAAAGCAAGTATTGGTTTTGGTTATCAGTATTGGCAAAGATGTTACTATCGTCCCATCTTTAGTTTTGCTAAGCCTTGTAAACATAAATTAGTGGATTCAAGACATCAAATTTGGCTCGCGTGGAGGCTCTTTGTTTTTGTAACATTTTCATGTCTCAATGCCTTCTGTAACTGATATCTTGAAAACTTGTCCATGTTTGATATTCGATGTGCTGTTTCTAATGGTCTAAGACTAGATCGTCCAGGTCTGATTGGTTTTGTCTATCGTTACAGATGGGTGCCGGAAGAGAACCAAGGAAATCCTCCGTCGTCAATGTCAATCCGAAAGGCAGCGAACGCATTCCAGGCGTGTCGACTGACATGCCAGAAATTAGAAAATACAAGAAAAGATTCAATTCAGAGATATTATGCGCTTCATTATGGGGTAGGACGATACAACTGTTGTTCTTCTTGAGCTGTCGACTATGACTTCACCTTTTGCAGGTGTTAATCTTCTCATTGGGGCCGATAGTGGCTTGATGCTTCTTGACAGAAGCGGACAAGGAAAAGTATACCCTCTCATTAGCCGCAGACGATTTCAACAACTCGATGTTCTTGAAGGACTGAATCTTGCCGTCACTATTTCAGGTATGCCCAGCATGACGATATTGTAACTTCCAGAAATACGTTGCGTTAGTATGGATTTATCACTAACTGGTGTGCTCTGTTGCTTTCCCCAGTTTTCAGTTACTGAATGCTACTGTGGTTGTAGAGATGTTCAAGAACGGAATTCCAAACCTACAGTATGTTCAGTTTGCTTGCTCGCTTGCCCCTTAGAACATGGGTGGGATGCTTCAGAGCTTCCCTCCACAAGTGGGGGCTCCCAATGTGGCATATTGAGTGTGGTGCAGAGGAGCAAACCGCAGACTATCTCATACATACATGTCCAAGGTACAAGCCACCTAATGGTGACTGATCGAAAGAACCTTGATGAGGCTACCAAGCAGTGGCTGCCCTGACGTCTAGTCAGAAGAAAAGAAGTATAAGCCAAACGAAAGAAGAAGTAGTTTGCTTCCTTTCCCTATGTCATATTTTAATGCGCATGGAATATCTGATTGTTCACTCTATTTACATATCCTCTTCTACCGTATGAATCCTCTGATTGAGAACTACTAGGCTAGCCATCATTTGTCATACTTGCATGATGAGGGTGTGTTGTTGATAGATATTAAAATATTATATATATCGTGTTATCGCCTGTATTCTTGACCATTATGTCTGTGATGGAGTAAATATATTTGCGGTGAAATAGGATATTTGTATTGACATGCACTTGGCCAATGTTGTCAGCTTATCTCTTGAACTTGACATAACTTCATACAGGTGTTTGTTTCAGTGCATTGGCCTTACTTTGGTCCAGTATTTGTTTGGCATAGTCTGCCTCGGTGACGTGCTGTTCATTTTTGAAGTGCATTTTCAAATCTTTATAATGCATTTTAACGTCATTGAATAGTTCTTACTACTCTCATGAAGATACCGAAATGAGATATAGTTCAGTGGATATTTGTTTTTTTTTGCAAATGATCTGTTGTCTGGATGTTAAGGGGTGATAATGCTGTGGTCTAGTTGTCTACCCTCCATGAATGTCAGATTAATGCATGGTGGACATTTTTGCAGGGAAAAAGAACAAACTGAGAGTATATTATTTAAGTTGGCTAAGAAACAAGATACTGCACAACGATCCGGATGTGGAAAAGAAAATAGGTTATGCTTCAGTGGGTGATTTGGAAGGTTGCACTCAGTACAAGGTGGTCAAGTGAGTATCTTATGTGATAGAGACTGTAGTGAGAAAATGTATTTGTCTTTTGTTTATCTGAATCGTGTCAGCGACCAATGAAGTATGACTGGAATATTCTTGATCTGTCTTTGCGTAAATTTTCGATCTTGCTGATTAGGCTACTTAAACGATCAATTTTGATGTGAAAAATCTTCTGCCAATGAGTGTGCTATGTCCTTCAACTAATCCTAACCCTCTGGAAAATGTCATGTCAAGCAATGTGGGATTATATGTAGTTACCGTGTTGCTATTTTGTGATGCTACTGATGGTTTGAGCTGGACGAAAAGTCTTGTACATGTTGATTCCGATATGAAATAAGCCATAAATTTGAGCAATTCAGAAGTTTTGTACTAAATAAGGATGCTGTAGGTTTGAATATAATTGATCTTGTCCTTTTTTAGGTACGAACGAATACGATTCCTCGTTATTGCATTGCGCAACAACATTGAAGTTTATGCTTGGGCACCGAAGCCTTATCACAAATTTATGGCATTTAAATCGTTCTGTGACTTACCCCACAAACCAATGATCGTCGATCTGACAGTGGAAGAAGGCTCACGATTGAAAGTGAGGAACATTCGTTGTGCAATGTTTTACAACTAGATTCTTATGTGGACGTGGAACACTGTTAACCTTACTGCTTTTTGATTGCGAAGAATTGACAGGACTGTTTTATTTGGTGTCCTAATTAGGAATGGTCAACAGAAATTTTGTGCCCCCTGAGCACATATCAATTTCGCTCCCCTCCCTTAAAACAAAAAAATTGGGTACCTCTAAATTTTAGGGCCCTTCAAAATATGATGGAGCCTCGTCAATCATAAGTATGATTGGTTAAAATTATTTGTCTGAGATTGTAGGGTCACCAAAACGCATGGGCCTTCGGGCATGCTCCAGGTTTCCACTCAATTTTGAGTAGCCTTGGTGGTAATGACATGTTCCTGTACCAAATTCATTTCAGTCTTGAAGTCAAGGATTTGGAGATTTTAATTTTACTGATATGAATATTTGTAATTTTGTTGGCTCTTGATGGGTTTTTGGTAGCTATCTCGAGGATGCTTGACTTAACAATTCTTTATTTGCCGACTGTACTTGACACCTTTCTCATATTTTTAGTTGTTGTATGGATCGGCTTATGGCTTCCACGCAATAGACGTTGACTCTGGCCAAAACTACGACCTCTATTTTCCTAATCATGTGAGTACACAACACTGCTGTAATTTTATGCTAACGGGAGTTTCAAATTTTGCTTTTTCTTCTAGATTGAGCCACCTATTACCTGTCATGCCATCATTGTACTCCCGAACACGGAAGGAATGGAATTACTTGTGTGCTACGAGGATGAAGGTGTCTATGTGAACACGTACGGAAATATCAGCAAAGATATTGTTCTGCAGTGGGGCGAACAACCGACCTCAGTGGCTTATATCAGATCTGGTAAATATGCTTGCGATGTGGTACAGAGTGTAGCTGTGGGTTCGTCTTCTACTTTGTCATTTGGTTATGTTCTGTTTTGTGGGTGGCCGCACCGGATTGAATATTACTCGTGATTTGACTGTGATTTTATGCCAGCAACCCTCATTTGTGTGTGGTTGGAAGCAACTGAGGCTAGAGAATTACTGTACACTGTACAGCAGAATGTGAGGCGTGTGAGCAACTGGCCGTGCACCACACATTGTACAGTACTCTAAGGCAAGGAGGTTCTGTCAGGACATTGTCATATTTCGCCTTGGCACCACACTATTCCTATGATTTGGAAGCATGGGACACTGCAAATACTGATTTTTCTGTCTTGGGTTTTGATGCAACTGGTGGGAATCGGACACCAACATAACGGTTGATCTCTGGTCTTACAACCAACTGAGCTAACTCACCCGGTATCGTGCAGACGCACGAAATCCTGATGAAGTAGCAGAGCTAGGAAAGCTTGTGAATTATACTCCAATAAACTGGAATATATGTTAAATCAGTCGGTGATATCCTGTTCTATCTATCACAATTTCTAGCATATTTTAAAGAAAATCACCACAAACTTAACGTCCAGCCTTATGTTATTGAGAATTAGAACATTCACAAGCTTTCGGATCCACTACACTCTTCAATTTCTAACTTGTGATGTGTTTACAGGTCAAATCATGGGATGGGGAGAGAAGGCGATCGAAATCCGTTCAGTCGAAACCGGTCACCTAGACGGCGTTTTTATGCACAAGCGAGCACAGCGACTCAAATTTCTATGCGAACGCAACGACAAGGTTTTTTTCGCTTCCGTACACAGCTCGTCGTCGAGTCAAGTCTATTTCATGGCTCTGAACAGAAATTTGCAAATGAACTGGTGACACTTTGCTCAACAGCAGCCTGTTAGGTAACTTACCTCAAAAATGATATTGAAACAAAGGCATATTTTACCATTGGAAGGTAAAAAAAGAGAGAGAGTGGCAGTGTGTGTTGAAACAAGATTTTGATGAGAGAGAAAACAAACCAGATACATTAAAAAAATGCAATATGTTTCTTGTTATTTCTACCACCTTACATTGTAAATACCCTCGCCAGTCAGTAAGAAACAATCTTGGTCGCTGGCTAATATGATTTTGGAGACGTGTTTTTGTTGTGCAGTACAAAAAAAGGGTAAGAAAACGATAGGTGTTTTCAAAATATTTTCTGTCCTGTAGCGAAATCTCTACTGCTGCAATGGGTATATTACACTTCTCACATGATCAAAATGCAGCACGGACTGATATATGCGAACTTTAATATTGATAGTTGGAAAGGTGGGCATTTATGGTCACCTATTCTTAAGCATGTGTTCATGTCTGATGTCTGTAGACTTAGTTAATGATAGGTTTTCAACTTTGCTCTGACATGAATCCCGGTGAATGTATGGTGTCCATGTTGTGTGGAGCTGTGAAATTCTGGAGTCTGAGTTAAACCTGTGAAGGATATCATTCTTCAAAATCTGCTGCAAAAACATCAAAGGAGAGGCGAAATCTTCCTTTTTCATCCACAAAATTGTTTCCTAATGTCACGACCCGACTTTTTCGCAGTAATGTACTAACAAAGTGGCTTTTTGGATTCAGCCGTACAGCATTTTTCTGTGTTGACTTTGGTGACGTCTGGCGGCTGAGTTGTGCTTACTATGTAGTGGGGTTTATCATTATCATGTTTCTGTACGTGCAGCCATACCAGGCTTTCTTTACAAAATGATGTTGTTGTTTTTAGTGTATGTATGTAGGTTGGGTGGCAATGTCATTTGTATTTTGCATGCGTAGTCCAAACGTGTGACATTGGATGTTGAGTCTGTCGAAACGTTTTATCATCGATCTGTTATTTTTTTTCTCATCTGTCGTACATTATTTATACTCCTTCGTATTCTAATTGTACTGCTTCGCGAAGTAAATGAAAAAGTATTTCCTAATGTTTGTGGATTACAGCGTAGTTTATTTTTTTTCCTTTGTTGGGGCTGGCCTACTGTTTCATAGAAGAATGTTATGAAATGGATGACAGAGTCGCGGTTCTGCACGTGGTCATGCCCTTTTGTATTCCAATTCTCAACCGTGAAGGGATTTCATTAAGATGAAACCGTCGACGAAGGTGTACGTGTAACTATTATGACTATGATGAATTAAGCTTTGAAACACCGATGCTTACTAGAGATGGGACGACATTGATATTTCAGAGCCCATGTGATAATAAGCCTGCTCGCCTAGGTGGTTATCACATATCAACCTCACTTGACTACTGGCCGATAGCTTCTGTTTTTATTGCAAAAATGCAAGTATCGATATAATCGGTCGGTCTTTAAATTTTGTTACGTGAGAAGTTCGATGTGGCGCGAGCAGGATGTTTTACTACGAGGCAACAAACGCCATCCACATAGTGCTAGATGCAATTCAGGGGAAGCCCCAGAAACGCTCCAAAACTTTTACGGCGAAATTGCGAATACCGTTCCTCCTGGACAATATTATCACCGCCAAACATTATTTCAGTATGTTATCCTTCTTTTGAGCGTCATATATTTAGACCGCAATGCCTCTTCAACATTGTTCATCCGCCATGATCGCATTCACCCAGTGTCGGCTGGCCTCGTTGTTATTTTCCCTCGGCATTCGAAACGTAACACTGATCTCCGCGACAGAAAATGGACTACCTTTGTTATTTCCTTGCCCGCACAGAGGCAGCCCTTGCGATAAATCCGTCTTTTGATATCACGCCGTGTTACTTTACTTCCGAACTGTATGATGCACCGTCGCTATGCACTGGCCAGTTCGTGTTCGTGCTTCATTGAGGGCGTTGTGGAGTCGTTCCCGAAAGGTTGTGGACAGGAATATGTAAAATATCGGATTGATCGCACTGAAAACAGTAACATAACAACTGAGTAGTCATCACAAGTAAAATTTTCTGCCAGAAGAGCAGGCAAGTTCGCCTAACTCTAAAATAATAGGCCAACGAGTAGGCGGGATTGAGGAGCAATCTCAAACGGGAAGTGCGAGAGAAGGGACGATAGACAACTTTTAAAATCGCAACCAGCAGCCAAATTAGTGATCGTCAGAACTCCAGGGGGCTTCCTCCGCACATCTTGCGTCATTTCATCGCATCATCTCACCCTTTATCCAATCATCTGTTGATTGTGATTTCAACGTTGACTGCATTTATTATTCTCTCGCTGCTCATCTCCCGCTATTATTTCCGTTCTCCCGATGCCCGTCCGTAGTTTAGGATTGCGTGTTTCTCGCGATGCTGTTCCCATCGCGTCCCCTATTCTAGTGTTCTCTCGAGCTCCTCTCGTACTTCAGGGATAGCCTACCAAGTTAGTTGAGTTGTTTAGGATTCCAACACTCACCCGTTATTGGCTCGGTAGTTCATTGGTTGTAAAATCGTTAAAATGCGGCTAAATTACGCGGTGTCTTTACCTGTTAGAATAGGCCAAGGCGATAGTAAAGTTGATGATTGAGTCGCATGTTGCCGCATGTAGCCTGATGCCACCGAGTCTGGCAAGATTGAATGCGTGGTACGGTAACCAGCATATAATAAAAGCGATTGCAAGACCAATCACCATTCTTGTCACTCGTCTGGTTATAGGGTTTTCCGTTCTTCTTGTAGTACCTGTTTACATATATACTGTAGGTCAGCTAACTCCAGACGGGCTGAGCTGACTGTGTCTGCGCATGAAAGTAGCCTATCTATAACCTAGTGTAGACATATGGCTATGTATGTGTCCCTAGTGGAGAGCTGAGTGTTTCACCATGATGGTGAATACGCATTTGAAATAGGAGCTGCATAGGCTATGTTTTCCTTGAACTCATTAAGTGAATAGCATGAGTATTTGTAATTTGCTAAAAGGAAACTACAATAGCAACAGCGTGTAGGCCTTGTAATTGGAAAGACATTCTTTGTTTTCGTGGCCGAAATATTGCGCATGTTGTGTGGTAGGCATCTATTTTAGCTATAGGCTACAACTTTCGAAGAACTCTGCTCGTTGGCTCATCAACAAAATCCGCTCGGACGGCTAGTCACCAATATTGGTATGACATTAGTTGACAGCCAATAGTAGGCTCAGCGCGTCCAGCAATAACAGGTTACAGCGGTAGCCTACCTATGTCCGATCGTTGAGATATTGTTAAGTCATTATAAATACAGTCCCATTGCTGGTGTCCTGCAGATGACGGAACGGACTGACGGTATATTTGAGCTAGTACCATGACAATTATTCATAACGTTATGACACGGCGTTTTATGTTGTAGGCCAGTCAATTTTTATCATTCTAAAGTTATGGCGTTTTCAACTATACTAAGGTTATACAGTATATACGCCAGGTCAATGCTTACGTTACACGAATCAATGCTACCGGTTTATAGCCCGGAGCACTATTACAACCACGACTCTCCGCACTCCACCGATGCTGGCTGCCAAGCAGAGACGGAACGGATAACAATTTTAAAGTTTTCGATTTGACTCGTTCGGGAATCGATCCCGGAACTTCCCGATCAGAAGGCGGATAGTCTAACCGACTCGGCCAATCAGCTGTGCGCTTGCCAATTTGTCTGGCGTATAGGACGAGCCGATATCCATCATAGCAGCTTTCATGATAGTCGATTATTATCAATTGATTACCTTGTCAGCAATAGATCGAAACAATCGCATTGTTGATTGACTGATGAACTTCATTGATGATTTGAAGTCTCCGTGCACGACTTACCTATAGTCATTGGTCGTTTAATCCTTCTCAGAGTCAACGCGCACGATATGAACATGATGACATAGGGAAGTAGAAACGCGAAGAGGAAGTTGCATACCACCCATGTTTTAAAGTAATCTGACACATGATCCATATGAAGACTGCACGATAAGTCACCGATTTCCTTCTGTAGCTTGATCAAAATGCTGCAGAAATAATCACGTTCACTTGTGTATCGACAATAACAAGCAAAGGCTTTACTACCGGCCAAAAAAACCAACAATGGTTCGCAACCGGTTTGCAGATGACAAATATTCAATCTCAATAACAGGTATGGGCCCTGTTTGGAGGCTGGTGGTTTACTGTCGACAAGATTCGCGGTTCGTGTCGACAGACAGACAAAACAGACAAAGTCTATTTTCGTCTCGACAGTGAAAGACAGAAATACTGTAACGGACTCGGCGACGACTACGCGCCACAACCATAAGCGTTATACAATCAGTCGCCACCTTGCAGAGATACACGAAAATATGCATGGGGAGATGCAAGTTATTATTAGGTTAGGTTTCAACTTATGTTCACTTCATTGCCCTGATTTTACTTAAATGGGTTCTGCACTGGAACTATATGACCGACGACTGGCCATTTATTTGATCTTGCCAGCGCCCCAAGTCGCTCATATATTGACTGAGAGATTTGTGCTTGTGAGAGAATTTTCCCGCCCCGCGCCCCCAGTGTCCGACACTTACACGTACCAAACCCGTGACAGTAATATAGGATACTAAACTAAACTCTCGTGTTGACTTATTTGTGTTATTTAAACCACCCCATATCGTACACGATCTTGGTCACGATTAGCATAATTGCATGAGATCGCAATGTTATGCCAGAAAATTTTCGGTTACCTTTCTTCAATCTCTAAACTTGTCTTTCCATCCCACGTTTCGTTGCCCTTCCTGTAATGATAACGATATACATATTGTTCCGCGTATTGCCTATACGCTAAATTTCTACTAATAGAAAATGAACCTTACTTTGTAACGTCTACCAATCTATCCAGTATGTCAAGTGTGTCATATCCGCCCACATCAAAGCTGAAACATAACGCGACTTTGGATCATGAGAAGGAGCCATATACAAATCACAGCGTAATAGGGGGAATGCGAACTAACCTATCGACTGTTTTGGCGCGTCATAGTTTAGCGCTCTCGCGTGCATCCAGATCATGCACGCGTGACATGCTTGCGCGCAATGCGCGAATACTCTGTGAATACATCTACCTTTGCGTCCTTTGTGTACCATAGTACTACCATAGCAAAATTGCTATGGTATACTACCTTTATGAGTCTGGGTGGCGCTGGATTTGTTGACATACTTTGTATCAGGCTATACCCAGTCCGGAGTTACGGAGGTTACGTTATCGATGTGGGCTACCTAGAATACTATTCGATTTTCCTGGTGGAATTAAATAAAAAACAGACACGTACACACACACACACACACACACAAACACACACTCTCTCTCCCTTTCTTTTCGAGTTGTTGAGTCTGTGTCTGTGTATATGCCACAAAAATCATAAATAGAACAAAATAAAAAATCGTCCAGCACCTGCTAATGCCTGTCATGCATACACAATGTGAACTGTAATACTTGGGCCTACTTACTTTTCTTCAAGAGAATTGTTTCCACCGACGGATGAAGGTTCATTTGCTAAATTTCAATAGTAAAGTATCTATCAAATAGTAAAGTAAACACAGATGCGAACAGATGTTTACAATATTCATGATCATGATTTAATTTTATCCAATATCATACCTGGGAAATAGATCGCGCATTCACATTGGTGAACATCTGCGTACGTGAGGATGTTGGTTACGCTCAGAATCACGACGCACCAGATGCAAGCGCTTGCTATGCAGGCTGATTTCTTAGTCCGAAACCTGCGCACTCTGTGATTCATCGCTAGATTTATCGCCAAACATCTATCTAGCGCCATCAAAGTTAAAAAGCCGACGGATGAGTAATAGTTCAGCATCCTACAACGAAAACTCCAGATTGTCAAAACACCCAGGACTGCCAGAAGTACTTAGCGTACGACCTATTAGCTTGAGATTTCCGGGACAAGTAAAATTGCAGCGCGAGCAAAGTAGTCATTTCGTGGATTATAATAGCATGCCGCAACTAAGTGCAATCGACAAGTGACACTGGTGTAAAGCGTACCCCTTTAGTAATATCTGACGTCATTGCGCAGTGTTAAATGATTGGCTGATGATTGCTCCCGCGTTCGGATGCTACAACGGTCATGAAATTGAGCACCACCATGAAAGCGCGAGCGTCGAGGTCGGCCCTGGTTTTACTTATGCGGAATTTGCAAATAGAAGATATATTGCAGAAATCAGTTGGATTACTCATATTTGAGGGATATCGCTAGGTCAGGTTTATCTGAAACTACCGAAAACCGACTAAGTTTATAGCTAGATAGTCCGGATTAAACTAGATGTCATTTCACGGGTCATGTCAACTCGCGGCAAGCGTGTAGGGCTGTGGCAAGTAAATTAATACATTAGTTTGTAGCCTATTTTGGTTCAAAGATCGATTCTCCTAAGGAACAGATTGGTAGAACAAATGGAAAGGTGCAAATTGATGACTGTAGTGGCTAAAATATATATAAAAAATTATTACTTTGCTGCCTCTGAGATCTTGCACCACACACTTCCGTACGTCCATTCACCACTCATAAAAGTTTGAGCTTGGAAGAACGCGAGGAAAAGGAAGAAGAAATCAGCAAATGCTAACTGTAGGACGTATATCTTGCTGACCGATTGCATATATTCCCTTAAAAAATGCAGAAAAGTTGCTTTTCTGTTCTTGTAAAATATCTTTGATTAGGCATTTCTATAAATTCTGACTGCATAACACATGCGATGTCATCCCGATCCAATCCATGCGAAAATAAGAGTGGCATGCCATGAAATGAACGAGCACACCGATAAGAAAGCAGCGTAGTCCAGTCGCGTCGGTGGATGAAACCTTTACATCGGGTCAACCCGTATTCCTAAAAATATCCGGTCGGATGGGTATCAGTCATTCAGCTAGTGGAATATTGACCGATTGGAGAACATAACATTGGTCGGACCATAGATTGGAATGTTGACAGATTGGCGGACATAATATTGGTCGGACCATTAGATTAGGCCTACTTTGGTCGGACGCTAAAATCATAATTTGAAGGTGAACCGGGAATCCTGAATAGCCACAGAAGTCGATGGACAAATCTTCTGTGTGGGGGCTGTTGTCGTGATAGTGAGTCCTACATCATATTTGCTCAAATTACCGCAGACCTGTAGTGTCGTCTATGTGCGGGCTGTTGTCGTGATAGTGCGTCCATATTTGCTCAAATTACCGCAGACCCGTAGTGCAGCGATGTCTGTTTGTGAGTTACAATCAAAGCGATCTTAATCATTAAGATCGCCTTGGGTACATCGCTTTTCAAATTAGCAGTTATATATTCATTATATGCGCATACTCGTACTGTAAACCTACGCAAGGTTCCACTACATGTAACAGCTGAACGGACCCACCGCTCATTGCTATAACCATATAGGAGCAAGAGCGAACGGCGGCGTAAGCCTAGGCGTATATTGTACTTACTTGAGTATGAGTATGATGAAAATAGCAACTGCATTTGCGATAATTCCGACTGATGCAATCACGATCAATGCGATAGCAGCAAGGTAATGTTTAGGAGGACAGCCTGTTTCAAAACCAAGCGAATCGTTTTTGATAGCGGCTAAAATGCTACTGCCAAAATCGTAGTCATCGTAGTCCATGTCTATCAAGTGGAATGTTTTAAATGCAGTATTTTATTTTGACTATGATTACTGTAACCGACGTATCGATCTGCAAATACGAAAAGTCACACATGCACGTTCAACGTATAGGCCTACTGCTGCCTAGGCCCTAGACCCTGTACTACATTTAGTCGAGAGTTAGTTGTAAAATATTGTTACCGACTGCCGAGCGTGAGCTGAATATCCGGGTGCTTGCGACTTACGATATTACAGATGATGATTGTGATCAATCTGACAAGTAGGCATGCCGCATACGCGCTTAGGCCTTTTTAGCCTACAGATTGCGTAACGTCGGAGTTGGACAACAACCACTAACTACCTCAGTTCGTCGAAATTGTGACATCATAATAGTCGGCTCAAAGGTATCAAAATCGCTACGTCATGCGATGTCATGATCAAGAAAAGTCACGGTCAACTAATTTTGCGGTGGCACAAGCCACGGTAGTAGAAGGCAGTTGACTCAAACGGCTCTGACACGTCTCTTCATATATAGGGCTAGAGGCCTTCTTAGCCGAAAGTAGCCTACACAATGTCCTACTCGTTGCTACTGCAGTCGGATCACATAACAACGCACTCAACGTCGTTTTAATTATTTATACTGCATGAGATATCCGGCATAATTATTCCAGAGAAGGAACCCATTTCCTATTGCGTATAGACCTACACATTGTCGCAGAAAGTTACTTCAAAAATAGACCGCGCGAGCATCATTGAATTGCAAATCACTCGTAATGGTAGGAAATTCAAGCATAGGCTATAGTACAGAAATATTCTCTCTATTGTACGTACAGTATGAGAGCAGCAGTGGAGAAATTGAGTACATGAGTAAACTGTGAAAGTAGTAACAGTTCCGCAATTTAAGGGGGCTTTTATTTGATTGCTTTGCAAAATTAGACCAATATGATCACTGCAAGCGATTCCTAATCGTAAAAAACACTATAATGACTAATGCTCTCAAAAACAATGCCAAATGCCGGTATCGGCCGCTTCAGCCTTTGGATACGTCTTTGCCTGACGAGCATGAGAGCTCCTCTTGGTCACAAGAACTTGCTCTCTAACGAGTTTATCTAAAGTCTCTCAAGTCACTCTGAGTCCATCTAGAATCTAGACTCTAGATCTCCCCTTTCATTTTACAGTTAAACCTTTAACGATGGAAACGAAACAGTACAAATACAATGAAAAGAAGCAGGATGGTAAAGAATTTTTGGATGCATCTTTCTCAAAGTTTATCCTCATGAATTCTATTGTCGCTTAGCACGGCTCTAGTTTTCGGTCCATACGAATTCAAGCTGATGTTATCACGGCTTTTACCAGAGAGTGACGATATTCTCCTACAGAAAACATATTTTAAAAAGCGCTATGCTAACAGACAGCCGAAGATCAACCTACGTTTCTCGGTTTGCGGTTGTCGGTAATATCTTTCCGACTGTGCCTTTGTGTTGTTGACGCCCGCATTGTCCCCTTCGTATGACATCAGCCAAGCTATGGCGAAATTTTCTCGACATGCTCATATAGAAGAAAGGGTTGATAGCGCTGCAACAGAAAACATGACGCTGCACTTTTCCAAAAAGTGAATCGAGTTGATAAATATTTTGGCCGTTAGGGGGCGCAAGCAAATCGTCACAGAATCAATCTGCAACATACAGCAATACACATGGATCGGGATATTAGATATTTCGGTATATAGTGCTGTCTGTACCGTGGGATGCAAGTCAGATACGCACTTATGCAACACAGTAATATCCGTAAACACATCCAGCCCAGTCTCTTAGATCTCGAAGGTGAATTAATTTGTCTTACTAGTGAAATCTCACCTGTTGCAATATGCCAGCACTAAGGTACAATTTACAGCAGTGTTGCATGGACCTGACTTTAGTTTTAGACCATTGAGTCGAGCGAGATTCAAAGAATGATAGGGAAACCAACAAACGATAAATATCGTCACAAGTCCGGTTACCATCTTTGTCACACGTGTTCTGGTGTTGCTGGAGGTTTTACAATCTGTGACAATGAAAGAAAGTAGCGTAACCCTGCGTAAGGCTATATTGCGTGGAATATTACGGCTACGTGAGTCTGTATATAGTTTGTGGCGGCGAGCAGGGTTACCATTAATACGGCGGCGTTGTCGGTGAATTGACTGAATTCCCTACTGGTGCGTGGCGATACCAAACTCATCGTGCTATCAATCAATCAAATCAATGCCACGCGAAATGACCATGAGATGCCTATTATCGTTCAAGGTAAGGCGTGGGGCATCTGGGCCAATCAACGTTATCAAGAAAACAAAACGCCTCGCACGAGTTTGAGGCAGTGTGAAAGACCGACCGTTCAAGCGTTCAAATATATTGACCTTGGCTATGCTTTCAAGCAAGAGAAAGGAGACGATTTTACTGTCAAGGATAAACAGGATTGTCTTGTTAGACTAGATTTTAATGTTAACAGAAATTCGTTTGTACAATTGCATGGGGATATTACTATTCTACAGCCACAGTATTGCCGGCAGGGATGTAGTTCGCTTCGATCTCTGATGCCGTACCGTCAAAATATACGTATTTGATGACATCACCTGCACTTGCTGCCGTTTGTTTCATTATTCGTCTGACGATGAGCGCGTATGCAACGCATATGATGATGAGAGGAACAACAAATGCCAGGAGGAAATTACAGACGAGCCATGTTTTGAAATATTGTGAAATGCGATCTCCATTGAGACTACACGCTTGCTGTTCTATTAAGCCAGCTATATCCAATATGCTGGTGTAGAAAAAAAAACGTAAATAACGTGTGACCTGTCAGCATATCCTTCCAGTCAGGTTTTCTGTTCGTTACTTGGGGAAACATTTGACGGAAGTAAACGGTTCAGCATAGGCTACATGCTTTCGATTGCTGGAATTTACCAATGTAAACACTTTCAACTTATTTTTCTGATATCATTGTGGTCAAAACACACGGACAGTCATGGCATTCTTAGTCACCCACACGCACTGCGAATATCGATTAGCCCGGCCTAAATACAAAGTTTTCTATATGACGATACAAGAAACATCCCGCCACAACGAGTTCGCTTTGATCTTAAAGTCGTTTGCACTGAAAGCAAACGAGGCGAATGTGACGAGTTTAATCACGCTTCGAGTTTTATTCTCAAAGTTACAGAAGGATGAAGAGCGGCGTTAAATTCGTGATGTCAAGGTCTTGTTATATTCTGTTATTCATCCACCATCGGCTCCACTATACTATTCTTCGAAAGTAAAAGGACCAACGTCTCGACACGACTATAGGGTTGACTGCGATTACCACCATTTAGTTGTCGAAAATGTCAGCAACAAATTAAACGTGCCTTAAAAATGGCGCGTGGTTATATACTGTGATTGTAATACCACGCTATCAGTTCATTTCTAAAGGCTAACACATATAGACTTATTATTAAATAACAAAGAACTCATCACTCCCACTTTTTTGATGTATTCACGTCACCGTTGATGCTATATTCTTTGGTCCACGTCGATCCATAGTCACTACTGAAATGATGAATAAAACGAGACGCAAACTATTGCATTGCATGACAGGAATGATTTGAAAGGGTTGAAATATCTCACCCGTAGTAGGAGTCGTAGGAGCTGAAATTGCAAAACACGATTTCTGAGGGGATGAATTCTGCAGCACAGCACAGAATACAAACTCATTACTTTCCAGTGGCTGAGATATGTGACTCAGTAACTCAGCATCCTACTGCGGAAAGATATATTCTATACTTAGGTCCATATACCAAGGTCAAGTTCTACACTTACAGGAGTAAAGACAAAACATCTCCGCAAACTTTCAGCTCGCACTTAAGTCTGCGCTTCTGATGGCTCATAGATTGTCTGTAAAGTTATAGTCAAAGGGCAGTATGAGTCCCTGATTGAATTTTGCTACCCAATTGTAAACATAATCGATCATGTTTGCTGGGGAATCTCAAGTGCTTTATACATAACTAACCCAGGACCCCAGATAGCACTCAGTTGGAAAATCTGACTAGCAGTCAACCCCTGTTCAAATGATGTGATCTGGTTTTGGAAACAGGTTTCTTGGTACGCACTCCGACGCATGTTGAGGGTGGGGAGCTTTGTGATTATTTCAGTGGTCCAACAAAAGGTACTGGAAAACAGGAGCCCAAAATAATGGCTCCTTATCTATCATCACCCAGAAAAACTAGCGGTGGCGACGATGAAAGGGTGTTGTGATAACAAGTTAGCGAGATAATATATTAAAACATTTTACACTTACTAATCGTCTCCAGATCCAGAGTACGTATCCAAAACTGGATCTGTTAAATTGCAATATAATACTACGATTGAAATGTAATGATATTTGTATAGTAGTATCACACTTCTTACCTAATGGGAAGAAAATCTCGCACTGGCACGATCTGACGTCCGCGTAGATCGCGATATTGACGATGCTTAAGAGAGGTATGCACCACGCGCATAGGCTTACGACAAACACCGCTATCTTGGATCGGCATTTCCGTATTTGTTGGCTCATTGATAAGTTTATAGCCATGTATCTGTCAACTGACATGACCGTCAGAAATGCGATGGAGGCGTAGTAGCTCAGCATCCTAGAAAATGGAATTGAATAAAGCTTCACTCACACATTTATTACTTAATCTAGTAGAAATATCGGCCTAGCACGGAAAAACGTTTCGTCACGCTCGGCTTCACAACAATTGAGACAAGCTGGTTGTGGCGCATCCATATGCCACAGCACAAAATATATGCCACTAGGTTCATGAGACTCGTGATCGCAGAAGGATGATTAGGCACGCGAATGAATATGCCTATATTGTGTAATGAGTGCAGATTGACTCCGCAACGATGCGTCTTTCGATATCTCTACAGCCCTTCCGCTTGGGCGATTAGCTAGTACGAAATATGTGTATGCCGCTGTGCACTGCGCATGCATGAAATTCTAAAACATGGTGCAGTTATGCATTGTGTATCAAGAAAAACGACAAAAACGACGTCATTCAAGAGATTTTCTGCCTTACGACCAATTCTAGCAAACGAAACAACTAATCCTATCGCACCAACGATTCTGTTTTGCCCCGCTCTCACATAGCCTAACTTCGGTCATTTTGTGATATCAATAAATATACAGCATCAAATGCCTACTACACGGTGAATCCATTTAGATCTAAGTACTTGACTGCCTCCGATATCTTGCACCAGTGTCTTCCGTAAGTCCATTGACCCTGTAGCATTGATCCAGCGTGGGAAAATATTTGAATGCAGAAGATCAGATCCGCAATCGCCAATTGTATGATGTAAATGTTGATTATGGTCTTCCGGTATTCTCTGAAAATCGAAAATCGACGTTGTGCGTTTCTCGGTGAGCTTTCAATGCGTGGGCCTATAGTTTTTATATTACTTCGGCAAAGCGCGTACACACACGCAGTCATGGGAATAGAAGGCTACCCCAGTGTTTCCGAAATCAAGAAACGAAGCCTTTATCAATCAATACAGAGTTGAAGAACATATTGTGTGAAGATTTGGAGGGCGTATGCCGAACCAATTCCTGTGGGGTAACTTCAAATCCATTTCTCTTTTGCAACTATGCCCTGTATCATACCCGGCCGTGAGTGGTCACCTATGATGGGGCGATGAGATAACAAGAGCTTGATACTAACCAAAATACCACCGCTTCGCCCTAATTTCATCTTTGCCCCTTCTGCACTTACTTGAAGACAACAATAAAGAGAACGACAACAGAATTTCCGATAATTCCAACGGTCGCTATCGTCATGTACAGAGCAATTATAGTCAAATCTTTCTCATTTTCAACACACTCATCAAGTGAACTGTTCGCATCCATTCTCTGCTACTAGCAACAACAGCAAGTAGCCTCGTCCTGCTAGAAATAGCCTCGTTCGCTTGACAAATCTCAACGACACTGAAAAAGCATGCAGATAACAAGTGAATATGGTGATGCATGCCTGGAGGAAGAGAAAAAATTGACCTCTGCATGACCGTATAAGTACTACAATGATCGGCAACAGCCACTATAACTAGCCCAGCAATTTCCGTGATTCTGGAATTATGTCACGTGGCAATGTCGTGTCAATAGGGTGGAGTGGGTATCCATGGTTCCAGAGCGGCTAGACATGGTACCTGCTATGCCTAGATAAAGAGGACCTTTTTAATTTGGCCTAACTATTTTATCCGGGATAAACTACATTCTCTGTAACAGGCCCAGCTATATTCGTTTAATGCCACGAGTATGCCGCCACGCAGTGTGGCAGCGGCACGAGTAGGCTATGAGTCGATTGACGACTGAGGTTTCTCGTGATAAGCTGTTACAGCTTATCACGTAATAAGCGACAACTTGACACCAACGTCCAACATTGGTCTGAATTGTCATCATATTTTGCTTCAATGCATATCTTTTAATCGCGAAATACTTTCTTCTGAGGTGAAATCTGAGAATATTAGGCTTTTGCCGCAGAATTCGCCACTGAAATATACCCGATAGCCTAAAATAGTGGACTGACAGCTTTAACGGCTTCGTATATTATGTCAGATACACTTCAACGTCCCTTCCGTTTCATATCTGTCGCCACAGCAACACGAAAAATAATTCAAATTAAGGTTAATGTTTACGATCGATGAGCAATAAGCTATAAGGCGTTCGGGGTGGGCAGCCCGACCCTTTGTATCCGGTGCAGCCACGGTGAGTGTAGCAGTACTTTCTTGGACGTTTAACGATCATGTCATGCCTAACAATGACTGCTGCGGTTAGAAGCCCATTAGATTGTGAGCCAGTGGCCTTATGGAGACTGCACCAGTCGTATTGGCTGATCACACCACTATAATACGTTTGTGCCCCTGTCAACATCTCCTGAACATGACACTGGTCGCGGATCTTACTACTGACTGTATGCGAAAGTCTATCACATATAGAAATCGGTGGAATACTAGCAATAAAAATCACACATATCGTACCGCTATATTGTAATAACTCTTGGCTATATAACTTCCGCATAAGATTTCACGGTTATATCACTCAAATCGCTAGTGAAAATAAACTAAAGGCCTTGAGAATATAGTACACCATTCATCGAAGCAAAATTGCCTTTTAACCGACAACGACAACAGGGTGCCAGTAAACGACGGACAATGAGGACTGCAGACCGCGCGGACAGCGAACCTAGCGGATTCACAGACATGACTCCGTTTGCTCCTTCCGTCGCTCAAACAGTACCACAACCTTATCTGTATCTCATTTCAAATTAGTCCACGATCCGCTTTCGATAAGTATCGGTAATTATGAATAGTCCGTTCGGCATATGCCCCTCCCGATAATTTTTATGGGCGGACGCACTTCCTCACAATATCATTATCTCCAAATTTTTCGTCAAATGCAATACTAACAGTCCTACATGGCCTACTCTAGGAAATAAAGTGGGCCATGGTTCTACTTATATTCGCTTTAAAACTAGCATGGGAACTTTTTGTCGACACACCCTGACAATTCCAAAAATAGACGTTAGCGTATCTCCTTCCTGTTCACAAATGTATTCAGCGTTTCTGCTTTTCAAGGAAATGTGGATTTGCACGAGGATAACGCTGATTTTCCTATACTTACTTCCCTGAATCCTCATGTTTTGCCTCGAACTGTCAAATTGCCTCCAATTGTTTCCATTTATATTTGCTTATGACACTCTTAACACAATCAGGTAGAGATTTCAAGGGACTGTTAGCTATTGCTGTAGGTAGCACTTCAACTATCAAGATTACAAGTATAATAGAAATGGGTTATCGGTCGATACCTATGCACCTATAGTCACACATCGAATGCCCAGATATGGTGACTGTATGTCTGGTCAAGAAAAGGTATCATGCGAAAACACCATAGCCTAAACGCGGGTGTAGCCAGGGCCAGGTCACCTACAAACTGAAGGGCCGAAGGGATGATACGAATGATACTGAACTGCGCTTTCGGTTTCGATTTAACATATAACGAAAAATCCCAACCCTTGTAAGTATAGCCTGTACTGTATACCCCTGATTCGAACCCTGGAAGCACGATTGAAAGGGTTATGACAAACGTAGAGCAATTTCCATTTAATGATGTTCAAAGTTATACAACAATAGCGGGCAGCATGAGAGAGTGGCCATTTTCAACGACAAGCAATCGGTGAGGCAGTGACAGCAAGAACTTCTTTAGAAAAACAACATTTTTCCTGTGCTGTGTGTATGTACAATATAATTGTGTATGTCTCGGTTATCTACATCAAGCGACAATGAAAATATCTCATTGTGTGTAAATCGACTTGACAGACATTATTGTCATTATTAAAAGGGCGGTGATGCTCATCCCCGATGGGGTCTGTTGCGCCACGGACGTACATTAGCGGCTGGAAGGACTATAATTAATTGAAGAGGCTTACAAGAATCTTTCGCAAGCGAGAACGTAGGAGTACTCCACGACCCGCGTCAGTAGGTGCTAGACAGTTAGCAGGTTGGAAAGAGTAAAATCGTTATTTAGCTCGCAAGCGGCATCTCTCAGAAGTTACGGTATAGAAATCATTTTGAGTGCATTCCAGCTTGAAGATGTAATATGCTGTAGCAAATTCTATAAAATGCACAGTGCCACAGCAACCAAATTGAATGGCCAATATCAAATGCTGTCGAACATTCACAGGCCTCGTTTCTCAGTATTTCTTGACACTTGAAGACACGATTCGCGCCAATCAAAAGCATAAAAGCACGGTATTCTCAACAGCTTGAACTCCAGCAGTACATTTATCAAAGTGCAACATTCAGAATGCCTACTAGGTAGTACGTAAATCGAAACACGTTATCGATTTCAAGTAACACTAGTAGTACAGTATGTAATCGCATGGATGCTGGCGCAGCAGCAATCAGAAGATAGTAAGACATGACTTGAAGAAGAACGGAGCATACAAAGCAATAGCAAAGTACAGACTGGAAACACTGTACGCGTGTAAATACGCTTGAAAAAGTTGTACGTTGTAACCTTATCACAATTTGTCCTCTTTAATTTCGTTGTTCAGCGGCACGATTGTGTTTTTCGTCACAAATGAACTCACGCTGACGTCATCACGATTCCTCGCATTGCTGTTGGAAAGCGAAGATTTTCTCCTGCGCAAAGGCGTACGGATAAATTGTTATTATTTCATCAATATTATGAAGTATTTGGAAATACAGCGAGTGTTACCACAGGTGTAACGGCGAATCTCCTACAAAAGCTCCCGCATCGAGTGGAAACGTAAACTATAGCTGCCGGAGCAAATTTCAGGACCGTAGGACAAGTACTTATCGTAACCGTTTGAAAATGTCAGTAACTAAGAAATCAGTTGAAAGTTTCCTTGCAGAGGAAGTTCTTTGTCACACATCCAACCACGCAAAATTTGTTTCAATATCTGCTCCAATCCACCAGATATCCATACCATTCAGTTGGCCGAATGTTTTGACTGTCCGCCTTCTGATCGGGACTTTACGGGTTCAACTCCCGACCAAGGCGAATCAAAGACATTATATTGATATCCGTTCATTCTGTGCTTGACTTGGAGGGTTGTGGTTGTGGGAGTGATTCGGGCTTTAAACCGGAAGTATCAACACGCGTACTAAGCATTGGACTGGCGTATATGACCTTAGTAGTTGAAAACGTCATCAATCAAAAACAACTACCCTCAATACTGGCGCAGCCAACCAGTGGTCAACTTTCTTTTTGTTTAGAGTTACATCCCATTACTACCATTACACCACCTACCTTCCTTTGAATGAAGTTCCTGGGGTATAATCACCACTGTGACTGAGTATACTCCTTCGGAGTCCCCTTCGTGTTTTCCCGACAGCATTACCCCACCGCTTACGGAAATTCGTTGCCAGGAATGTATAAAAGAATGGGTTGATAGCGCTGGAAAAGCAATATCGTATATGTGACAATTTGCAGTATGGTAGAAATATTCTCATTGAAATATGACAGTAGATAATATGAGGCAACGACTCAGAATTCAGTTCGTAACTATTTCTTCTGGTCTGCCAGGTCAGGTCCGGGGCGACATCGCTACCATGGTTATCATAAATACGACATTTTCGAATTAGATACAGCACACCTCATTAAATCCGTTTGTGGATTGTGTATACTGCATTTTTATGTTTACTTTCTATGGTTATTTCAGTCGATACATTCCTAAACTGCTCTGTGCGTGATCATCGTCACAGCCAGAACGTTGCATGTATGCCTATTGCCTATGGGCTGTGTCCGGGTAGCCTAGTTTTGAAGGGGATTATGAAATAATCACTTAATCTGATCACCTGTTAGAATATGCGAGTACGATGGTGAAATATTGAGCATTATCACATGCCTCTCCGCTAATGTTGAGGCCGTTGAGTCGTAACAAATTGAATGAATGATAGGGCAGCCAGCAGATGATGAATGTTGAAACAAGCCCGGTGACCATTCTTGTGACGCGCTTTCTTGTTTCGTTCGATTTTTGAGACTTGGAACCTACGGTTAGCAGACAGAACGGCAAAGTTAGGAGAATCGGAAGGGATTTGCCTCAATATCTACAATATTAAATGTCATGCCAGATTCAGAGAACTTACGACCAATACATGATTAGAGCCAATACCCGGGAATATATTCCCCCGTGTAGGCCTATATGCGGGAAGGACGATGTGCGACATTGTAGGACATAGTGGTGACATTTGTGCTAGCTTGCAAATTGCTAATAATTGCTAATAAATTGGACATTTGTGGTGACAATATCAATCTATCTTATCATTCAAGTTTTTGACCCAGCGCCATTGGTTACGTTAATGCATGACGTTTGAATACTGAATACAGCAGAGTATAGCGTTGGCTAGATGGGGAAAACACAGCCCAACATGTCCTGTACCCGCATTATACGCATTCTCCTGACCCATACCCGCCTGGGAGTTCTACTTTATTTCGTATTGGGTGGACGAGCTTCGTATAGAACTGTAGATGACTATATGTGGCAGTTATCCCGGATCGTATAATAGAACCCGTCCATAGTACCCAGCCGCAACATTTTGAATACGTCCCAAACCGAATAGCCCATACTGATGTAGAGTTTTCAGGCAGCTTTCCGTATGTGTCTCAACGCAGCACTGCTGGTATAGCAGCGTAGGCCAATGACCCCCTCCCCCGCTTAGACTACAGCGTCGTCTGTGTGGCTATTTGGTCAACACGCTCTACCGAGAAGATGAATGTGGATATTCTATATATTTTCTTGACATTCCACCCGGATTTATTGCATTCTGTAAAATGGTATCCAGGCAAGACAGAATTTCCCATGATGATAAAATGCCAGGTCCCTGGCTGGTATAGTATACTATATTGTAGGGTACATTTTATGCATGAGATATTGTAAAGATCACTACAGATGTAGTGCCCAACCTTAGTTTCTTAAGAATTAGAACATTCATTAGAGCATGAAATAGAGAGAGCTTACCTACTGCCATTGGTTTCATTATTCGTCTGACGATGAGCGCGTATGCAACGCATATGATGATGAGAGGAACAACAAATGCCAGGAGGAAATTACAGACGAGCCATGTTTTGAAATATTGTGAAATCAACTCACTGCGTAGGCTACAGGCCATATTTTGTAGGCCTAGATCGTCGATCAAAGTTCTGCGATATAGCAAACATATAGCAACGTCAAAAGAAGCCATACTGTACAGTGTAGATCAGGGATGTCCAAAGTTTTTTTAGTGAGGGCCAAATACAAAAAAATTAGCAAAGGCTCGGGCCACACACTAGAGGTGACCTATTTCGCTGTTAATTTCGAATCCTATTACCCGATCAAAGACGGCATTTTGGGTTCGAATATTTTAGGATTCGAATCCTACAGATTCGAAATTCTGTATTGTGCATCTCTACTCGTGGTAAATGATTTTCTTTGCTTAATTTTGTTTAGTGGAGAAGCACCTTTTCCGTTACTGGCTCCATGTAGTGTTAAAACTGAGAAGTGCAACAGAGTTGAGCTCAAGCGCCATGTGCGGGCCGTATTCAACTATATTTTCAGAATTTGCTGCGGGCCGTAGTTTGGACACCCCTGGTGTAGATAATAGCAAAGCGGCAACTCGCGAATCATCGCTTTGTACGTTAGAGCGCTCGCAGACGCAGGGAACCATTTGTAGTCGGACTTTGCCTTGACATTTACTGTACACGTCATTCGACGTAAAATCATCTCGGCGTCTCCTCACCGGGTGGAGATTGATCTATTGCGACAACTCCGTGTGAAACGAAAGCCAAACGGTGAATCAATAATAGTAATTAATCAATCAATCAAGCGCTATATAATATTGCGAGTCGTCGTTCGTCAGGCGAACGCTACACAAGCCTATAGCTGCGAGATGTGCATCCGGCGTACGACCACGCATCCGCTACGCCATATGGCCTAGGGCCCTAGGCGGTTGAAAATATCTATACTGTGGCCACCAGACAATGTAAATACCGAAATTTAAGATAAACCACTACGTTATCATGGCACTTACTTATTAGTCTCGATTGTGGCCATAAGATCGTCGATAGACATCTGTTGGCCGTCCACGCTGTAAAATGGTATCGGTGGGCCGTCAACTCTGAAAATGGCGTCCTATCACATATTTGTAAATGTCTGCAATTGGCAGCACAACTTACCCAGATGCCTCTGTTTCGTTGGTATCAATTCCGAAGCTAGAATTTGAAAATGATCATGTTGGTATATGTTGTAGGCTAGCTCCTAGCAATACGTACATTATGTTTATTCCTATCGGCTTGGATGCCTCATGTGTGAGGTTTGGTTTAGGAGATGCTGACACGCTATGTCAGACATTAGTTTAAGGTTTGATTTACACATATCGTCATCAGGACGAGTTTGGGCCCAACGCAACTGGCTCGATTCCGTCAAGGTCGTCTTGAAAACTTTGGACTGTTACCGTCAGTTCGTTACTCTGCTGCCTTTTGCAACCGCCGTACTTAACACGCCAAATGTTTCATACAACCGCAGGGCGGACGATCATGTGTCTGTCTGCGTACAATGTTTACGTTCACTGCGATGTACCACCACGGTTGTGCGACGGCCATTTAAACACCGAGCCTGAGTCTTCCTCCATTCATTTACTGACGTTTATGGTGACTGCAATATACCGTCACTGTTGAATGATCGCTAGGCATTATCAGAATATTATAAAGAATGTCACGAATAGGCTGGCAAACTGCATACTTACTAGCTGTCGTAATCCTCTGCGCCTGTCCTTTCACCGACTAAAAACATAAATAGAGATCTGTTTTGCGCTGGTCACGGTACATAAGATTTGTTGCTATATTAATTTGTATATTAATTCCATACCAGGAAAATAGATCTGGCAATCGCATTCATGAACGTCCCCGTAGATGAGAATATTGATGATGCTGAGAAAAGCTATGCACCAAGTGCATAAGCTCACGACACATGCAGCAAGTTTTGTTCGGTATTTCCGCACCTTCTGATTCATCGCAAGGTTTATGGCCATGTATCTATCCACTGACATCACAGTCAGAAAGGAAATGGACGAGTAATAGTTCAGCATTCTAAAAATAGAATTCGGGAGATGCGTTAGGGATTCTTAGGTTTAACAACAACAAAATGATGTAACTTGGGGAGGATGTCGATCTACTATATACCCAAAGCCAAAGGACAGAATCTAAGCGGATATTCAATGAATTCGTAGTGCACGCGGGCAAACGCGAAATGATTTATATTCATCCAACCGTTATGGCCTACTTTTATTAATCCACACTTCAAATACAGCCACAAAAATCAATTGCTAACAATACTTTGATAGTTCAAACGTTTTAACGTATACACATTTTGAGTATCAATTGCTAACAACTTGTAAATACATTGAAGCGTCTGAACTTTCAAAGCGTTGTTAGCAATTGATTTTTGTGGCATAAGGCCTACACATGTAAATATTTTGAGATATAATGTGAAAATGTAGCTGGCCTGAAACACTGTTATCATGCTACAGTGCTGGATGGCGAAATGTGCGCTCAGCTAGGCCTACTGTAAGACATTGGCTTACTTGATCGCTTCTGATATCTTACACCAGGCTACTCCATACGTCCACTGGCCGAGTAGCATGGTTCGAGCTTGGAAAAAGACTTGAAACAAAAAGATGAAATCTGCAATGGCCAGTTGCAAAACGTAAATGTTAGTAACAGACTTCTCATATTCCCTGAAAAACAAAAAACTAGTAATTTAATGAGATCTTCTCACTGACAACCCCCTCGTTTTGAAACACCAATTAAAGCTATACGACGACATAACGAGTGACACGGTCACTTGGCCGAGTGGTTAAACTGTCCGCCTTTCTGATCGGGAGGCTCTGGGTTCGATTCCCGACCGAGTCGCAGCCAGTACCGGGGGAGTGCGGACGGCTGTGGTTGTGATAGTATCGACAGTATCAGCAGTATCGACACGCGTACCAAGCCTTGACTTGGCGTATATGACCTTGGAATTAAAAACGCCACAAATCCAAAACGTAAACAGTATGGGCAGAGCCATGCAATTGCCACTTTCATCTTATTTCCAGTCCTGATGGTTTTGCTCTGTATGAGTGTGCTTGTGTAGCCGTAACCTTAATTTGTCACCTCGCTAACCTGCCATCTTCAACTAACCAAAATATTTTCTATGGTTGTTGTTGTTGTTGTTGTTGTTGTTGTTTTGAATTTATGTCGTTTTCAACTACCAAGGTCATGTACTCTAGGTCAATCTTACGGTACACGTGTCAATACTTCCGGTTTATAGCCTAGTTCACCATCACAACCATAACCCTCCCCACTCCCCCGATACTGACTGCCAAGCATAGTGGAATTAATACCAATTTCAAGTCTTTGGTTTGACGCGGTCGGGAATCGAACCATGAGCCTCCCGAGCAGTAAGGCGGACAGCCAAACCACTCTGCCACCTAATATAAACGGTGTTTTCTGTGTTTAAACCATATCCATATAATATTTTGGCCGCAGACCGCTGACTATACTTACTTGAGAACTGTGATGATGAATATAACGACTGAGTTTGCAATTATTCCAACTGTTGCTATCAACGTAAAAAAGATAGGTACGACGAATGCCTTCGATTCACAATCAGCAGCTTCACTATTGATGGCATTGGAGGCATTGGAGACACCCACCAACGATGATAAGTCCAGCGCACCTGTACCTTCATCCATGATCACGATGCTCTCGAATAGGCAAAGCGTTAGAAAACACCAAACAAATGCAGTTTTTCAATATATACAGCTTTAAAAATTTCGTCTAGGTATGAATGCGTTGGTTACACGGAAATTTTCGTAAGTCGAACTGTGATGTGAAGGCAAGACGACTCTGTTGAACCCGTAACAAAATAAGTAGCCCGGATGATAATTTCATCCTACACATTTGAGAATTTTCTGAGTTAACGCGCCAAGGGGGTATTCTAAGCTGAGTATGAGTATCTAACTATCTATATGCGCTTACGATGATATTCTTCACTAAAAAGATAAAAACTACATCTTTCTTACACTATCTATCATTTGCATGTCTATTTGCTGTACGTTTATCAATTCTGCCTCCTGGTTGCAAATATCTTTTTCAGTACACGACGATACGTCAGCGTCACACGCCAATTACTAATATTGATGAAGCACTAAGTGAGCCAACCTAAATGAAATCCGCTTTGCGTCGGATTATTTCATTCACAAAAGGATAAAGAAGCCAACAATAAAATTACGGTAATAGGCTCTATTTTTAGTACTGTATATCAGCAAGGTCAAAGAAGTCTCCTTCGAATGATGTCGAACAGATTTACCTCGCAGATTGCGATGGGGCCGATATGCACTCCCGTATGATGCTATAGTCCAGGAAAATTTGATTTCCAATGCGCATAAGCTATGCCCTATACTATACCCTAGTCATGATTTAAAAAAAAAAACTTGGATCCATTTATTATTTCCTGCCTTTCCTGACGTAATACCTGCGATTCTGTGACGCAATTGGTTTTCTTACGCTTTAAACGCTTTACAAAGAGAGCTGGTGGTAAGAGTTATTGAAGTTTACCAAGGAAACTCAGTGTGGCGTCGTTTCTCAAAGAGATCAAGCTGCGTCCGGGGAAACTATTTCTTTTGAAACGAGTCAATACAAATCGTTGCCTTTGAAATATTTCATTGCATTTCCGGTCATTCAATTCAAAATTTCCAGTTCACATCTACATCATTTTCGCCTCAGCGGGGCTTGCCGCTTCTCACATACCAGATGAATATGCCATTAGTTGCGGATACTTTTCTGCTTGTCACTGGGGTAATGCGGATGGTTGTGGTTGTGTAGTGATCCGGGCTATTAACCGGAAGTATCGACACGCGTACTGAGCATTGACCGGGCGTATGAGACCTTAGTACTTAAAACGCCACAAAACAACCAGTGGCGAATCCTACAGCCCCGTCCCGAATATTTTATCGCTGTATTTTTTCAACCTTTTTTGAGCGAAGGCTCATTTCGTTCATTCTACAAATCCAGCCACACACCATGAGCTGAAAATTTGCTGGTTGTGCTATGCACAATGCCGCTGTTAACGCCACTACACTCATATATACACTGCCAATCCGCTTGTCTGCAACATGCTTGAGCACAAACCAATTCGCTACGTGCAGCCGCTACCACGGCCTACTATTACGGAATAGCAGTGGAATACTTGCACGATTAGACACTACTAGACCGAACGAACACATGATTCTTGAGGCGCGCACCTGACAATATTTGCGGCACCACCAATGCGCAGCGACACAGTGGTTGAAAAACACTTGCGAAATGATTGGATGGAATTCGGTAGCACAAAAAGATTTATCTCATAACTACCCGATTGAAACCATATACCGAAAATTTTTGAGATCCGCTTTTGAGTTAATTGCTACTTTACACCGAGTGGATCTAACCGTGTGGTTTTTAAGTTTGCTATCATATAAGTTTAAAGCCATCATTTTCGGTTGGAAGCTCAGCTCAGTGTGCCACGTTATATATTGCCAACGACGGTACAAAAATTTTAATTGTCAGTGTGTAGCTTGCCGCCGACCAGTCGCCATTCAGAACTTTTTGAATTTTGATGAATTAGGGGAAAATGAATTGAGATGTGCAAGTCAGTCGATGACACTGTTCCTCAAAATCCTGCGGGTCTGCTAGCCTGTAGCGATTATTATCGTTTCATAAAACCGCCGAGAAATATAGCTCAGTTTCGAACTTTCTATGCTATTGATAATGATTTTGCCGCAGAAATTACATGCGGCGAGAGACGAGTGGTGATTATTTTGACTATACTACTTAAAGGGTTTTATAACAGTCACGATACCGGCTATGCTAGAGAGACAGAGTTGAATATCTAAGCACGAACTGACTGGGGTATATCCTGTTCAGATGGCCGAGTGGTTTGACTATCCGCCATCTGATCGGGAGCTACGGAACTCGATTCTCAACGGAGTCAAACCATAGACTTTAAAATAGGTAGCGCATTTCTTTTCTGTCGTGGCAGTCAGTATCGGAATGGTGCAGTTGTGGTCGTGGCACCAATAATTCGGCCAGAAATTGGAAATATCGATATCGCTTGTTACAAGCATTGGCCTCTGGTATGACATAAGCAGTATTGCAAAAGTCATAAATTCGAAACAACAACAAAACAAATGGGCTATATGTTCAATGCCAGGTCAATGCTTACGGTATACGTGTCAATACTTTCAGTTTATAGCCCAGATCATTATTGCAACCATGACTCTCCGCACTCCCCGATACCGACTGTCAAGCAGAGAAGGAAAGGATACCAATTTTAAAGTCTTCGATTTGACTCGGTCGGGAATCGAACCCGGAACCTCGCGATTGATTGCAACTGATTCTGTAACTGCATTCTTGCGTTACCACACACTAATGACACAGTAATCCTTGTGATTACACGGCAGAGATTGCATGAACGCTAAATGCTTTCGTCAACGTCCCATTCCGACCTCGCGCTCAGCACGATTTTGCGGTTCGTAAAGAGCAGATGTGTAAACGTGAGGTAGAGATTTGTAAGTTCGTAGACGGTGAGGTTAAAAAGAGTGAATTTCTTATACATCGGAACTTTGGTCAGAAAATTTAGGTAAGCTGATATAATGTTCACGCTCTATCTACTGTGGTTAGTCTCCTAATCGGGGTAGCGACAGAAGATGGTGATTCACACAGTGATTTAGTAGATCAGTTTATACTCTAGTGCCTTTGCGGACGCAACCCGCCTCATTTATCACGGTTTAGCACTTTACAGCAGCGTAACACTCGACGTTAGTGCTTAAGAGTCAAATGATTTGGTTCACCGACCATCATAAGTATGAAATACACCGTTCAGTTGGACGAGTGGTTTGACTGTCCGCGTCTTCTGATCGGGAGGTTCCGCGTTCGAATCCCAACCGAATCAAACCAAAGACTTTATAATTGGTTGTCAGTATCAGGGGAGTGCGGAGTGTTGTGGTTGTGATAATGATACGGGTTATAACCGGAAGTATTGACACATGTTCCGTAAGCATTGACCTGGCGTACATGACCTTAGTAGGTAAAAACGCCATAAATCCAAACCAAAGTATAAGTGAGGAATACGAGTGCACCTGTGCACGTAGGTGACGTAGCCATCTAATATTTATTCACGAATATATATTGGATACCTGCCGTACACGCCTCGTTAGATAGATTCAACTATAGCTTTCTAAGCCATCATCGTAGTGACATAATCCCAACCGATGGTTGACCGATAGAAAAAGAGTAAAATAGATTGACCTCCTGCCCCAAATGTCTTTGGCTGATGAGTAACGAAAGCTGTTTGCATTCTATATAACATGCTCTTACGCTGTATCATCTTTATGCGTAATCATGTGATGAGTCGTCTACTGCTTCGTCGGCTAGCTAGTACTGCTATAGCCCAATTTACAACATCTCGATTGACTTTCCATAATTCAAGACTGTATCATGGCCTACCACGACTGTATATTTAAACACTATAGTTAATTGAGCATATTAAATAGAGCTTTTACATGAGAACATCGCTTCTACATTACACAAACGATCAAAAATTGAAACGTGAGTTCTCCGGCATAAGCAATGGCGTGTCAATCGTAGGCGCGTAATTTGTTCGGTGTATCGCGGTTGCGCAACCGCCATCCGTTGCAATTAAAGCTCTGAAGAAATTTCAATGCTGGTTTCATACCAATCTGCTTACGTAAGGTTGGCGCAAATCCTTACTCTATATTAATCATTAATCAGTAATCAGTAATCAAGCGGTTACTAATTGTCACGTTAACAGTCCTGCAGTGCGATTAAGGTATTCCTTCAGTTTCACCGCGCACAGCACCTCAAGGTCACGAAATTCTGTATCAAGGAGCTTTTACTGCGTCGACTTTCGGCTTTTCCAGTTGGATTCTGATAACGGATCATTCTCATCCATAAACTCTTTTGACCTTTTACCCAGTATATGCTTTTCTCTTACCCCGACTCTCTTCGTATCCTCCTTTTTTTTGCAATATATCCGAACACTTCGATGCAGCTTCTGCGCCCCGTTACTGTCTACGCCCATAATCGGAACGCTAAGTTCTCTCCTCGTCTTCTTGCATGCCCAACTGCACATAACACCTAAATGTAGCTTTTGCGGAACTGGTATAGGCCTAAAACCTTGTTCACACTGAGCGTAAATCTTTGTTTGTTCTATTAGCGATTGTTGCGCCCGGCGTGAAGTCGAGAGTCTCTCGTTTTGACGCTTGCACGGATCGCCTGGTGAGCATAAAAGTTGTGACATCAGAGAGCAAATAACTTGTTGACGTCAGACGACCACGTGACTTAAAACTCACCCTCTCGCGTAGTTTTGCACTCAAAATCCACGCGTGCGCGCTTAGTTTTACGCTGAATGTGAACAAGGCTTAAGAGTGCCTCAAATTTGGGCAGGTAATAGACCGGCATAATCCTATGATGGTGTTCATACTGTTTTCCACCACGACAGACCAATTTAGTCCCTCAATCCATAGCAAATACATCAAAAAAATCCATCTATTACCTGGGCCCCAACCATTGTAATAAAATCCCCAGCAAAATCATTCAGTCGAGTTTTCTCTTCTTAAAAAAGAAATTGTTGCAACAATATTTATCTCATTATTCTTAGGTTCTCAAGCTTGTTTTCCTTTATGCTTCTTCGTTTTACACACTTTAGTTCAGTACATCTATCATATTGTCGCTTGATTTCACTATTAAAAAACCTATTATGACAGCGATCCTATCTTGCCATTCATGTATCAGTTCAAGTTGATTATTTTTATCTCGTTGCTCTATGGGCTGCAGCTGACTAGATGATCGCCCGATCGCTTCGCTGCAGCCCAGTCGTTTTACCTTTCGTGTTTGCCAATTTGCTCAAGAATAACTGAATCAATAAATATGTGTGTCTGTCTGACAGGCATGTTGCACTGACCTGCCTTATTTCATGACAACGGCTGAATCCTAAACTAAATGCTATTGATGTTGACACTCGACAGTGTAGGCCTATTATAGGTTCATGATGCATAGAAAGTCTGGAGTTAAACTCATACCGGTGCTATTCTTGCGGTGACACGCCCTTCTCTACAGTATCTGAACGGAACCTGTCGCTTATCTATATACGCCTCTCGCAAGTGCGCTATCTTTAACGTCTTTGCGGCATTGGCTTATAATTTTAATCACCTCTATAGCGGAATTTTATCGGCGTATGGCTGTGCGGAAAAAGTTCCGCCCCACGTGAAATGTGTCATTATGAATCATAATCAAAATCTCTTGTAAAATAACTCTGACGTAACGTGAACACGATATGCCATTATTTGCAGGTGTCTAAAGGTAGTTTACGCGAATTATATAAGCGTTGCAATCGCCCTCCTAGCGTAGAGAGGTCTTTGAAAAATCGCTATTTAGTCAATCCGACTGCTTGGCAATATAAGAAGGATACGAAATGATCTGTTTGGTAGAACAAACCCTAAAGTTAGTTAATTTCATTTCGTCGGTCTATATGCTGAAACGCTGATGTGTAACACCAGAGTGCCCAACCAAGGCTTAGAAATACTCAATTGGTAGCTCAACCCATGCATCAAAGTTTTTGAAATCTTAAATCTATTGAAAAGAAATTCTGAAAAAGGTGGTTCCAGACAAAATCAACATGGCGATTAGTTTGAATTCTCATCATCCCTCCAAGGTTATGTAGCCTAATGCTTACTGCCATAGGCCTACACATCTCAAAATCAAAAGTTAACCGCTGACGACAGTCACACCTACTAATTAATCCTTGAATAAATGTAATTGAATCAATTATATCAAAGAAGGAATTTATGTCGAGCTGTCGAGGTCGTGTAATTTGTTTTAATTTTGGTACGCCATCGCCACTCTGGTGGATGCTTCTAAATTTTAAGTTGCACCACTACCAGTCGAGCGCAGCTGTCTTATACCGTAACCATACAAAATTCTACAGCTTAAGAGTGTCCTCACATTATGAATACGTAGAATGTGTTTGTACGCAACAGATTTATTGAAAATGTAACCTTGTAAAACTAAGAATTAACTGCCATTGGAGGGAGATAGAGTCCGTGATCAACTTTTTGAGGGCCCCAGTAAGGTGGAGCGGAGGGTTGGTTCCATACATTTGCGTAAGTACTCAGATTTCGAGCCCTTTGAACAGATCCAATCGATGGAGTAATTCTTCTTCTCACAGGTAGTTGCACTTTGATGTCCGTTCGTGGCATTTTGTTTTTAGGAATTGTGTCAGACAGCTTGTAAATGCTCACAGGGTCTCGTCCTGAAAAGAGTCACAGGTTCCATGAATTGCGTTGCTGCATTCATAACTAAGACCGAGTCAGATTTTAAAATTGGTATCTGTTACTTCTGTTCTTGGTGAGTATCGAGGGTGTGTGAAGGGTTGTACCTGTGATAGTGATCCGGGCTATAGAATGGAAGTTTCGACACGTGTATGTATGCTTGTCTATAGGCCTATAAGCGTTGACCTTGTGTAGCCTACATGACCTTGAGTAGCTGAAAAGACCATAATCCAAAATAGGAACAAGTGTCCCTCGAACCTGCATACGTGGGTAATCCTAGTCTCCCACGTTTTTCTTCTTTCTTGAGTTCCGCACGTTGAGCGAATCTATCGACGAGGCTGTTGATGTTCTTCGTTCTCACATTTTTCAAGTCCTGGCGGATTTGTGCTCTGGCATCCTGCAATAATGAAATATTTGAATCAGGCGTCAGGGCAGACAGACAGACGTCAGATGAGGCACAAGGAAAAGAACCATAAGGTCCATGCCTTTGACCTACATTTCCCCAGAAAACACGATGGATCTTGGAAGTATTTTGGTCTTACGAGCCTGAAGGCTGAAGGTTTACGCTCCATAGTTACTGTACAGTTCTATTAGTCTCTGACCAGCATCGATCAGTGTCGTTCGAAGACTTAGAACGTCATGCGGGTTGTCAAATGTGGCCTGGCATGACCGAGCAGATCACTAGCTGAAACTCTGATTGGGATGTGTAAGCTGAAGAGTTGAAAGTTAGTGGCGATAAAGGGAGCCTAGTTCATCTGCGACAGCCCTTAGGGACAATAGCGTCATCTTGCGGCAATAATTTCTAGAATTGACAGCTGCACGCATTTGACTGATTATCGGGCAATTATAATTTCCGGCGAAGCTATTCAGTGGTATCAAGGTGTTTCGATCGCCACAAATGCGACTAATGTTATGAAACTAATTGGTATATTTGCTGCAAGGCTATTTGAGTAGGTCTTACGCAAGCGAACAATGGGAAGGTTTAAGAGAAGATCAATTTATCAGCGTATAACCTATGCCCTGCACCGTCTTGCCTATTGATAAATACGTACCATAAGCAGTTGTCGTTCGGGTTGGTATTTGACTTCATGGTCAACGAAGTCCTTCTCATGGATTGCTTGTTCAAGAGGTTTGAAGAACGTCCGATTCCTCATCTTTTTATAGCGATTCATCTCGTTTGGAGTTTGTCGCATTCGATGTGGTTTATAAAATCTTTTATCGGGAACTTTACGCTCAAATAGATTGATTTTTTTAGCTTTGACCTGCAATTAAGAATCAGCCTGCATTCAGAAATGAAAGATCGCTTGTTAATTTTTTCAAATCCCCTCACAGACGCCCTGTGCTGCCGTCTAATAAGTCGCATAACTACAACACGCAACTTGCTACGGACTCCGATCGTAGACGGGCACCTTCCTCGCAATTTGAACACTTTCATTGTGTAATTGATGGACCGAATTTGTTGCCCCATATATAACTAGTAATTACGGCTTGTGTGAATTGGCCTTGTCTCTGAGACCCCTCCATTATTAGGTATCCCAGAGGAATTAAGCTCAGATGAATTGGGTTCCTTTTATAAGGTCACCCTCCATTGCTTACTTACTTTACCCAACTGACGAAGAGAATGCGATGTTTTTCCTTTATCCAGATTTGGAAGAATAGTCGGTCCGTATACTGAGAAATTCGACCTTCTAGATTCCCTGTGAAGGTGATGTTAACTTTATAACCGTCAAAGGGAGAGTGGAGTTGTACAAGAAACGGGAGGTACAGGTGCAGGACCCAAGGCATCCTCAACGGGGATAAACACCCACTGACAACTCTCGATGTCGCGTCCGCTTCGCATATTTGAATAATAATTGATTTATCGACCCATAGCCGTGCGTACCCTGCGTACCCTCTGTCTAGTCATTCTATCGTAATCAATGACGGCACGGTCTATACATATATATATATCATCACTCTCAATACCTTCCTATGGCTTTAGAATCTACTACAGCAGCGACACCATCGTCTTCCTCATGTATCGTTTCCAGTTGATCGAAGCCATTAGCGTCGGTATTGCATGCTTTTTCTGACAGCGCAGTTGCGCTTCGTCTCGTCGATCGGCCAGTTAGTTGAGTATGCGGCCTGCTGTCTGATTATTATTGCACGTGATTAAAGGCAAATTCTTCCCGTAACTGATTGGCATGACGTCACTCACCTACAAAGAGTCTGTCACTCAGAATCGACATTGAACTTCCTGTTCTCATAGATGAGCCATCATCGTCCATGTACTTTTGTGCAACTGCTTCCTAAACATGTTAGTCAGAGTGTGAATGGGGTCCTCTTGGATAGTCGAAAAAGGGACTAAAACAGGGGAAATTGGAAATCCCCTGGCTCTGTACAAAAGACTGGTACTGGCAATGTGCAGGAACGCACGAGTGGCTTATGTGTCGCTACTGATCAATCATATATGTAGGCCGTATGGGTTTGCGATATATTTAGATTTTCTGTGTTGAGGCATGGCCTACTAAAGTACTACTACTACTAAAGTAGGTCATGGTTGAGGGTTGCTTGCATTTAGGCCTAGGCTACAGCACATCACTTGGATTTTGCAGATTGTGGTAGGAATAGTATATACGAGTATAAACTATGTAAGTGCAAGCCAGTAACTTTCAGGTTCAATCAGCAACATGCAAACCTCTTGACTATACGAGTATACGTATCTCCATCTCACGGCCTGTATTGAGTTTGTGGGTCAAGTACAGCTTGTGCTATTGAGAATAGTCCGAGGCTATATATTGTTTGTGGTGCAAAAGACCGCACGGTGATAACCGCCACTGAATATAGTATATATACAAGACACTAGTATGTGGATTTTGAGCCAAGGTGAACAGCTAAATAGCAACACTCATTAATCTTTAAACTACCGAACGTTTGAGCGTATAGCAAGAGTCAATTTGGCTTTTATTTACCAGGGCAATATAGACACTTCATTATATTGACTATTATATCTTCGTAGCTGAGTTGAATGCTTTCGCCATTGTCAGTTGTCGCGTGGGTATGGCATAAGTAATCAAAGTAGTTGGAGTAAGATTGCGAGAGTCGTAGAGCACCCACTTGCATATTTTCCATTCTAGCTCCATACGGATTCGTTTCTCTCAGTTGATTTGGTTTTTCCGGATTCAATACATCGTAACTCTTTTGATCTACATGCTTCCATTCCGATCTGCCTTGAACTATTGCCCGTTGAAACTGTGAAAAATATTTCGCAATGATGGGTATGCATAAAACATCACCACAGGTTGGCTTACGTCAGCGGTCTTGGTCTGGTCATTTCGTGACTTTTCTGCGTATCGAGCAACGGCTGGATCCGCAGTCTGCGCCCTCGGTTCTGTAGCTTTTGACTTCTCGAGTAGATTCCGCAAAGCTCGGTTTTTTCTTTCCAATGCTTCTTTAATAACGTCAGCTTTTGATGGACCAGTATACACAGGACCTGCGGTCGGCGCACCTTGACAGTATAATACAAACATCACATTCGTTTCGTAGGACAATATAGGGCCGAAGTGGTGCGTCTGGTACTAACGTCTACAGTTACTACCGCACGACCAGGGATCGCTATTACGAATGGAGTGTTTGGGCGTATATACTGCAAGATACATCATCGACGGACGGGTATGGCAGCGGTCTTTCATTGTACATTTACTAACGTTAATGGTGACTGCAATACTCTGTTGGTTGCTGGCTTTGTACACTATTCGCGGACCTACCGCAAACAAATGCATTAATTACTGAAATATCAAAAGCCAGTATACGTAAATTAGGCCTATCTTTCGCTTAGATGAACATAACTGTAAACATGCCGGTTTTATAAAACTAGCCTAAGCACCAGTGCATATAACAGCAGTCTCCTTGCACAACTGGTACGTCTGTCAGACTTACTTTTCAGCTTAGTTCTTGAAGAGTGCGAGCGACGTTGCTTTGGCTGGCTAGACTTGCGTGCTACTAGATTTTCCTTTGGTGGAGGGCGAAAATCCGAGTGATATGCGGTTTCGAAGAGTTTCGGTGGTTCGAGCTAAATAAAATCTTACTAATTGAGGCAAGCAATTGAAGGACAACTGCTTTTCTTACTTTAGTCAGCTGCATATGCCGTGGATGTCTTGCAATGAGTTCCACGCTTGCATCGTATGGAAAATTGTTGTGCGCCGGGGCCGGTGATCTGTAATACAGAAAGACATATTTGTCTATAGTTCAAAATAAATAGTAATTTGGTACTCTTCCAGACGGCGATGAATACTATGTGATAGTCTTAGTATATATGCAAGCATGCAGTATTTTCAATACTGTATGAAATGCAACATGGAGAGTTGGAGACAAGTGCTGCACATATCCGCCGGTTTTATGCAAAGTGTAATACACGCATTGGTTTCAGTGTGTATTACAGCGGACCTGTATATGTGCAAAGTGCAAGGGTATAGCGATACGTGATTTCGAAAGTAAGTGCATGATGATACAAATTTGTCGTTGCATTAATCTTGATATGCAGAGGTCGTTCCTGAATAGTATAATCGCTTATAGCGATTTTGTCAGACACGTAACGAATTTTTTGTACTACCACTATCACCACCCTGGGATGTCATCCAATCCAGTTATTATCCAATCGTCAGCTACATAAATCAGCATCCATCCAAAACCCAGAACCTTAGGCATGCAGACTGCTGTGGTATCGGCGAGTGTCGATAAACCAATACATATCTATAGTTTCACTGACTAATTAGCTTCAAATACGTGTAAACGTGATTCAGTACATATATATAGTACATATACTGTAGGCCTACGTCACTCACATAATCCTTACCGTTTAACAACATCGTCAGCTACTAAATAATTATACTGTCCCACCGCTTCTTTGTTGAGCTTTGCCATGTGTGTTTATATATAAGACGGCTTGACACGTGGCACAACAATTCGAATTCGCCTCAATTCGGAGGTTATTCGTAAAATCGATGTTTTACTATTTACAAAACTCCTCCACACATGTACTGTATACTCCCACTAGATGTTGGCTGAGAATGATACAAGATTGATTATATCTTTATCGCGAGGTCGTCGCCCGCGGTAACCCTCTCCACAAAAGAAATGAGCACAAACGTACGGTAAACCATAACAGAATGTGAAAAGCAATCTTCTACGTGTTGTTTTTAACAAAGAGGCAAAGCACCGATACAACAATAGGCTAAAACGCTGAAATGGTGGCTTGACAATAGCAAACATCTTTGTACATGGTGGCTTCGATTTACTGCCATTATGGAATCAAATGAGATTACTATTTATCTATTAATATTCAACTGGACGACCTCCCACAAAGACAGCAAATAAATCCCAATTATAATTTAATAATTTTTTCAAATTCCAAATTTATAGAGATACAGGACGTCTACAAATGTATTGACAATGCCTACGTCATAGACACAATGCAAGTTCATAGCCAGGCATATTAATTATTTCACATGCCAGTTGCAAGCATATTATATTATTCTATTGGATGGCCAGAGGTTTATGTAGTTGTAAAGGGATAGCTTTAGCCAATTGCCTCTTTTTTGGAATTTGTCCATTACGCTTCACTATAAATTTAGCATAAATTCAATAGCACTGGCCTCCCTGTTTATTGTGTAGGCTACGTCGAATTCTTGTCGATAGTTGACAATAGGCCTATTGTGAAGGACCGTAAGACGACGCCGCCCGTCTAGTTGATCAATAGGATAAATGCGTTATTGATGCTTGAGCTAACACTGTAAAGCTGAGCCTTATAGAATCAACGACAAACTATTCTCAATTGTTCGTATTGGGTGAAGACGGTAGAGACATGAGTGCAATAGGGATTTTTGGTGACTATAAATACAAGTACAGCAACGGTCCAAAGAAGCAGCCGACGCTACAAACTGTCTGGGTGTCAAAACCGTTCAATCCTACCGATGAAAGAAGTACGGCGCCTGTTCCAAGACACAAGCCAATACTGTCAGACAAATCCGTGAGCGATCTGACGCCGGAATGGGTATGCTGGTTCTGTTTAGGTATAAAAAGTTGCTAATAGCCTGCATTAGATAACTGTTACTGTAATCTACTGTACTACTGTAAATCTCTATGGGGTTTTGATGATATTCAACTCTTTATAAGCATATTAATAAAAGCAGATGGCGGATACGGCCGCGATAGTGATGTTACCGTGGACAGTTTTAGGCCCAGCGAATTGCATGTAAAGCGGAATTCATATGCAATTGTTTGGATGATATGAATATATTACTGCAAATATATGGTTTTTCCACACGCTTTATACGAAAGAAATGATTAGATTTTCATATTTCTACGCAGCTACCTCCACGCGAGAGGTCATTGCGCGACATCAGTCGAAGAAGTGAGGAAAAGCAAACTTACCCTTCGTATCGAATCACTAGATGTGAAGATTGGTCAACACTTCGTGAGATGTTACCTTCCACGGGCAGACCAGAAAAAGTATCCGCTGAAAACTGGGGAACCTCCATGACAGAACCTCCTGCTATGGTTCCGGATGCTCCCAAAAGGCATCCCACTATCAACAGCTCTATGTCAAAGTAAGCTGATGGTAGTAGTTTTCCTGATAACCCTTTACATTAGGAGAGGAACATTACAGTACTATGTGCACTCAAGGCTATCTTAATTATGATCGCCTTGTATGCACCACATAGGCCCATTGCGAGTATTATTAGCTACGATTCTGTGCCAAATATGCTGTCGGGTAAACTCTCACTTCTTGGAAGACCTAAACCGTGCTTAAGCAAGCTATTATCAGTCAGTACTTGAATCCATGCTACGAAACCCCTCGTACCGGATTGTTTACTTTCAATAATGACCGTACGTGTCACAAATAGGTACTGTACTTGGCATTCTCACCCACTTAATCATTGTCAAGTTCTGCAAGTATGGTACTTAACGACGTGGAGTGGGGTCGATGTCATCATGTAGCCTATAGAGTTCAACCGATATGAGGGTCACTTTGACTGGTAAATCTGTCGTGTAGCACAGAGCATGAGAGCTGTATACGATTTCCCCATGCATTTTCATCGATTAAGACAAAATGTGTCGAAGTTCTTGATTAATCCCTCTCTGAAGAAAACGAATGCGTGGACTAATAACAGGATTGCGGATTATTACGGTATTCGAGGAACATACTGAAGCATCGCTTTATCACATAAGCCTGAATGTGATAGCCTAGGTGACGAAGGAGCGACGCTCAGTCAATCTGTATAGGAACCCGATCATATATTAAGGGTAAATTCTTCCGGCTTGTACTCGCCCCAGGTCATGATGGGGTCGGTTTTGGTAGACGGGTAGGCTATTTCTGGATAATCATTGCTGTAGAAATATGTTGATCAAATGAAAGTAGGATTGGGAATTTCCCACGAGTTCGTCAAAAGCTATCAGTTAATTGTCAGTATCGTAACCATCTACTCGTGTAGGTATCTTTGCATTACCACTTTCTACATCCATATAGCTAGGCCTATAAACTTTATAGACCAACTCGCCGCAAAAACGAATGACAAATCTGACCAAACAGACAAGCAGGCACACAGATAAGCAAACGTCTATATATTGCTGGTAAATGAATGAATTTTATTGCAGGTACGTGGACGACATGAATTGGAAACATCGACAGTTTAAGATGTATTAATTAGATTTCCCATCAGAGAGAAGTTTCATTTTATTGTTGAATCGTTTTGTAGTATTTATGCCGATAGCAAAAGGAGCTCTTGTCTTACTGCCTGTCTGTAGGAAGAATGTAGTCTATTTAGTGACGCGGTACGGTTTAGTAGTATACTGTATGGCATATGAGTGTATATATATTATAGCATACTCTATACACCAATTTTTCGTTTCCGAATTAAATTTTCTATGGATGATATATCATTGTACTAACTCAAGAGCGTCGGGACTTGAGCGACAGTCTTTTTTGGAGGATTTCAAAAGTAATTGGGTGATCTTTCCTCAACTACATCTGCGGTGTAGACCTACACTACACTTAGCCTTTGATTTTCCGATTTATAAAAGGGGTTTGGTAGTTGGTGGCTGAGGCTGTCCTATATATAATTAAATAGTCCTATACTAGATAAAATTTAGGAATGACTAGGCTTGCCATGCCATAAGTTGGAAAAGCTACAATTCTCGGCGATTCGCGAAATCCGGAATTGACTTGATTTCGTCCACTCACACTAGTCAGGGCCTATGCTATCTGCAATCGTATTTCTTCCGTTAATCATTAACTCAGTTCCTACTACAAACAGCGGTTCTCAAATCTCTAGCGGGGCAAGTCAAGCCGAACCAGCAAGCCAATCAGTAGGCCATCCTAGACATTTTTAACACGAGCAAAGGAAGATCGAACACACCAGGTTTCGATATTTTCCTTGTCAGTGGCGTCATCAAGCCGCGGACCTAGATCTAGAACACTGAACTTATTAGCACCCCAAGCCGTTTACCTAGTAGATCGAAATTGAAATACGGACTGTCAGCATCAAGAGACAACATGCCAAATCCCCGTTCTTCATGTCTTTTATACTATATAATAATAAATAGAACAAAGTTACTGACATGCCATTTTAGATTTGGACCGAATAAAAGAAAACCTGTGAAGACATTCATAAAGTGCTTTGAATTTGAGCCCTGTTCGTATACTTTGTTACGCTTCAATGTACACAAACTTCCTCACGATCGCATCAGCGGTACCGGTACGCGTTTAGCAAGAACGTTGAGCAAGTGGAAGCGTACATACCTTTGCTTGGTTCAGGTTATCGTATCTTAGCTCTCAAGGGCCATAAATACTTGTAAAATACTTGTAATTTAGCCAACAGACGTGGGCTACTCTTCAAGTGATATCTCAACGATTTGACGCCTTTGTCGAGAGTTCTAGTGAAAAGCGAAGCTTAGTACAAAGCATCACGCCAGCCTACATCAGATCAACAAAGCAAACATGACTGGTTTCCTAGCAAGCATGACGAAGCAGTTTTTGCGTATTCACGTCGTTACTGTGGCTAAAGTGAAGCGGCAAGAAGTAAACCGTAGTATTGGATTGATGGCAACGGGACAGAGCGGAGGAAAGATGGTAGAAGCCTGGTATTTCGTCGTGGGAGCTATTGGAACTTATATTATAACATCGATATTTTTCCTAAAGTGGCCTGTAATCTATAAGAAGAAACGATTGTCCTTCAAATGCGCACATATCAGTCACAGGGGAGGTAAGTTACTGCATGTTACAGTTTGGGCCTCTCCCAGTATGCAAACGAACGCGATCGGTGCGGAATTAGCAGCTGGATGGCGCGGAAAATTGACATTTGTATGCCTTTGGTGTGCAAAATTCGACTTCCGGTGGCCAAAACATGACCGAACAACCCAATTCAGATTAGCATACACATCGGCCACAGCATCAATGATCAACATGGTAGTATCGCAAATATAGCTCCGCATAGGTCGCGATGCCTTTCCCATTATATACATGCCGCCTTCGTGCATGCATTGGGCCACGTGTCCCGTGCCCCGTCAGGGGCGCATGTCTTGGCGGGCGGGTTGTGGCTGGCCTAGGCTCGGCTCCGCAGAGGCCGGCCAGACCCCACTCAACCCGCCTGCGACACGCCCCCTCCTCTCCTAGGACCCGGACTCGGTCCAAGAGCGTCATTACTACCCAAATGCGGCGAAAGAACACAACTATTGTCGTGACCATGGAGTTTGCATGCGATAGTTTCAATCATTCGTGACGATTGAGTTTGCGTGACGTCCGCACGAGTGCTCGTATGGGTGGGGGTTTGACTGGTGATATTTCACGAACTGCTCATTTCCGACGCTCAGGATAGCGATATTTGTAATCAGCAGGTATCAATTCGTCATTTCATGCCAGTCTTTGGTTCCGGCGTGAGTCGGGAAAAAATCTGCACAAATACTCTTGTTCATTATGGTCATTTGTAATCAGCAAGTTGCCTCTACCCTCATCGTCTGGTCGCAGTTCGTAAAATTGGGCGTCTGGTAACTTGATACAAGTTACAGCACCAGATACGGTAAATGATTTACTCTGCTTAAGCCTACACTATAGGCTACAGTATGCCAGTGAAAATTATCATTATGTCGGAAATCCGTTGTGCGGGGCATGCACGCGAAAGTATCTGTCGGAAATCCGTTGCATGTATGGCGCTTGTGTAGTCATTATTGTTCGTGGAGTATGCTGCCTGCTGATTGTAATTGTAAACAGTGACGCCCGCAAATGCTCGATTTGATTGAACACCGTACTGTGTTTCTCCTTCGGTCACTCTATTGACCAAACAACTCATCTACGTAATAGGTTTTTGCAAATATGGAAATGCGGTTAGTGTAGTCGAATAAAAATTTAAGGACGGTATTATTGCAATAGAGATACTGATGCGAAATTAAACGTAGCATGGTCCTGTCTAGCATAGCGATAAACTATACTGTTTACTGTTTACCCATGGCCTACTTGAGGCTACTATGCTGCTAGTACTATTACTACTTTTGAACCACTAAAGTAGGCCATGGTTTACTCCTCAAAGTTGCTCCAGCAATTTAAGTCTCCAGCATCACTAGGTGTACTCACGCCTGTTTTGCCGCCAGGAACCCTGATTTACTTAGTCTACGCTACTCTACGTTAAGTCGGACTTCTTTGCATTAGGTGCGGTGGAAAAGCCGGAGAACACCAGAGAAGCGTTTAGAAAGTGAGTTGTCTGAATAGTGTTTCCCAATGGCTCAGTGTTCCCCAAAGGCGCAGTGTTCCCCGTGAGCACGTGGTTCCCCCATGAGCACAGTGGTCCCTTTGAGCACATGGTTCCACGTAAGAACCTGGTTCCCCCTTGCGCACAATGTTCCCTGTGAGCGCAGTGCTCCCCTCGAGCCCGTGGTTACCGTGAGCACTATGTTGCCCAGAAGCTTAGTAAAACCACGCGGCGAAAAAAAACGATGTTCACGATTTTTTAAATTGTGACGTCATAGTGTGACGTCACGAGTTGAAACACCCCATTTCAAGGCTGGTTGTGTCCCCTGTGTGTGAATATCCATGGTTGCCATGGATATAGTAGTAACAGTGTATATGTTCCGCGCGTAATTACATACACGAAGTCACGAGCAAATGTTATACCGTACCCATGCATATAGGCTATACAAAGTGGAAATGAATGTTGACCCACCACCATGCTATGGAACTAACACGATGACAAATCTGGTCCTTTTACATGGGTAATAACTCCAGAGACGTGTGATATCACTATCGCTGCTCCACCGAAAGTCGCTCTTGTAACCCAGGGATTTCTATTCCGCATTCGTCGCCTATGTCGGGTTTTCGTCGCGAAATGTGATCAGCGCTTGCACTTTCCACCCCTTACACATTTCAACATGTTTCTGCAGTGCACTTCAATGCGGAACACAAATGTTAGAACTGGACGTTCATTTAACTGCCGACAAAGTTGTGGTTGTATCCCATGACGATCACCTGGAAAGAACGACAGGCGAAGATGTCAGCATCAAGAATACTCGCTATGAGGTAGTGCACAAGAGTTCGCATATCACGACATCTAAATTAGTAGCATATTATCTGGAAGTAAAGTCCATGGCCGATGGCCATACCACTCAGTCAGCCAAGTCGGGTCTATCTAAAACCTCCCCTAGCTACACATTCCTATTTTCTTCCGGGGGAATATATAACTCATCCATCTCCGTTACTGCATGAATGTAAGAGTATTGCATTTTGCTCTTCCCATATATTGTATATTTTTGTCTACTATTTAACGGACGCAATTATCACAAATTCGCAATCCTTATTACTGTTTTGGATCCTATTACTTTGAGTAGACGATGAGCTCGCAAACCGATAGAGGTCAGAGGTCATATCACCGTCTCCTGTGGGCACTCTCTGTCTGCAGTCCAACTTCTCTACTCTCAGCGTTTCTGGAAACCATTTTTTCATGGTCTGACTTGACCTATGCTTGTTCAGGATCTTCCTCTCCTGCAAAATGAACTGACGGTGACTTTCCAATACGGCACTACATGTCACCACACGGGCGATCGTCTCAAGATTGAGAAATTGGAGGACGTGTTTGAAGAATTTCCGAACGTTCCGATTCATTTAGATGTTAAAACCTACGACGAAGAATTGATTGATATGGTAAGAGAAACTGTTGGCATTTGCTGATCAATTTCAGATGCGCAAATGAATATCATGTGTGCATAATCTGCAATGATCAAATAACTTTACGAATAGTAGTTGGCCATGAACCTGCCACTGCCAGCTAGGTATGAGGCACCAAATGATACAGTAAATTGTGAAAATCAGGCCTATTTTCCCACTTTGCACTATCCCCATCGTCCTGATCACTTAGCGTGGAATCTATATGGATAACATTTCCACGTGCGTGGTATGACGCAGTTGGGACATAAACCAGTGGTTTATCCTGGTTGTGGCCGTCTGCATCTCATGTATGGCTATCTCAGAGGCGTTTGCAGATTTGTAATGGTAGGAACTTCGTCTTTTCAGGTGAATTCTATGATAAAGAAGTATGATAGAGAAAGCATCACGCCATGGGGAAATTTTTCTGATAAAGTAACTTCAAAGCTATACAAAACAGTGAGTGATTCGTGTTGTCACCAATTTTCTTTTTCTCTATCATTGGGCTCTTTGGCATTTCCTGACCGGTTGCCACCGGCGTCATAAATGCTCCTTGCAAAATCCGTGTTTTAGTCAGAGTTAGGTAGCCTATGTGTTGAAGCCGATAGAGGACGATTAATACAATATAGTAAGAAGTAGACACCACGTAGCCTATTTAGCGTCCTGCCTCGTTTCTTGTAAAACTTAATTCACCAAACTGGCTGATAACTCGTGCCCTGGCCGAGCCTGTGGTTATTATGGCTTCACAATATGCAGTGATTTTGAAAGTTTTTGTTTGTTTACAGAATCCAGATATACCTTTAACGTTTTCGATGAAACGAGTTGCCGTCACGTTATTAACATTTTATATCGGGCTTCTACCTTTTCTACCGATCAAGGAATCGTCGATGGCCATTTTAATGCCTAGCACTATGAAAAAGGCGTAAGTACATTGTCGTAGGCTACTAGCAGATACTGTGTTATATACACTCGCTCCAGTAGGGCTTTCCGATTCCGTTTCATAGGATCCTTGCGGTCGGTCACGAAACTGATGTAGGCCTCTCAGGCATATGCTGGGAACGATAGGTTTAATCTTCCAGCGCCGCACGGTCAGTGCAACAAGGCCAGTGTGTATGCAATCTCACGAGGTTTGCGCGAATGAAATGACCGTATATATCTCTAAGTCTGTTCAAAGATGATAAAATCTGATACTCCTCACGGTCCGGCTGCGCCCAAGTCAGGGAAAATGGGAGAAGTTGTCATGGGACGGGCGTAAATATCTCTGCCACATTACGTGCGGGAAGATCTGCTGTGTCGACCTGAAAGGGAAGACACAATGGGGAATGAAGCCTTCAATTTGAATTTGTTTCTAGTTTCGGACCAAGTTTATCTGGTTCTCGAAGAATGAGAGTCCTTGCGTCTGTATTAGACTTCTTGTTGATGAGCAGAGTCTTATTCAGTCATTTAAAGGCACGGGGAATCAACGTAAGTTCTGCAGTTGTATTGGTAATTCTTTGTGAAAAACTGACGAACAGTAGGGGACTAGGGGTACGGCATTTTGGTTTGGTGCCGCAAACTTTGCTACGCGCTATAGTTCCTCACTCTGTTTACTTTGCCTCCTGAATCTGCATGCTAGTGTACGTCCCGGTGTAGTCAACTCCTGTCTTGTCGCGAAACGATTTTCTTGAACCGCTGGTCGTCCGAATAGTCCGTGAAACACGTGATGCTAAACGAGCATCGGATCTGGTCTAGTTCCAGCTTGGCTTTAATCGTGCGTGAGCGTGAGTGTATACTTAGTATCAGTAGTTAGCACTCAACTCCGGCTTCGCTTGACCTCAAACCTCGCGCTCTCTTCTCTTGACGCCAAAGTCGGGCTATGGTGTAACGTCTGCTGTCATCACATAATTTGCTGGAGCTTCAGACGGGAAAGAGAAAAGAAGCTGACGAAAGATAAAAATATGTTGTTTGTTTCGTTTAGGTTTACCTCTGGGTACTGAACGAGGACGAGGACTTCAAAAGAGCGTTCAAGCTTGGTGCAACTGGCGTGATGACCGACAACCCGACCATATTGCGAGAATGGTTGGATGCCAATCCTAAATACAAAACTGATAACTAATATCCTAAGATACCTGAAACATTCTACGTGATCGCTAAACAGTCATAGCAACCTAATAATTTCACCTTAAACGTGAATTTTGCAGCAGTTGCTGGTTCATTAACGTTTGGCATCAATGCGACTAAAAATACATTGCGCAGACTTCCGGCTCGAAACGGGAATTAGATCATCGCAAGATGGCGCTGGAGATGTATTTTTTTCAGCCGAATCTATTTAGTGTATGTGCCAACTTTATCAGCATGATTGTCTATCCGTAATACTCTTGCTCACGTTTGTGCCGATTCATAATTGCACCGAATGTCAGCCTGCCTGGTGACTGCGGGCACTTTGTCATCGCAATTTGCCTTGACCTTTACGTTAGAACTGTTAAATTCTTTCTATGAGTATTCATATTGGATGTTATACTGTGTAGCGTAGAGGAATTTTTAACAAAATATATCGTGGTTTTCCCGAGAGGGCAGTACGGTTCTACACGCGGTGAATAAGGGCGGCAAGGCCTTTCGAATACAGCCAGGTGATATCGAAGAAAGTTCGCTTTGAAATCCGAACAACACACGAAGATCTCATGACATTTTTGCAACATTTTGTGGAGGTAAATACAGGACGGAATGCGGACAAAATATTATAGTTTCCCCCACTTTCTGCCAGACTGACTACTACGTGTAGTCCCGCGCAGCATCATATTCCGCTTCCAAGACATTGACTGATGAGCGCAGACTGCGACAGCCGTATAGGACGGTCGCGCTTGCTTATATAAGTTGAATATGGATATGGGCATTAAACGAACAGAATCTTCATAAAATACAGCCATTATATACAGTTATTGCTCGTAAGGACGTCATTGCGACAACGCCCACGCATGCCTTTCACAGACAGTAATATCTTTACGATGCGATTGATGCGCAGGCACGTATTTCAAGCTGTTGTTACAATCTAATTACCTCTAATTATCTAATATTGATATGATATTTGAACATCAACAGCCGAGCATTAGCACAAAAAATAGCAGCCTTTTCAGCAACAAACCGTGACAAAAGAGACTAATGCCGTGGATAATCCTGCCATGCGTAGAGATCAGCTGATCACAATTCGCGTAATGACGAAGCCGGCTTTATACGATTCGCGTGGTTGATTCAGTTCCGCATCGCTGCGGCTGAGGGACGCCCGAAGGCAAACAGAAGACGCCTACGCTGACTTTTTGAATGCGTGAGGTAGGCTATCTTTGTGAAAACTTTACCTGTCGTGATGTAATACGTAAGAGCTTATCTCTTTTATATATATAAGCGTGTTCCACTTTTCGATGGCGTGTATGCTTTGTTACACTGTCTCCGGGATGTTGCAAAGACCCTGTGAAAGACTTTGTGCTGGTCTAGTCCTTACATACGACACAAGGCAAGTTAGTAAGCTGCCTATTGCTTGTATCGGAGTTGCGGTTTTGAGCTGTTACTATTCTTGGTATGCTGTAGCGTTGCCAGAAGTCAGATGATATCGATGTATGTCAGCGGGCGTAAGAAGGCAGGTCGTTTTACTGCGTGGGCGTTGAGCCTTTTCTACTGATAACCTTTGGGTTACGGCGGGCTGTCATCTGTTACCATGAGTGCCGTCATGACTCACTGTCACGGCCTACTCACACGTAGTTTATTTTATCGGGGTTCTTCGTGGCTCCTTTTTCTGGCTAATTTCGTTGCGTTGAGGGGCTGAGAAGTACAGGTTTGAAGTTGTTCGAGTATTTGATGAATGGCGGTGTTGGATTTCGTTGACTTGAAGAGGCTTCGAAGTGAAAGAACGATACCAACCGTAGAGGAGACAGCTGGTTGTTGACTAAACGGCGGGTAGGAACAATACGGCCCGTCGTATCATACGGTACTCCAAGTCTTTCGTAAATGTCAGGGCAAAATTTATGGGCTTTGCCATTTGCAAATTTTGCTTCAGACAAGTCGCTACGATTTGTACAACTGTTGATAGTATTGCAGGCACGAGCTAAGCAATTACTGCATATTGTATGTCATGATTAAATCAGCGTATAGCATACATCAATGCCGTCACAGTAAAGCGTGCGAGGGTGATAAACGTTCGACACAATTTTGAAGTGGACAGCTGTTGAAAGTGCGCCTGTTCCCGCCGTTCGATCGAATAGCGTCGTAATACGCTTCTGCGTGAAAATTATGTAGGCTATGGCGTTTTCAAGTGTAGTGCAGTTAGATTATATGAAAAGAGGCTGTTGTGTTACGATATACAGGATAACATGGACCTTCTCATTTGCATTCTTAGACCTCGTTAGCTCTTGAATGTATCATCGTACGAGTAAACTTTCATATAAACGTCTTATCGAAACTTATCATCAGTCTTGGAATTTGAAAATGCCAGGATACGGTTTGAAATTTGTGGATAAAGTGCGCAAAAGACAACAATGTCCTCTATGTCATCTACCTATTAAAGATCCAGTGCAGATAACAACTTGCAAGCACCGATTCTGTGATCCATGTTTGCAAGATTTTCTTGGGTGAGTACTTAGTAGATACATTTTCAGTAGCCTGTGGCTAAATATCCACCTACTACATTTTGTGAACGACTATAGTGACTGTGGTGATAGCATGCATACTAGGCCTATACTTACACGAAGAGTACTGTGTACACTGTACACCCTCTCGACTACTAAGTAGTAAAATGTGCCCTTTGTGGTGGGCGCTGGGGCGGGTGACAATGCCTACATAGACACACGTACATGACAGTGTGTGGACTGTGGGCACCTTCCCGCCTAGGCGCCTACCAGTAAAATGTACACTTTGTGTGGGCGCTGTGGTGGGAGAAATGGGGTACATAGACACACATACAGGACAGTATGTGGCAACACCGGCTCACTTCTCGCCAATCACTTTATGTGATAGGCAAGACACGAGGAGATAATAGTATAGTATGTATATATGGAGTAGTAAGTACATAATAGACACTGTACGGAATACTGCTAGCTTCTAGCCAACTACATATTGTGCCTGGCACTGAATTGAAACGATCTTGTAATTCTGTGTTAACGATACTATTACCCTTTTACTATGCATTTCTCTGGTATGCATAGTATCACATGCGGTTCTGATTTACGTTAGAAAATATCGCGACGCATTATGTCTCGCTTCCGGATACGTTAAAGTAGGTGTGATCGTCAATGATTTACGCGCGGTACCACGTCTCCCTATTGGCTTAGTGGGCGTTTGTTGTCATTGCTACCAACTATTTTCCATTCGTAAAAATCTGTCCTTTTGAAAGAGCATGGATTCCAAAGGTGTAAACCTCCTTTCACAAATTGATCAGGCCAGTGATGATCTTTGTTACCAAAGTTCGGCTTGCACTCTTTTGTTAGTGAAGTTACATGATCTTTCGCTGCGGGCGTTAAGACTTGAATAGACTTGTCCGAAATCACCTTGTCTGTTGCGGTATCGCAGACAGTTGCACCACTCGACGTAATCAGCAACCTTTGTCTCCATAGTTACGTGTGCAAGCACATTCGTTGTTGATACCCTAAACAAAGCCAATGGCGATTATATCGAAATAGCATGTAACCTGATGAAGGAGGGGAGCTCCAAAAGCTTGTGAATGTTATAATTCTCAATAAACCAAGGCTGGACGTTAAATCTGGGGTGAATCTTATTAAGATATCTATTGATTGTCCGCCATCGGCTCCACAATATATTCTTCCACATTTAACGATGGAACGTACAGGCCATTTCGTATACCCTATAAAAATATATATAGCCTATATATAATCTGTATATACAATGAATCCGACATGCCGTATATTAAGTTGTGATATTCCGAATGTTTTTGCGGTTTTGCATTCATCTTTTCGCATGTGGTTAGTTACGTTGAAACTGAGATAATGATTTAATACGATACATCTGATTCATTACGATACATAGCACCCGCTATTTAGTTATTTATCGCCTATTCGGTTTCCGTGGAACTTCGGATGTTTTTGGATGCAGCACTTTCTACTTGGAAAGATTCGCGTTGTTCAAGTGTTATTGTCATATTAACAACCATTATCCATATCTAATTACTGTAGTAAGTTGTTGTTGCTGTTGTGGATTTATGGCGTTGTCAACTAAAGTCGTATGCGACAGGTAAATGCTAGTACGTGTGTCGATATTCCCGATTTATAGGCCGGATCACTATCACTATTACAACGACAATCCTCCTCACTCTCCCGATACCGACTGCCAAGAAGGGAAGGAACAAGTACCAATTTTAAAGTCTTTGCTTTGACTCGGTGCGGAATCGAACTAGGAACCTTCCGATCAGAAGGCGGATAGTCTAAACCACTCGGCCAACTGGACGGAAAGTTTAGTAGGGTACAACATCAGGTATCTCCGATGGAGGATGCCTCATTGGCGCACTCCAATTTGATTAGACTAATTGAAATTCCCTACTGACCTCTGTACGAGTGCAATGATTAGCCACAAATGAGCTTTTAAATCGATCTAATGAAAAGGTGTATTGTAAGTGTCATAACATCACTAATGCTGCTTTGCAACACAATAGAATCAGATTAGGAAGGCTGATATTGATATTGTACATAATTCCAAACACGATCGGAATTCCGTATTTGTTATTCTGTGTGTATTAATCCATATTGTTGAAGCAATTGTGAACGGTATACGTAAAAATGTGGATTGATGCTAGGGGACGTTATCTGTCAAGGATGGGAAAGGGCATCTGAACAAATATAATGTCGATTAACAATGCACACTATGGGTTACCATACCCCCGTGTTGACTTCAACACACCTGTCGCAACATGGACTGTTTGTAAGATATTAGTAGTTGGAGGAAATCTTTCAATGTTCACAGCCTGAATCACTGCTATTCAAGTTGTATAGCATTTAGTGGCTGGGGTTTATTTAAATGGGCTTTATGCAGAACGCATATATGGTATCAGCGTAAAGTCAACATTATGGTGCTCTAACAGGCTAGCGACTGTTTATTCTTTGCCGGATAGCCAGTATCGGGGGAGTACGAAGGGTTGCGGTTGTGATAGTGATCCGGGCTATAAATCGGAAGTATCGACACGGCGTACATTAACTTAGTAGTTGAAGATGGCATCAATTCACAACAACAACAGCAACCGTAGCGCCTTGAAATGATTGTCGCAACTCGAAAAGTTTATGTTATGCAAAAATATCACACTTTTTAGTAGTCTCGATTCGTGCGTAGGCCTATCGGGTGAAATTTCAAGGACATATTTATCCCGTGATCGCAAGTGATCGTGAGAAAGCGACTGATTTCCGTAGCTAAACTTGATACTTTAAGTAGGCACTGTCTGTTCGCACAAATTGAAGCATAACCGTTTTCAAAATTGCGATGACTTTACCACATTCCACTGTTTCTATTCTGACAAGTTTTGTCCAATCCGTTGATGACTTACTCGATTTAGACAAAGAATTTTGAAATCTGCTGTGAATTAGACTTTGGCACTTATCCCAGCTGTTTCAAATAGAATTGGTGATTGAAGATGTGTTGTGACGTTCACCTTATAGTCTGTGGATTGACCACTGATTCAACGTCCAGCGTAGGTTTTTTTGGATATGATTACATTCACAAGCCCCGCACCCTAATCAGGTAAAGACCCATCGTTAAATCTGTACGGTTAATCTTTTTTACGATTACTGATCGTCAGCCATCAGCTCCACTATATTGTCCAAATAAGAAAGTATATGATAGCATTACTAAAATGTCCCCGCCTTGGCCACAGACACGTTGAACACACAACACTTATTGTGAAACGTGGTTTAATAAGTCATGATAAGACTCTAGCCTAATAGCCATGCTCCTTCAGAGCACATGAGCAGTTTGTGATTCACCAAGTCGCCTGTCAATCAATGTATTCGCTGTAGCGAGTAACCCTGCCGAGTTCGGATATATCAATTACTACGTTATGTTTTTCTTAATAATATATGGATCATGGAGACGGAGCATGGGCAAACAATCAGGAATTAATAACACCTTCATAATAGCGTGGAGCATGGCCTACTCTAGGTACTAAAGTAGGCAATGTCTGTAGCCTTAAGTGCTGGGCACTTGTACTTGTACTTGTAGCATGTTTGGTCTCGAAAAATTTCCCTGATGGTGTCGTTCGCTAATCTCTCCACATTTTTGTGAATTCGTTACGATAAAGCAAGCTTTGGTTTCTTATCATTATGCTATCATCAATTCTTCGCTAATGTAACCTTACCATATGCCATGCTACCGTAATCCGACAGGTTGCTTTGAAGCAACGTTAAAAAATAATTCAATTGATTACAAATGACGTTACGTAAGGAAGTGGGATGCATACAATGCATCCAATCCAGCTCATTATGGGGAGATAGTGTAGAGAAGTAATCGCAGGCCAATATACCCGTAGTCACTGTGAGCAGGCCTCCGTGCCGAGTTTTGTGGGGGGGTTTTGAATAGCGTTTCTATGCTAGAGGATGAATGGAAAATTATCATTTCTTTTCGTAATTGGGTGCTCATTTTGGCGTTTTCAAGCCATCAAACGTACGTCTATGCGCCTCTTCATCATGACCCACTCACGGGAAGTTATCTGCTTGTGACCGGTTATATAGAAACGCGTGTAATAACAGTGAAGCAGATATTACAAGGTGTTCAATTATTACAACGCCTACGTAGATGTAACTTAAGAATTGTATGCTTGTCCAAAGTGTTGAATGGCGAATTGTTATATTCCGCTCTCAGGGATTAAGTGAATTATGGTTCCCCTTTTGTAGGCGGCATTGTATCGATTCATAATAGGGGACCCGTTTCGTATAGAGCATATGCCGCAGTTGCTATTTATTAATTCAGTGCTGAGAGACGTGTAGCTCGAGAAAGACTGTTCATTTTACGCCCTAACCTTCTACTCCATTCCTCTATTCTGCTCAATATCTTTTTTTGTAATATGCTCTTGTAACGTTTTGGCAAGAGATCATTTAAAAACCCCAACTCAAGCCACCCGTGAAATTCGATTCGAATTCCTTAAGGCTTTGTATTCGCTTTCAGAATAGGCACGTCGCGTGTTGTAACCGTGGGCGTGGAGTGACAGGTGCAAAGCTTTCCCCCCAAAATCAAGTTAGTGACGACACAAGCAAATGTTTCAATCTTTGCTAAGCTGTTGGTTGCTAGTTGTTGTTTTTTATATAATTTTTTATTTACCTAGGCCTATGGCTTTTCAACTACTAAGCTCATGTACGCCAGGGCAATGCCGTAATACGTACGTAGCACAGATATAGGTTTGGCTCCGTTAATTGAGACCTCCCGATGAGAAGGCGGAGAGTCAAACTACTTGGCCAACTGAGGTTGCTGCTAATTGCTACGTGCATATGATGAGCGATAACATAAACGCCTGTCATATTAATTAGCAATAAATCAGATTTTACACACATTTTCCTAATGCTTCATCCATTGAGTCAAATATCAGACATTTTCACAAGGATTAAAGCAATGATTTCCTTTGGTTATGTATTTCTACGTCCTAAATATGATATTCGGTCGCAATACCTGTTGGATAAAGTGATTAAAATTGATACCAATGCCTTCCTGTCTTTGGTAAAACGCCGTCGTCAGCAGATGCTTGTTGATGTTTGGCGTTTGGATTGAATAGTTTCGTATCAATAGACGGATGTTGTATCACAAGCCGGGTGGATTTTGTGCTTAAACTCTCTTTTGTTGCTCCTTCGGCATCAAGTATCAGACGGTGCTGTTTTTTTGTTTTGATTTCGTTTGTTCCTGACAATACAGTTGGAAAAATACTTTACTGTTTGCACTCGGACCTAATTGAACCTGGCCGATACGCAGACCAAACCCCAACTTCTAGTAGAGTAAAGAATTCTTATATATCATCATACCTTGGCAATATGATGGCTTTGGCATTTACGAGCTTGAAAAGATTTCGTGAATCATCATCGTTTGCGTGGGCTAGCCTAGAAATTTCTGACGCTAAGACTCACGTCGACATGTTGTTAGAATGGCACGTTCGTGTTCATGATATTCATCGCTTGTTGATACTTTCCTGCTATGCTATGTGAAATATTGTCGAATATAAATAGCATGGACGTACCGAAGATACTTATCAATTCTTCTCCAACGAAATCTCGGTAATATCGAAAAATAAGAGCAATCTTCCAACGTACTAAGTATATAATCGCCAAGAAATTCGAAATTCAATTGGATGACCATGCTTTATTTCCGGTCCAAAGGCATTTCAACACAACTTGTCATGATGTGGCATCTCCAGCTGACTAATTTCCTTGAGTTTTACGCATGACTGACGATTCAGTCAACAGTCAAAGCTGTAAGTTATTCGTGTGACATATATCGCTGTAGGAAGCGGCGAGGTGGGGTCGACCATATCGAGAGAAACTTATATGGAGAATTCGATATTGCGTGACCTTGAACTTATCCACATCAATCGTTAGGAGCACCTTTCCCATCCCTATATTTGTGCAAAAGTTACGGTTTGCAACCCCATCCAGCGGTTATTGTTTTGTGGGTAGTGAGAAATTATATTGACATTTGAATTTGCGGTTACGGGCTGGATGGCTGACTGACAAATTCTCGAAGGCCAGTCAATCGAATAAATTCAAGTGTCTTTCGTCTTACCTAATGCAAGTAAACCTGTGCTCGAAGCAGCTCACCGTTTCCCGAAAAGTGTATAGTGCAACTATTCCAGTGCGCTGTTAAAATTTTAGTACGGGTATTTGCAAGGTAGGCGAGGGCTTGTAAAAGCTAGGCACAACTGCGATGAACTGGTATGGCGTTAAACCGCAAGTGGTGTGGCGACAATTTTGTAAAGCGTCGTTGTGGTTAGTGCCGTGTTAAGAAATCAAATGTTGAGACAGCAAAGCGGACGATGATTTCCTCCGTCGCATTAGGATCAAATTTAGGACCGTCAGCGAAATGTAAAATCTCGCCAATTCGAACTGAATGCTTTAATGCCCACGTTCGGTAATTAACCCCCCGGAGAGACACAGACAGATTTTAACACGGGTTTCAAATGAGTAATCTGGATTACAGGTCTAACCCATTAAACACAGTGTTTGCGTCTGGCAACGTTAACGGACAAACAGGTAGGCTTGCTTAGTCACCGCCCTCTAAAGCTTGTTGTGTTTCGAATACAGTTGTGCACATGCTCGTCAGGATACTAACATTCTAAATGCGGCTACTAAGGCAATTATGAAGATTTCGTCATATATTGTTCACTAACACATTAAAATTCTATACGAAAGACTGTTTATGTGATTTTTCTGTGATCTGGACGTACAATATTATCACCATATTGGTTTGTTCATAATATGTTGTTGTTTGGAACTAAATTCTGGTGTAGTGTAGCGCGAATTTTACTCTGACGGGGTTTCAAATACGGTAATCGGCTAACCGCCAACTGTAATGTTGTGTAAACGTATCTTCATCATTTCTCAACCGCTGTAATAATTTTGAGTTTTGAGAATGTGTGTGGAATGTTCAGTGGAAAATTCGCGAATCTACATTGCGCATCATTGTTTGATGTTTGGAAAACAAGTTGCTCTTCCATTTATACAAGTACAATCGCTCAGTACTATCGATATGCCAAGTTTAGTTGAATCAGCACGACTTTATATTATCTGTCAGGATTTGGATTCGAAGCAGTCGTTGTCATTTTGAATTTACGGCGTTTACGTACGTTTACGTAACATACGCCAGGTCAATGCGTATAGTACGCGACATCGATATTTCCGGTTTATAGTCTGGATCATTGTCACAACCGCAACCCTCCTCACTCCTCCGTAAAATCATTATGCATGGATGCAAATTTGGTCAGTGTTCACAGAGAAACGACAATCTGCTCTTTGTGACGTGATAATCTATTATTGTTTAGTAGTATCCAACACAACCCACCTCTGTACTGTACGTACACTATACGTGTGTATAATATATCTTCATTTCACTGAGTGTTTTTGAGACAATTTTTCTAAGTAACCGTGTCTTATTTTTCAGACAAGGAATCTTCAATTGCCCGGTGGATCACTTATCTCTAGACTTCGCCAAGGTTGGTGGTATTTTAATTGAATTAGTCCTCTCTAGTACGACAGGCCACGGTACCAACTTGTGTAAATATGATAATGTAAAGTCGTTGAAACGTACTGAAAGGATTCTATATGTTGACATTTTGTAAGTCAGATTTAATAACGTAGCCGACGCTATCTAATTATACATTTTACAATGAGGATAAGCACCGCCGCAAAAATGACATCACATTTCCATAGTCGGTAAACCTCCACCTCAAATTACCATGAAGTCTCAAACTTTTGCGATCTTGAAGTGTAATCTGTCTAAAATGCAGCAATGTGGTGAAGGCGCTTACAAATATGCTTGGCAGGTTTGAAGTCTATACGTGCCTTCCTAAAGACGTCACTTTCACCATTTGATACGGAAAACTCATCTTGTCGTGATAGGGTTATCAACAATTAAGATCAACACCAAAATATTCCCAGCACGGCATATCTTTTTCACGTTTAAGGCTGGAAACAATGACACCTAGGCGTTTATGGTCGGTGATTTGGGAAATCATCACTGATTTGCACATCACTGACTCTATTTCTATCATGATTCCTGTCAAATTCTGATGTGAACGCATCTTAATGTCAGGACATGTCCAGGTGAATAAATATACCAGTAGTGTATGTTTAACTCGAAATGTATGAGTATGAAGTGACAAATATCACCGGAAAGAGAAGCAAAAACGACCAGTTGACTCGGCACTCCCCAAGACAAAATCAGACGTACAGTACTTATGCAGCAATTGCTAGAGGCCGAGCCGATCTCCCATTAGCCTATGTAGTTACACCAGACGCTGTTTTCACTTGTATTTACCCTCGGCACTGACAACCATGATCTCTCGAGATTGTCGCTTCGACAGTGCCAATAAGTTATAAGCCTACAGCGACAGAATAACAGTACTGTACATGAAACCTGACAGGCCATTTTTAACTCAGTCACGGTGCTGTCGCGGAGCCAATCAAAGCGCTAACCTAGGGAGCTGTTTATACGTGGTTCCCTTATCTTTCTATACGAGCCATAAATTTCACTGCAAACACTTTCCTCGATATACCAACAGCATGTAGGCGCGATTAGCTCTTCTGAAGTTGGTTTTATCAAGTACATGAGTGCGGTATGACTCATGCTAGAGAACACATTCACGATTCCACCCTCCGTTTTGATAATACCGCTCCCCTGACTCGTTTATCAAAATTAATATAACAGGTAAATAGAGGTGTAGTTCATAGCGGTTGATTATAAAGTAGTGTTTCCACAGATATTGTCCCAGTATCATAAGGCTCACCCTAACCAATTATGATAGGAACGTTTGAATTGGTGTAACAGTATAGAGCTATTAGCCCATCCCGTGCGAAATTCGACTTCGTTGTGCAAAACTACACTTTCGGCGCGCATATTACGAGTTTTGGTGTGAAAAATTCGGATTCTTCTTTCGTATTGCTTGCTTCGGACTATAAACATCAGAGCAGCCACACAGCAACCACTGCTTGGTGGCCTCATCCAGTTGTTTCACACCAGTCACTCAGTTGGGTGGCCGGTACATCGTACCGGTATGGATGACATGGTCTGGGGTTTGTTCCTTTACACCAGCGTGCCGCACTGCGCACGAAACCCTCGCGATGCACAATTTGAAACCCTAACTATAACTGTATAATATATATGTTTCCTGTTATTGCCAAGATCCTAAAGCATGATGAAATGCGCAGCTTTTGACTACGCATGTCACAAGCATGGCAACCCTTTCGCTAATTTAAAGGGGCCTGTGGTGGAAATAACTTGAGGTCTGGAACAATAGATAGGAGCATGAAAATCATTTTGGCAGTATATCACAAGATGTTTTGGTATTGCCAGTGTTGGGAAATGGAGATCCAGGGGATCCATCTGCCATCATTTATTCAAGCCATCATCGAATTTTATAGGTTCCCGTTCAGCCGTAAAGTTTTGAAACTATTTACAGGCTTCCCACGCTTCCGTGTTCTATGCCATATCAACTTATTAGTGGCTGTATCAATTTCAGTCATTAGCATCATGATCCATCACAGGGCTAATTAATCTGACATTAAAGAACATTATTAGTGTGAGGTCAAACCCTCGTCAAGCAAAGCAATTACGGCTTACGACGTTGAAAAATCACCAATCATTAACCAACTTGATATTGTACTGAGATATCATTTAAGATAAACTATCAGAAAATAGGAAGGATGTACGTTACCTATTCGGTTGTGCGGTTAGTGAATTCATATCCAGTGACGGCGACTTTCTTCCGGAACGTGCCGGGAAAATGCCGAACGGTATTTATCTGTTGTCTATCGCGCGTGAGATGATGACATCACTCATAAGATATGATAGGAACGTGGAACATGAAACCACCCAGAAGGAAATTTAAAATATGACCTACCTGCACATGGCACATGTTGAATATCACAGGCTGATCGCGAGGCGAGTTGCAGCAAAATGCAAAAATACAGTCTGTTGGTTCTTCCTGGGGTTTTATTTCCGAGACATCGATCTCTGCCGGATTCTGATTCTGATTAGATGGCTGTACGCAGCTACCAAATTGTTCGATGGCAGTTCTACCATTGTGAAGTGTAGAGCGTGTGTCTTCGTGTTGTTGTTTTAGATTTATGGCGTTTTCAACTACTGAGGTCATATACGCCAGGTTAACACTGACGGTGCACGTGTCTTCTTCGTAATGTGTTTGCCCTCGTGTACTGGCGTCTGCATAGCTTTCAACAGGTGCTTGGTAGATTTCAATATAAAAAAAAGTCCCAAGTGGGAACATACTTCCCAACAAAACCTTTCGGGATATAGCCCCGTGAGGATGATGTGAATAGTCGATGTGTCTTCACAAATTGATGATGCTCTTTGTGTCAACTGATGGTTGAGCAATACATGTCCCAGTGCGGGTCAGATCAACTATGTCAGCGAGGTTTTTCTCACCGCTTTACGCTCATCCCATTCATCATTCAAGACAAAGTAAGCTGGCAACTCTATATAGTTCTTTTTGAAAAATCCTTGTAAATACGCACTACAGGCACGATTCGAGCCTTTGCCTTGTATCGAAAGGAACATTTTTTGTCCAATGGTTATGGCTGGCTAAGTTAAGCCTTCTTAGGATTTATCTCAAAATCACTCCATGTTGCTGGCAGGCGCGTTTTAATGGATCTCTTGAGAATAAGTGCGAAGCAACACAATAGGTCTTACGGAGGTACTATACTTAATGACGGTTGGTGAAGAATAACGTTGCTATGGTTACGTTAGATCATGCTGACTGTGACGACAGCTTCCGGATTTATCCCCAATCTTGAAATCTCCTCGATCGATACTATGGTGTTCAGCAATGATTCAGAAAATGAGGACAATACTGAAACCACGCGTGTGTGATTTACTGTGTATATACAGTTGTGGCCTGAAGCGTTACGAAATGATCGTATCGATGATGGAATGGTTGTCTGCGGTGCATTACTGCCGTGACTGTGGCTGGAGACATTAATAAGCATACCGGTAAACAGAGAATCAATGTAACGCCCGTAATTTCGAACCTCACCTCGCCTCATATTCGATTAGTAGACGCTGTGAACACTTTGAACCGTATTCAAAGACGAACGAGTTGACGTTGGGTTTTGAATTCCGTTCCTGAATACAGACCCTTGTCAGTTTGATGCATTAACCTACCGTAGCACACAGTGTGTGTGACTGATGTTTGATTTTTTCCCTAAGTACTTGGACCGAAGTTATCAAATTTTAGTTACTGAACAGGAAAAATCGAATGTATCAGGCCATACGAGGTCACCGGTTATGTTTTAGTTGTCGCTTCAGGATTTCCTCAGATGTTACAATCACTGTTTGTAACGCCGCCGTTTTGGATTAGATCAAAAGATATTCACCGCGGACACGTATTTCTGTATCTTGGCGCTACTACATGCGTAGTATCCATTCGGGAGCGGGAGTCGTACTTTTTTTAGTACTGTGTAAAAGGAGGATGTTGTTATAACACGCAAAAACATGCCCAAAACGATGCTTCTTTCACGAATTACATGAAACTATAAATAGACATCTATGTCGTCATACCCCACGTCTTCGGCGTAGGAGATATACGGGGCGAGGTGACTTAGTGTCAATTTTGATAGCTAAGCAAGGCCTGGCCACATGGTGTCTCTCTTGGAGGATTTCACTGCCTGTAGAGTTTCTGAAAATAAATGTCGGACCACAGGCAGCTGTATGTTGTGGCACTCTTTTGATGTTTATCAAGTCAATACGCCTTTCTCTTCACGGGTGATATTTTCACAGTTTTCACCCATTTGACAAGTTCACATCACAGTTAAACCGAAATCATTTGACAGTTTCCGCCTGCAGATTAGTGACTCATTGTTTATTGTGGATTTCGACCATATATTATTTCCCATCGATTTAGCATTCTTTTGTTAAATGTTACTGAATACTTTTGGCCTATAGTTTGGCAAAGAAGAATTTTTAGGCTGATTCATCTCGACGCGCCAACGTCACGGCCGTGATGAAACACCGCGACGGATTACATGCAAAATTGAACATTTAGAAACATTCACTGATACTGATACTAGTGGATATTTCTCCTGTCATCTGCAGACTACAGAGAAAAGTTATTAATGAGACAGAGTACTGGGGTTTAAAATCTGAATCATTAGATGTATTTTCTCATATCCCTTGTTCGGATTTCTGTAGGCCTAAATATACAGTGTAGGGTCCAACAGCGTAAGCAGGATATGTTTCGAAGGGATAGTGTAGAACAGAGCAGCGTTTTCAACGACTGTGCTGCGGTGCAAGCTAGCTAAGTGTGTCGTGTAAAATTACCAATTTGTGTGCCAGTGCGATTTATTACATGGCAGAGTAATCGACTAATCACGCGAGTTGTGGATGGTGCCAGGTGGTAGCTTTATAGACAAAGTTAATTAGTGACGCAAGGATCCATAGGGGGATTAGGCGCGTGCCAATCTCGATAGCTGGACCAAAACCTTGTCAGTGACTGGTGTACCGCAGGATGTCTTTAAATAAAAGTTGATATAATTTGCCATGGCTAAGAAAAGCTTGGAAAACACAGATTGAGGTCCGCATGCAGTTCATAGTTGGACCATCAACGTAGGCCACTTTTACTTATAGTAGCTAGTAGATATAACCATGAGTGGAGGTCAATATGCGAGATATTGTATCGACTATAGCCTGCGTGGATTTCATATGTGAGGACACAATGTTATAGACTTCTGTTTCCTTGTACTCGTTGCGAAATTTTCAGCATCGGTACATAGGCCTCGTGGCCTCGTCCAAAAATTGCCTGCTATACGCACTGAATTTATCTTATCCTTTCTGGCATCACAGACGTCTGTTAATGATATTATATGAAGAAATGATAGAGTTCATCCGTCTGCCATATGCTTGCTAATCTACCTTGCATGTTCAATAACGATTTTGGTCAGCGTTGAGTCATTGCTTAGGGTTTATAGCATCCCACGGGATCACAAACACGTGTATATCAAATGTTAGATATCTTTTTCGTATGACATTCTCGCGACCACAGCCATCGAAGCATTATGGCAAGCGCTAACAAGCATATGGCACGCGGCTTTTACGTGAGTTATATTATCTCTATCTGTAGTGTTAGTTACGAGCTGTTTAGTATTTTATTGAACTCTTGGTTAGCGGAGATTGGGTGCTATACGTTTTGATGTTAGTCTTGTATATATAGTTTCTATTCTCGAGAAAGCAGCTGTAGTGGCCGCTGCTTCTGCATTTAGTTGCTTGATGAATCATTGAGGATAGCCATCATTGTTTGGGTTATACAACTTGAGATCTTCAGCACAGATAAGTTAATTTCTGAAATGAAATCCAGTGCGTTCTTCTTCTTTTCGTTTGGTGAAGTTGTTGTTTCTTCGGACCAGACGTCAGGGCATCAGTCACAGAGCAGCCACTGTTTCGTGGCCTCATCTAGGTTCTTGTCAAAACTCGCGTAGTCGGAACGCGTATACACACTGTATCAACGCGGCTTGTATCCCTGCACAACTGTATTCAACTCATTTGAGGCGTGTAACAAAAATCTTGCTGGGATGATTGAATTAGAAAATGATCGTCGTAGACCTTTTGCGAGTTACGTAACTCAACTCTGTATGTGTGTGAATTGAACTACAACCCGATAGTGAATGTGTAGTGACATTTACGCTTTCAAATTTCAACCGACACCGTAAGCTGCATAACTATAACCGTGGTTTGGATGGCATGTTCACTTCAACAGCAGTGTAAAAAGTGAACAAGGTAATTTCCACGCATTAACGCAGTTCAAACGTAGTGTTTCTGCTTCCACTACATGTAGTTTCATCCCGATAGGGCGCGCCGCAGCGAGGTGGGTTGGACTGTGCGCTGGCATAACTGAGCGTTTACGTGGGATTCCCTTCATGCAAGGAGTAGTTTGTATTTAATTGTGAATCGGTTTCTACTGCCGATAGATATATATTATGTTGCGGTCCAAAGTTGATGCGCCACGCAACTCTACAGTATTACTGAACTCTTTGTCTAAATTGTTTGAGTTTGTTTAGGCGCGTCGTTTACGTGTTAATCTCTTTTCCAGATTTACCCTGATCCTGAACTAGAAGGTGAGATAATGAACCTCACCACTCACTGCTCAAATTATTCCGTTGGTTGCAAATGGACTGGGAAATTACACAATCTTAAGGTATGGATCATAATTGTTTTCAAACTAATGATACAATTATAGATAGGTAATCAGTAAGTTTACATTAGCTGGGTGCGACCACCTTTTAGCCTCACGACCACACATCAGCTGTGCTGCATTGGGCCTTACTGTACCGATATGTTATACGAACGTGAGTGCAAAGGTTGTATCCACCTAACAAGTAGATTTATTCTACTTGATTAGGACGTCGTTGTATACCTGTAACTGTGGAACATAGCCATGTGTGGAAAAATGTGCAATATTTGCACGCCTCTGCAATTTCCATGCCCCCATTAAGCACAGCATTCAGGTCAACTTAACGCATAGTCGTGGCTCAACGGGCTTGAATATTTTGCTCCACTTTGAACCATACCCAATATTCCTGACCGAATTGACGTTAAGAAGTATGGGTTTATATGTTAGTGCTGTGAGTCATGTTGTGAGGTTGGGATGAGCCATAATGTTAGATTGGCGTGAGCCATGATTTGAGATTGGGGTAAGCCATGATTTGAAATCTGGAGGCTCGCGCCTTTAAAGTCAGGCATATGCTCGTATTTGAAATGCAGTCAGACATCTCGTCTATATCGTGACTTGCTCAAAATATCCTCCGGGCCAATGGGTCAAACACCGCGTACAATAACGCGACGAAACCCACTCTCTAATCCCGTAAGCGCGTCATAATCCTGGCGCAATTAATTTGTTGCATGGTGTTGCAACACTAAAAGATTATCCCAGAGGAACCTGATCATTATCGAATCATGTGTTGTCACTACATGGCTTGGCTTGGCTATACTTCCCCTATGGGTCGAACAATGACACTTCTAATTGTGGTAACCTAACAAAATGTTACACCAATAGATTGGTGGGAATAATGTTAGTAGTTGACCTTTTGTTGGCGTTTCAATCTCCAATTTGCCATGCTCATCATATGTATCTAGGCTTATAGTGTGACTTCAAGTGATTACTTGTAACCTAAGTCTGATACAAGTCACTCAATATGAGGCACGGTATTCTGTTTCATGTTGAAGTGTTTGGGGGTCGTCTCCAGCTCGCGCGTTTCGCATGACGTTCACCATGTGGTTCAATGTAGTGATATTAACTGTAATCGGATATGTGTGAGTGATTTTCATTTTCAACGTGGAAAGTTGACTCTTGGATGCCTGTTGTGACATCTACAATGACGATGTACGTAACGAAATTGAAGGTGGTATACTCACACACAGTGACAGCACGTAGAAAGTGTTAATGTTATCGGGAGCGCATTGTCATTTCCCGTGAGCACATGGGTAAATACAGATTCAAACAGCGACACAGTATCTCTATAAATTTGTGTTTAAATGTAGCAGATAAACTTCCCACGGACTTTAGAGGTTTCCTTTGAGGGAGCTTTCTATTTTCTCCATGTTTTCATGTCATACCATAAACACCCGCCCTAAACAGGTGGCCTTCACAAATGTGTACTGTAGCCTACATTCTTAGCCTGGTTTACCGAAACCTCAAAGGGTGTACTGCATCGTTGAAGTGTAGGCCTACATCTAATTCCAACCGATATATATTGGTGCAATTTGAATGAATTCATTGATGCTTTACGTAGCCTTGCTACACTTACCCTACTACTACCGGTACTGAATTGTTAGTAGGTCATATTACACCATACTCAGAACTCAGAATGCCAAGCACATATGTAGGATTCCGCATTTCTACATATTTCACGCGCTAACCATTCTGGCGACGCAGTAAATAGTACTTAAAACCTTCAAATACCCACTTACGGCTTCGTTAATGAGAGTTTATCGATCTGACACGAGGTAGGTATAACCACCAAAAATTCTCTACTACAGAGTCTTTACTATCCTAAAATCACACAACTTTAATCTCAATTTGATATCAAAGAAATGCTAGGCTTCGAAATCCCGACTGTGAATGTCGATGTAGTATTATTTTTGTCTTGTTGGCAGTATCTCATCAAACAACGCATCCCGCGCGATACCTTTGAAATACATGGTTTTTGTTGACATTAAACACATGCCGATGATATAGTCTGATGAAAATTTGATGAGGTTTAGATTCATTGCCTTTTGTTTTCACCTGGGGATGGGAATCACGATAGAAATTAGCAGAAATTTATACAAGAAAAGAGTGAAGTAAATGTGTTGGTACCCTTGATGATTCGATTGAGCATGATGCATTATCAACTTGTTAGGGATACCATTAATAAATCATGATGTAATATTATGATTCGTAACCATTAATGAGTCGTTTGGAATTGCTGTCTCAAGCGAAAAGGCAAGTTTGAGTGATATGGCAACTATGTGACTCTGTCTCTGTACACACAATTAGACCTATCAATGATGATTTGAAGTTGATTAAATGAGTAGGTGGTCTACACGAAAATCGATGTTATTTTTATCGTCGTTATTTGTTCTTACTTATTACATGCTGTGACTAGTTTCAATGATTTTGTTTTCGGTGTGATGAGAAACGGGAGCCTACGGAATATGTCACTACTAAATGCTGCGTCACAAATCTTAAAATATATAATATGTGTACCAAACCTGTCGGACGCCTATCCTGTGCTTTTTCAGTAAACGTGTCTACGCAGACTAGTATTACACAGACTCACATAGAAATATTGAATTTCTCTTGTTTGTTTGCTAGTAACACCCTGATGATGATATTGTGAAGAGTCTGTGATGTCATAGACGCGCTTTGGCCCAAACACTATTCACGTAACAATATGGGTTCGAAGTGTTAATGTTTTTGTGATGTAATAGATACATTTTCAGACAGACTGTATCACGTAACAATGTCGTTCGGAACGTTGTCAAAATTGCTTTTCCTTGTCACTTGGGGCAGCTGCTAACAGCTTGCGGTGTGTTTTTAGACACATTTAACGAAGTGCAGTCACAGTGAGGTGGACTGTCCGAATCGGTGTGGGATCAGAATGAAAGCGTCGAAGCTAGCAGATCATCTTGAGTACGAATGCTTGAAGCGACGGGTTAAATGTGAATTTTGCAATAAAGATTTCTCCGGAGAACAGGTGGGATAGTCTCTAAAAGTCTAATTATTGTGCGCAGTTCTCAGAATTTCTTCAATCGCTTGGGTGTTTGAACTGGAAGTAGCCATGGTCAAGTGATTGTTTACCAATGTTGCAGAGTGTTTGCCAGTGCATGTAACCAGACGCACGCATATGTAAAAAAAAATTCTTCATACTTCAACCCTAACCCCCAAAGTCACACCTTGATTTCAGAACGCGGTGACAGGTCCTGATGTGAGGTATGCTGAAGCATCACAGGATCAAAAGCCTTTTCGCAATTTCGGCATGTTAAATCCTACAAACTGTCTAGGGCGGTTTGTGACATTGGAGACTCAAAGCTCTTCTGTCTTCGCTCCAGCCTGCACACACGCGCACACACATTTAAAGGTGCAAACACACGCACGAACACACGTGCGTACACGGACACGCCTATTTGAATGGTACACGCACACACACATATGCACGTACGCACACACGTGCTGACGACAGTTCTGATTACATCATAGGGATGATATGAGGTTACAAAGACGCTGAATTTACTGATTCGAAATGAGGAAATTGACGTGATGCCATTACTATTCCATTCGAGGGCTTCGACAGTCCACCTGGGAATCCTGTTTCATGAGGCCGCATTACTTGTGCTGATCACATCCGAAATATATCCCCTCATGTCGCCGCAATCACATTGATATAATTGTGTGACACACGCGGTTAGCCATGTAGAGCTGATTTCATAGACAGCTAAGTAGGAGCCCAATCATCTCTAGAAACCAGCCGAACATTTCACTTTAAATGTAAAACAAAGTAGAACACAAGGTTTCTTGCTTTGTTATTTTATCTTGGGCTTACTGTTGTCCAGCAATGTCACATGGATATGGTTGCTGTAGGAGGCAGGATGGGTGTCGGGTGTCAAACCATCAGCCAAATCACAATTCGCAGCACTATCCGGATGACGGGAGAACATTCGATGTCCATTGTCCGGTCTACGGTAACGATACCAAGTCCGAACAAATGTAGAACGTTGCGGCCAAGATCTCGTCTCGTCTCTCTCTCTCTCTCTCTCCATAGCCGTTCTGGCTGTGGCAAGAGAGTAATTCTGCGCAAGAGTCGGCATATCCCCGTAATACGCATCACCGTCTGTTGTGGCGACCTGATTGGCATAGAAATGGGTACGGGGGAACAAAGTGACTGTCTCCTACTCTGTAACATTGGTCATTTTGAAACTTCCTTACATAGCAATCGTTTGGGTTCTGGCCATGTCATTACCATGATTTGTTCGTGATTTCCAGCTCGAAGATCATGAAGGTAATTGTCCGATGGAGAGTGTACATTGTGAAAACAAATGCGGTGCGAAAATGCTACGGAAATACTTATCGCGACACATGAATGGCGACTGCCCAAAAAGGCCAGCGAAATGTCCACACTGCGACAAAGACTTTAATTGCGACATTCTCAAGGTAAGAAGTAAAGAAATATTTTCAACGCAGTAAGTAAATCAACACTGTTTCGTATAATGCAGAACATGTACACCTTATACATGCATATACGCTGTAGTACTGTCCAATTGTATCTTGATTGTAACCGATGGCCGACGATCGTTTCGATAGATATAGAGAGTTAAACCACAGTTTTAACAAAGGAAAGGGGCTCTGAAAGCTTGTGAACTAAGTTTCCAATAAATTAGGCTGGACATTCCAACTGTGATGACACTCTCTATATCTACAGTATGTATATTGTAGATTATACAGTAGAGATAATCAGATTTAACCTACAACCCTGGTTTATTGAGAATTATAACATTCACATGCTATCGGAGATCCGATTCCGTGGTGAATCTACTTTACGATATCTCTGAATATTGTTTGAGTCTATGCAATAGAGCTAAAATCAAACAAGGAATGAATAAGTACAGGCGTATTTATCCTATATCCTTTTGTCTACAGACTCACTTTGGAAACTGCCCACGCTATCCTATAGGATGCCCGAATCGCTGTGACATGTTGAAAATTCCGCGAGAGGAACTGGAGATTCATATGAAAGAACAATGCAAGGCGGCACTTACGAATTGTCCGTTCAAAGAAGCCGGCTGCAAACACAAGGTAACGTATTATGGTGATTAGTGGGCCTGTGATTAATGATACAACGGTTGTAATCAATTGATTGCTCTTTAGTAGCAATTAAATACGTTTCTGGTTATTTAATGAGGTAGGTTGCTGCATCATTAAGTTATGCTTGGCAAACATGTGGCCTTAATTAATGAGGCACAACTGGCAACAATTACCTCTCCCCATGGCCTACTATATGTAGTAGGCCATGCTCTCCCTTGTAAGAAGATATTGAGAACATGCATGTTACTGGTTATATGCTTTCTTCGGATTAGATCTAGGTCTGTCATCCAGTTTCATCAGACCAGTCACCCAAATGGGTGGATTTGTATGATCAGGAATGGAGGACGAGGTCTGCGGTTTGCTCATCTACCCCACTCCCTCATGCCGCACTGGGCGCGGGACGCTACTTCAGAAGGGTCGGTCATTCCGTTAACGTGCTCGCATATGAGGTTTCCGTGGTTCCTTTACCGTAGGCGGTCAGAGGTTCAGGTTTAGCGCGGAGAATTAAAAAGTTTTGTGCCGTGAGTCGATAACTCTCATTCCTGTATACTTACCTGTGAATGAAAATGTAGACTCGCTTCTTTACTTCTAAATTGGGCTACCAATTGTGACGTCACCATCCAATCGCGACGAAATTGTCTCTTGAGTTCGTGAGTTTAGTCCATAGTCCATCTAGGTTTGAAACAAAATTTACTTTGTGGATATACTAGCCTATAAGTTATTATTTTAATACCAACTCTAATGCGTTATTATCAGATTACGCCGTGTTGGCGCGGTTTAGCGATGGCCTCGCCGACCGTTTCTCGGTTTTAAGATTAAAGAGGTGACAAATGCCAATTAAATATGTACGGAAATGAACGTGTAATATCACCCAAAGCGTCGCTATAGATAATCCTTCTAATTGCTGACGTTGTGTGCCTTTTCGGATTTATACACTCAAGTAGCCCCTTACATGTCACCTATACAGTCCTACATCATTCCAAGTGTTGAAGCTAATTCGCGTAAGAGTACAATTGCAATGTGTTTTGGGTATTATAACCGATTTACGATGGTCAAGCTCCTTGAATACACTCTACCCACTCTCAACAGGGGCATATATTCATACCCGTTACTGAAACCGTTACGGGCGAGCGGTTTGTTTTGTTCTTTAATCTGTCCGAAAGGGGATTCATCCGGCTGAAATATCCAGCTGCTTAACTGCATAACAACTCTCCAAGTGTTGATGTTGGATTTTCTCCAGCGCTGTCGATGTTGGATTGTATCTAAAAAGCTACTCTCAATAGTTCAAGGGCATATTTACTCTAAACGCGCGAAAAAGTCGGATTATAGGGTGTGATATTGCGATATTCTTTGGTCTATGGTTGCAAATGAAGGTAAAGATGTGACTTGCAGAATTAGAACTCGCGTCGAATGGGCAACCAATAATAATCGCCATTGCACAACAAAGCACTCGACTTCTATAATTGTGCTTTCTTCAATGCTACATTTCTTCTATAAGCTTGACTTGTTTGCTATTGAATATCACAAGTATTCATTTCAGTTGTACATGCGACATATCAAATATACAGCCCAATTTAAAAAGAGATAGCCATTAAATGCGGCGTATATATTATAGTGATTGTGAAAAATAATCTAAACGACATCAATAAATAAAGTTATATAAGGTATCCATAAATATCCTGTCTCTTTGTGTCTCAAGATTATATCTCATTTTTCAATTGGTTTCGTGAAATACTGTGTCACTTTCAACACCAAGGTCGCTTACTGGTTGGTCACTTCTGTTGAAATTTTGTACGGAGAATGTAAGCCTTCCCTTTCGTGGGAAAATAATTTGTTTAATCGATGATGACTACCGTTTCTGGGACAGTCACGATTATTCCCTGAATATTGTGTTATTAGGTGGGAGTGTTAGATAACACCGATACTTGGTATGACAACATTGATGATTTGGCAATTTGTTCACCTGGTTAAAAGCACAGGCAAGCTCGTTTTGGACGGGTTTTATGAACCTATTGTGCTTACGCTAGTTTTACAAAACTGGAATGTTTGTCCGGATGTTCGTATAAGCAAAAGATAATTCAAATCAAATATACTGGCCAGTAGTATATGTGTCTCCCGAAATTATTGCATATGTCTATATAGTAGATCAGTGACTAATGTACAACGCCCAAAAGCTACTTTCTGCGAACAGGGTATAACAAGCACCATAAATGTTAGTAAGTATGCGAAGGGATACCCAACTCCAGTCTGTCTGGTCATCCTATAACGCATTGAGCGATGAGGCGTGAAATAATAACGTTTATGGTGGTCTGAAAAGATAGCCAGTCAACCCTGATCGTGAAGGGAAATGACAAGAAGAGAAAAATCGACTGGCTGTACCCTGTGCGTGCGTACGTTCGTATATGTATAGTGTGAGGCCATAGGTTGTGATACCGTGAAAATAAAGCACACTTACGTTGACTCATCCATTGTATGGCATGGCAAACGTTGATGGAATGTCAATATAGTACAATAACAATATTTTGATTGGCATTATACAATGGTATATCAAGCCTAAACCTTTCTAAAGCCAATGATCACAACGCTATTTTCTTAATCACATTGTCAGTATTGCTTCAAGTAGACAAATGTTTACCATCGTTCGACCAATAGGCGTTGATTGAAATACACAGAAATAGCAAAGGTCACGTTTCAATTATATATTGTCGATCGCCCATACGGATGTTGGATAGAGTGTATTGGAAAGACATCACTTCTCAACGTGTTGAAATTGCTCAACATGACACGCTCATAGTTATACATTGGCAACCAGCATCCATAGTGTTCAGTGTTCTTGTTACGCAGTAAGGCTATCTGTGCAGGTTTTACAACGCTCGCAGGAAACGCAATAATGTTCATCACACACCAACTATTCTAAGTAAGGCAAGAAATATGGTGGCTATTGTTAACTGCCGGTCGCGTAGGGAAATGTGTAGGTAGGTGTATGTAGTGCTACACGACACAGCGGAAACATCCCCCAGTTGCCCACTTTCCACACTCACACTTAATGGTGAGCGATCTGCATCTCAAGCCATGGCTGGTCTCGAGCTTGGGTAACTGGAGGTGGTGCCACAATCAATCAATGAATATTTTGCAACCAGGCACAGAGTTACAATGCGACGAAAGGATACCCGATACCCACGAAATGAATCTATAGCATATTTCTGGTTGCCTCGACACACAGAGCACCCACCTCGACCTACGTAAACGAAAAAAAAGAAAACAAAATATCACACACATATATATATATGTCAAATATATATCAATGGCAAGAAATATAGGAAAGATATTCGGCGTAAAACCACACCTAAATCATATGTGACTCAATCCACTGTAGCTACCCAATAATGCAATACCCGAAGACAGAGCGAGTCGCAAGTGGCCCCGCCCATCGGAATCATTTTGTATGATTGTGTTCGTATCTCCTGGAGAAGCGCGCGACCAAACACCAACATTGTGCCTTGCGGAGTTTATACTTAATTCTGAACCCGTGTCCTACAACAATTGGAGTCTTATTTTTATATGAGGTCAGGTCGATTTCTCTTAACCTCCTTAAGTATTGAGAGCAGTAATCCGTATTAGTCAAACTCATAATTGATAGAAGTCTCGTGGCAGTGAAAACCGATTTTGTTATATATTTTATAATCGCGTAATCTAAAATGTTTGCACTGCATGTCTGCGTGTAATTGGAAATTACCAATATCTGTTGTGGTTTTCATAATACTTTTTCAAGAAATTATGTCAACCCACTTGCCCCATCATGATGAAAAGGGGGATTGTAGCTTAGAAAGTCATATGCGAAAAGAGTGACTGAGCAACGGTGCTATAGTACATCCGTTGTGATTGAATTAACGGTGCCCATATTGGCGTATCGTTGATTTCAAACAGAGCGTTTCCATTAACCCGTTGAATGTATGTTTCTATAGTTATGTTCGCGAAACGCAATCCTCGCGCATTAATTTTTCATATTTGTTCTTTTGGGCAAAGGTTCTATCTATCCTGTCTAACGATACGATCTCAATAGCTGAACTCTAAAGTCTCTCTGCCTTTACTGCGTTAAACGTTAATTTCTGAAACAACGAAGCTTGTAATTTTTTGCCAACGTCTTCTCTAGTTCTAAAATATATACTGTAGAATCAATTTATGTACTTTGTGCAGCTTCGTCTATCTGAATGATACTTCATTTTCAATTCGGTTTGTTCCTACCTCTTTCCTTTATAGGTAATTACTAATTAGGTATGTATCATGAGTTCTACTCCACGCTTTTGTCAATCTTTGCGATAGCCCGGATTCAGTATTCTAATTTTCATTTGGTTTGGAGTGCCCAACAAGGTATTTTTGAGATCATCCATCAATCAGGTCGTAACAGTTTTAGCTAGGTACCCTAGCATCGAATTTGTGTATACTTGACCTTACGGCTTGTAACAACTATGCATTTAGTAGATAGATAGCTGCTTGTGTTTCATGGTAAACAATACTCCTGTAACTTTCTCAGACACCTGATTAATAGGCCGGATGCCACTTGTGGTCTGTGGGGGTTTCACAGCGAACATCCGGTTGGTTTACAAATTGCCCTTGTAGACTTGATTGCCTTATCATGCGTGATACGAACGGCTGCACAACTACTGCATTTGTTTGCAGGTAAACTGAGTGATGGGATGCGGTGGGAGTATTGTTAGCTAAGTTAATAGAGCTACACTCCCACGAAAACCACGCAGCGAACATGAAAAGTGATAGAGATGGTTTACCCGTTTAGAAATCCCTGTTTCCACCGTGCCTGTGGGTGTGGTGCAGAGGAGTAAACCGCAGACTATGTCATCCATCCATGCACAATGTGTAAGTCATCCGATGGCGCGAATGGTCTGATAAACCTGGCGAAAATAGAATATGCCATACCTTTGACTTGAGGCGTTTATGATGGCGGATGTTGGCAAACTATTCTCAGATCACGGTAGACATGCGGGATCAGTTTTGTTGTGTGTAATCTCTGTTAGCACGCGATTAGACTTGGTTCATGACATATGAGTTGAATCTTATCTATTAATCGACCGTGTGAATATGATGATGTAATACTTGAACCAGCTCACTCTCAAATGCAGCCGACGCATTACAACGTTTTCCTAATTTGGTCTTATAAGATAAGTCTGCTTATGACACGGATCTATAACACAGTGCTTATGCTCTAGGCGCCAATAATGAAACCTTCTGAGACTATAATAATGAAAAATTATGACTTTTTCTTAATTTGGAATCGCGTTGCACAACAAATATTGAAGAGGATTACGTATCTCTGCATAGTACGTTAAGAGTCTACCTACTTATGTGATTACCTCTGGCTAGTTGTGGTTACGATTGGCTTCCGCATCAATGTATGTGGCAGTGGTGTAAGGTTTCCTGTTGTCTTGTGGCGTACTTTCGTGATATTTCATCAAATGAACCCTCGTAACTGGTGGTTGAGGCTTTTTCAAAGTACATAGAGCTGATTCATTCGCATACCTTGCTGTCGTTGTTTTTCAACGACTAGACCAAAAGACCACTGTAGGCAATATAACGTTCGGCGAATCTTGTCTAATTATCTTGGAAAAGTGTTTTTTTATATCTCTAGAGTCTAAGAGAACGCTGACTGATGCTGTAGTCGAAATCAGTTTGTTATGTGTGTTCTCTTTATTGCAGTGTCCTCGATATCATCTCGAGCGCCATCTAACGGAGAACCAAACTGCTCATATGCGATCTATGTTTGAGTTGACAAGAACTCAAAAAAGACAAATCGAACAATTGCAGAAACAGGTTAGTAATCTGGATCTAGGGTATCTAATTCCAGGAAGCGTAACTACTAAACACTGTACCGTAATTCAATCTTTTACTGACATGCAGGTTAACGTATTGTAAACTTGTCCCGAGTGCGTAGTTTGGAGAACGGCGTATACGCTATACCAGTCGTGATATGATGACGCTTTGGCTCAATTTAGAATAGTCCATAAAGCGGTTTCAAAGGGCCTTCTAGACTGGACGCCTAACTTGGAATTTGAGTTAACGTTAGCACCAAACCCGGTCTGATAATACTCGGCATTTCTCGTAACATTGTAAAATACACCAAACAAGCGACACCTTATTTTGCCTGGAGACGCTTTCTTCATGGTTTAGCCACAACAGATTGTAACGCACATGATCTGTGAGTGTTTCTTTTAAATTTACTCAGGATACCCTTCCATGTTCCTGACACAACCCTCCCCATTTAGCCGGAATTTGACCTGGCGGGGCAGGGAATGAGGGCCTATCCGTATATATTTCGTCAAGTTCACTACATCTTTTGCCTCGGCGCGCCTGTTGTCTTTTACAAGTCAATGTATCTCTACGCCATAGCCAACCTTTGTTCTAAAGTAGGCCATGTATACGCGTAGTCTTAGGGTGGAGATCAATAAAGTGGATTATTTTATAACTCTCGAGTTATCCGTGTTGGTGGGGTTTTTCCGGTTGCAAAAAGCCGGGTTATTTTTTAACCTACTGATTCACGGATTATTTCAGGCAGATAATCTCGCTAAAATAACCCTGCTACGGGGCAGGGTTATCTAGCAGAATTCATTTTTCGCTCGTGACGAATGGGATTATCGGGCGTTAGAAGGCGATTATGTCGAGGCAGTATAATATTTTAGAGCACTGTGATTAGTGAGAGAGAGCAATGTCTGGATTTCCATAATGACTACGTACGCCTTCTCTTTTCAACTCTCGCGTTTTGCCAATCTCAATCCGCTGCAGCGATAACCTTTCACGCGACACTTCACATGAGGTTCTGTTTTGCTTAGTCATGGTCGTTAACTCGGGAGTTACGTAATCCGCGGACCTCCAGAAAAAACCTGAGTTTTTGCAACCGCAATTAATGTGACGGATAACTCGGGATTATGTAACCCCGGAGTTATCGATAATCCAGAGGTATTTTTCCCCACCTTTTTGATCTCCACCCTTAGAGTATTGAAATGTCACAGTGCGTGACTATAACTGTATTTTTCGCTGCTGTGTATCGTCTTTCTGCCTCATACTGAATCTATTCCCTTTTTAGATAAGCGAACTCACTGTGAGTCAAAACGGCGTGTTGCTGTGGAGGATTCCTGAATACTTCAAGGCGCTGCAGGCAGCTCAGAAAGAACACACCGAAGCAGAATTGACTAGCCCGCCGTTTTACACGCATAAATTCGGCTACAAATTGCAACTTTCAGCGTTCCTTAACGGCAACGGAAGCGGACAGGGGACACATCTATCATTGTACATTCGGGTCCTGAACGGAGATTATGATTCTCTACTTGAATGGCCATTCGCACATGATATTACCTTTTCTATTTTAGATCAGGTATGTGACATGATTGCTTGTTTTGTGTCTTATTTTTATAAACCGGACAAACGGTTCTAACAATCTGTTCCTCGCCCAACGTAAGTGGTATAATGTGTACAACAGGAAACGTAACTGTATCAGATATCAGACATCGAAAACGATTTGTTGACGATTACCTGTCTGAGTCCTTCATCGCCTTCCTGTCTGGTGTTCAAGGCTAAGGCACAAGTCTATAGCGTGTTTACAAACATTCCGACGTTACACCGTTACACCGCATTCACTCTTCAACAGCGGCAATTTTCCGCCTCAGATGCTTAGGCTCCAATTTAGCAGCGAAGTGATATAAACACTATCTAATACAAGCAATGGCTAATCCTTCCTTGTACGTTTTAGTACATCTACCATACCTACCACCTTTCTGGCTCAATATGGATGAGCGCGATTGACTTGTATTTTGCAGCCTCTTCTAAGAGGCACATTTCTTCCATGAAATTATCCCTCGCCACACTGCCAGCTGCTAAATGAGCGTCATCCTCATCCTGATTTCTACAAGGCCACCGCTGCATCTGAAGTCCCCTGTTTCTAAGCAAGGCAGTTAGCTCTACCCTGACATCTCCTTCTTCTTCTAACCATATGAGAGTCACTATGTAACTTGTGATAGTAGTAATGATTCACGAGTACGCGTTTATTTGCGATTTTCGCGTTAATTGCTTGATTAGTATTATTTTTTTGTGTTCAGGGTGATCCCCTTTCTTCAAAACGCAGTCACATCAACGTCACTTTCACACCGGATCCCAACTGGAAAAACTTTCAAGATCCGGAAATTCGGAAGAACGATTCCGCCGTTGATCGATCCAGCTTAGGATTTGGTTACCCCAAGTTCATCTCCCACAAAGAATTGAAAGACAACAACTATTTAAAAAACAACACACTTTTCATCAAAGCTTCAGTGGATACGTCACGGATTGTTATTCAGTGATGTCACAATTGATTGTTTATAGATAATATTCACTCAACAGCAACGTCCGTACAACTTACGCTGTGAGCGTTGACGCAACAGTGTAAATTGCATCTTATCAAAAGAATGTATACACTACCAGCGAACGCAGCGAGTGAATGAACGAACGAACGAACGCACCAAGGGTAGCAAACGCACGCGGCTTGGAGTCACAAAGCAGTAAGACTCGTTATAAGCACGTTGTTCGCCGAATTAACCTCCCACAGTGAAGAAAGGAATGGATTAACGCCGAAAAATGTTTGACGTGACTTTAATTAGCTAGCCTTCTATTGTGTGTTGTTTGGCCTACTCTCTTCTTCGGGCTAGACGTCAGGGCAGCCACACAGCAAACACTGCTTGGTGACCTCATCCAGGTTCTTCAGACCAGTCACTCCATTGCTGGGTGGCTAATACATTGCACAGGAATGACAGACATGGTCTGCGGTTTTCTCCTATGCAACACACTTGTTTGTCACACTGGGCACAAGACCCCACTTTTGAAGGGACGACCTGAAACATGCCACCACTGTTCTGAAACGATTCAGACGCGTCCACGTCTGACGCGGCAGGTTGAAGCCGGTTGGCGACATGTTACTGATGTTATGAGGTGGGGAAGTAGAAGTGGAGTTGCGTGTTCTTCATGTAGCAAATGCAGACTATTGCATATATTCATGTACAAGCATGAGACCTTTTGGGATACTGTCAGTGAGTAGGGGAGTACTTGACCTGCTCGATTTATTGTTCTACAATTTTCTATTTCGTAAATAGGCCTCTTGTCGACTGCAAGTTGCGACTAAGCTTATTCATCTTCTAAATTTTCAATATCCTCACATTTGTTTGTAGACATTCTGCTATAACTGTATTGGAAATGTTACCGTTGTCTTACGGGTATCATAGCCACTTTAGTACTACTACAGCGGTCTACACTGGTAAATTAGACTTGTCACACGTGTTTGATAACTTAAACGTAGTGCTATTTTTATTCATCTCAATTCACTCTATCTCCTCCCGTTGTTTATTGCTTTTGTCATGGTCTATTTTCTGCTGGCCAATGTCGCTTTCATAAATATATATTGTGATCTCTGTTGTATATTTGGGTATGTTCTTATCAGTTTTATTTATAAATGTTTCTGCGCGGCGATCTCAATGCTTACGAACGCCCACTTCTCAGGCCCAGAATCCTGATTATGTATGGTGAGACTTTCGAGTAACCAGTAATTTGTGCGTGTCAAGTTTATGTCTTTAATCCAACGAAGACCCGAACCAAATAATCAGTGAGCGATCGTTAAAGACGAGCAAGAATAGCTTAGCGAATATAAGATTCACAACAAATCGTGGTATGCGGCTGAAAGAATAAAGACGAAGACGAACACTTCTTCGTGTGAAAATAGAGGATAAGATCAATGATTAAATTGAGAGAGAGGTGAAATAACCAATCAACAAAATAGGCCTACAAACCACTAAACGCAACGGCCAACCTAATCAACAAATTCAATCGTCGAGAGGAACGCTCGCGCGATAACAATAGGTGGCCATCTAACCGGTGACCGCATCGGATTGAACAGCATATAATTTAGAATTTCGGTCGCGGCCGTAGTAGTCCTTTTTACTTGCGTTTGGCACCGGGCCGTGATTAGAAAATTTTCTGTTTAGTGTTGGGCAGGCTGTAGTCAATGATTTTTCTTCGGACTAGGCGTCAGGGCAGCCGCACAGCTCCCACTGCTTGGTGGCCTCGTCCAGGTTCTCTTCAGACCAGTCGCTCTATTGGGTGGCTTATATATTGCACATGAATGGATGACGCGGTTTGCGGGTTTATTCCTGAAAGAGTCAATTAGCATGCAATTATGGTTGTCTCTAGGGGAAGTTGTAATAAGGCTTGTTGTAATAGTTGAACAGCAAACACGGAGATTTTTATGAATCTCGGAAAAAAAGGAGAGGTTCATGACAGGTTGTCGCTCCCCGCATCAGAGCACCACAGCCTTCTGATCGGGATGTTTAAAATTGGTATCCGTTTAACTCTGTTTGGCAGTTAGTATCGGGGGAGTGCGAAGGTTGTGGTTGTGATCGTGATCCGGGCTATAAACCGAGGTATCGCCACACGTACTAGTTGGCCTGGCGTATTATATATATATATAACCATAGTAGCTGAATTGGTATGTCTGATTGGCAGACGGTATTGGCGATGCGCCGAGCCCGGGAGGGTTGTGGTTGTGTTGTGATATTGTACTAATCATTGACATGGGCTTATATATTGTAAGACCCTAAGATAGAATAGTTGAAAACACCATAAATATAAACAACAACAACAAAACACGGCCTCGCGCAAGCCTAATCACACGAACGTAAATGAAGTAGCGCTGAGACCGCATTAGCAAATAGTTCCTCGTTGGTGTCAATGTTTTCGGCAGGCATTTTAAAGTTGAAGCAGCCAGGATGCGGTAACAGCAAGTAAATATCTCTTTTACAAATCTGTGGAAGTTTGCACACCATTCCCGAGATGCCGATTGGCTTGAGCGCCGTCATGGCCGCAGCACGTTTTCGAGCACAATGCATTCCTAAACTGTGCATCACGAACGCTGTAGATCAACACGTTGACGAAACTGAAAATAATGATAGGTTTAAGCTATAGAGGAGCTATTGGGTATTGACCTTGAAACTTTCATAACAACGTGCTCTCACGCCCTTGGGTAGTTTTGGGTGTTAAGCATTGAGACAAGGGCGCGCGTCTGGCCTTTGGCATCGTACAGCAAAACTCCGGACGCCCTACTTAAACTAACCTGTGAAGCGTATCCAATCTGCGACACGCTTTTGTGGGGAATTCTAGTTATAGTTAAAAAGGCCTTTGCTGTGTGAGCCAGACTCGTAGACTGTACGTGTTCCCAGTGACAGCACCAGTATACGAACGCCAAAGGGAAATTTGAACAACGTAACACCCAATCACTTCCGTTGAAACGCTACTGTAGGAGAACCCAGAAATGATAACCCAAATGTCTCCAGTCCCAAGGAAGGCAATCAAACTGATTAATCCTGCGTACCAAATCGCCGTTAGTGACCACAGTCTCATAGAACATGACTGAGAGCGTACAGCTGCTGTGATAGTAAATGTTTGTCACTGTTGGCGTGTGAATGTGAGCATGTATAGGGGTGGGCTGTAGATGAAGATAGTGAGGGTGCGTTATGCATGGGCTTGTGCTGCCACCAGATGCAATATAAAGGTCAAGGTAGAGGTCAAGGTATAGCTGCTGATGCGATATAAATAACAGAATTTAGGGTTTATCTTGAACTCCACTTAAAACATTTACCTGTTCGAAATGCTGGCGTAAAAAGACAGCGTGTATGGAAGTGAGTAGTTATCGCAGTTGTAATATCCAGTTGCAAATAGCATAGCCACCAACATGAGAGGAACTGAAATGAACAAACTGTATTTGCCTAGTTTCGTGATGAGTCCGGTAATAAAATAGAGTATACGTTATATATGCATGCTCTGTTTCAGGATGATATCGTGATATGTATAATTTCCTTGATGGGAAAGGGCATTCTTGGTTATATAGTCAATTAAGCATAAAGTGTATGACTCTTACACAAAGATTCGTTCATCCGTGACGTTACTGCAACTCGACTTTCGAGCGGTAGACGTAATTTCGCCGCTGTATCCAGGGCTATGTAGGGAATTAGGGTATTCCAATTCGGTGAAACGAAACTTGTAGCGCGAGAAGCGGGATGTGTGGCTGATCCAACAATTATACAACTATATGTTGGTTTGAGACGCGCTAATATGGTTTACGTACAGAATAGAGATCTAATTGTTCGATATCGCCGCGTCAATTTCGATATTGTACGTGACCCGCGATCAAAGACTATTAAATTGATATCCATTTCTTGTCTTTGCTTGGCAATCAGTATCGGGGGAGTGTTGAGTGTTTTGACTATGATAGCGATCCGCGATATAAACCGCGAAGTATCGACACGCGTACTAAGCATTGAACTGGTGGTGTATGTGACGTAAGTAGTTGAAAACGAGATAAATCCCAAACAACAACAACTACGGGCGTATAATAATGCTATGCCAGATCAATGTTTAGCACACGTGTCGATTACTTGATACCTTCGGTTTGTAGCCTGAATCCATATCATAACCGTAACCCACCACATTTTCCCGATACTGGCTTCCAAGAAAAATTTCTATTCCTAAACAAAGTAACAAACTTACGCAGAGTGAGACTGAATGCAATGACCATAATGAGAAGTGTTTTGAAAACGATCATCTCTGTCGATGGCTTAGCTACACTTTGCAACAACACCCGAAATCGACCGAGGATTCCTTTCGGCTGTTTCTGAGAGTTCGCCAATTCGTTGAGAAAGCCTCCGTCTGTCATTCGCCGCAGCCGTACCGATAGCCATGTGAAAAAACATACCATCACCTGAACGATATATATAACCTTGAAGAAATGCACCAATTGTGTTCGAGCATTTCTTTCCCTGCAGAATCTCAGTATAAAGGGGTGGCCACAGGATTCACTTGACATTTTGCATGTCGCCTATTATTGCATAGCCCACTACTGTTGAAATCAGAGGTGGGGTAAAGCAATTTGTTGATTTTTGCGTAGTCGTAGACCTATTACTTCCCCCCGGATCGCGCAACGTAAACAGTTTGATCGAGAAAATTGGATAATAAGCTGGTGTTTTACTGAGCCGTGTTGCAGTAGAACCGAGCCACACTATCCGATTATGAGAGTCCGACAGAGAACCTGGGATAACTCTCTTACGTCGAAAGTTACGTGCGGTAGACTTGTTGTGGATCCTGCCGTATGTGCAAAATAGTTCCTCCGTTGTGCTCAAATTGCAAATATCCCCATATCATGATTTTGATTATCCGTAATCAGTAATCAGTCTCCTAATCACCATCTCCACCAACCCAGTTCAGCCTAGTATATCCTCTATTTCTGCCGTACATGATCATTGCTCGTCTATATACGTGGAAAGACATGCAACATGTTCCGACTGATACAGTTCCAAGCATGATTACCACTAGTAAATTTGCTTTGGTTATAAGCTATGTATATAAATATCTACTCACCATCACTGAGTATGGTAGAAGCATCACCAAACATACGTATATAGCAAGTTGTCGAGATCCTGAAACGTTATTGTCTGGTTTCGCCATAGGATAAAACAGGAAAATCGCTGGTATCATCTGATAAGAAAATTCACTCGGAGCAATCACTAAAATATGAGTCGTGGGTTCAGGCAATTGCTGTATAGGAAAACAGGTAGTGGTATACGAACCGGGTATTATGGAAACCACAATAGAGACAATCCACACCAGCAAAAGTATTAATGCTATCGTTCTCCGTTTAAAGTCACCCCTTCTTATAGACCATCGAATGGTCAGATATCTTTCAATGGATAGAAACAGCAAATGAAGTAACGATGCCTAAAAAAGTATCATTTTTGGTCTTGATATACTGTAGACTATAGAGTACGATTTAGCACACAGGTCCGTACTGGTCTGTCATTGGAATCGCATCATCGGTAACAAGTTAAAATAGAAATCCACGATTTCCCTGCTCCGTGACGGGCTCTCACCACAGAAAATATGCAGAGGCCGTGATGGTGAAACACGGCTTAGTCCGGCACCTTATTGGTCGGTTTGCATATATCGTGTTTTGGCACTGTATAGCCTGTGCAGTGTATGTGGATATATGATCACGGGCACAAATGAAGTCCTATGCGGCAGGTCGTTTCGCGGGTAAACGGGGATGACTGGTGACGGCGGTACGACGGATATTCGGCGCAAAAAACATAGCCTTTAGACTGTAGAGTCATGTGCGATGCAATTCGCCAATTGCTACCAGATAATGGATAGTTTACCGGGAAAGGAGAATATGGCCCTGGATGACGTTACAATATGAGTAGACCTGTACGAAAGTATATATGTCTTACCTCAACAGAAAGCGCTAACAGAGCCCCAACAACAGCGGACTTAACATTGACATTGTCTTGTTCTAATTCAGCCGCGAATTCGCTCTCTGCTGTGGATCGGAATTCCAATACGTTTGGAAGTATGGTTGATATTAATACCAGGCCATTCAACATATCGGCGAATGATAATGACACTGTATAAATAAGAGGGCTGCATGGTTCACCTCAATTTGGAATGCGAATCCCAATTATGTATATTTGTGTTGTAACTTTTAAGTTATAATTGCACGGCTTTAGCTAAGGCTATTTAAATCACATTTATATCACGATTTTCTGGCACCCGGCCCTTTGCAACACTGTTTGACCATAGCCATTTACTTTAGCCTACACGTAGGATGTAACACATGTCAAGACCACTTTCAAATCATACAAAATTCAATACCTTTAATGTAATTATGATTGTTTTGCATTTCCTTCCGTCTAGCGACCAGGCACGGCATAATGGCATTTCCCGCCACAATCACGAGCCCCAGAAAAATTGTCACCGCCACAAAGGCGACCATGCCTACTGTATTTTCACATTGTTTCATAGGCGACTCCTCACAGAATATTTTTGCGCAATCGGAAGGGTGGTAAAACAGGGGGTATCCACAAAGCCTGTATTTAGGCCGTAATCCTTCTTTAATGTGACATTGATATTGACTGACATTCTGATAGTGAACGCGCCGAATAATTACGTTGTTGATGGCCAACTTCACGGATGCATTTTGGATTTCGAAATCCACAGTCGTACTTGGCGTTTGTAAAGCTGTACTTTGTGTCACATTTTTTGGTGTCCTAACCCCTCTCTTTGCTGGAACTGGAGAATGTCGTCCTGGTCGAAGTGGTGGTTCTGTCCTTGGATCGTTATTCCGCACACGTAATGCTGTGCTTTTGGTGATAGTTGTCAAACTGGCCTCTGTGGTAGTTGTTGACTTGGTGCTTAGATGAGGAGAGTCGGTCTCAGGGGTAATAGTAATGATGCTAGCAACCGATTGGGATGGAATTTCACGAAAGGCGGGAGGAGCCACTCTGCCAGGATATTCATCATCGTAATCAGCGCCTCTAGCAAATGTAATAGCTGTTTTCTTCTTGTTTTTCCTTCCCCGAGCCTCTGGCGCAGTTAGTATCAAGACAATATGACTTGCCACCAGCCACCAACGCATCAATCTCTTCATTTATATATCAAATAACTTACTACTTCTACTAGGCTACTGGTATCACAGCCTCTTCTGGTAGCAACAAGATGAAATATATAGGCCTACTCTACGAGCTAGAAACTATAATAATAAGGATAAGATGCCATGGATTGTTTGTAGGCCCATACCGAAAAAACTCCATATATATAGTATATAGAAATAGAATAATAAGACTATCTTTCGCTTGGCATTATTTTTGGAAATGTCTTTTCCTCGGACTAGACGTCCGGGCAGCTGCACAGCAGCCACTGCTTGTTGGCCTCGTTCAGGTTCTTCAGACCAGTCACTCCATTGGGCGGCTTATACACTAGACACGATCTGCGGTTTACTCCTCGGCACCACATTATTTGCATGCCACACTGGGCGCACGATGCTACTTGTTGAGGGACGACTTAAATAAAGCCTACTATTTCTATTGAAGCGAGAAGATCTGGATTTTTATCGTTAGAACTGTCCTTTGATCATCACCGGTCTGTCTTAAAGTGCTCCGTTTGGATCCCCATAAGCTATCATTCTTGGCAATCACCATTATGTGAACCACGAAAAATTGATGACTATTGCTTCCCAGTGCCATGCTATGTTTTCCCCCAATCCAAACTCACCAATAACTGCATTTCATACCTTTTCGAGTTCCATATGCACCACCTGACTCAATCTTTCTCCCTCTCTGTAGTATCTGATTGGAAACTGTCACTAGCTGTGACTTTCTAGCCAATAACCAGTGTCAAGTTTGACCAACGTATGTAAATCATGGGGCTTCAAAAAAGGCCATGTGATTTTCATCAGTCAAAATAAATATACTCAAGTGTCATTGCAGTCCCTTTCCTGTCTGACTCCGGCACGATACTGACATGCATTCTAATCGCGATTTCAAGATTTATTTATAGGCTACTACTACTACTCTTGCAAAATGTGACGTGCACGAGAAAACAATCGCTATCGCGAAACCAGTTCTACTCCGACAGTGGATATATATAGTTGGTAGTCGCACGTTTACTCAACAAAAACGTATAGAACTAAGCACAGGCCATGGGCTTATTATATTTTTATATTGACCACGATAATGCCATTTTGTCATAGTAAGACGACGATTTTGTACGATGTGGTGTAACGAGACTAATATGACTAGAGTATCACGTAACCTATTGTTTCGTTAACTCGTTTGCGAGTGAGAATGTTCCACCCATCGCTCCATTTGCTACAACAGCACACTGGGATTTTGGTTTCCCTTCCTGTTTCGATCTTTTTCATCACATTACACTGTCAAGAAATGGCCTACTCAGGTAGGCCATGGTCAAGATTTGGCCGTTTTAAAACTGAATTTTGACACATAAAATGTTCTTCCAGAAAATGCAGTGCGGTGCAAAAGGCGTCGACAGATAGCTTTTGGATCTGGCTTCCAGCCGAAACTGTAGACCTATACGAGGCGAGCTGGGTCGGCATTACGATAACTTTCTCGATCGCTGAATTAGCGAACTCAGCAACGAGCTTCTTCACGGGGAACCTCGCGGAGAACACGCACTAAAGGAGAACACTGTGCTCGCGGGAAACACGTGGTCATGGGAATCACTCCTCACGGGGTACACTGTGCTCACGGGGAACCACATGCTCTCGGGTATCAAACATTGTGCTCACGGGAAATAATGTGGTCATGGGGATCACTGCTCACGGGGAACACTGTGCTCCCGGGGTCGCGGAGAACCACCTGCTCACGGGGAACCACGTGGTCGTGGGGAACACGTGCTCACAGGGATCAAACGCTGTGCTCACGGGGAATCAAATTACCGCGAGGACAACGTGCTTACGGAGAACCCGTATCCATCCTTAGTGTACATTAAAACTTTTATGGTGACTGGTGAAGCCCGTGATCGAGGGAAACTAAGGGGTCAGAGGGAGTTCTTTCTACATTCTGCAATGAGCTCGATGTCAGAAAGATTTTCCAAGGGATTTTAGCGAATAAGCTGCCTTTTCGTTGAACTCCTCACTGCGAAATAGGCCACCATTATACCTCGCTGGACGGAAATTCTATTAGCGAATGGTCGGTAGAACTCGGAATTATGCGAGAAGTTTAGCGAGATTCGATTAGCGAGAATGCGCATGGTGGTAGCATGGCCTACTCTAGGCCATGGTGGTAGCAAAAATTGGCGTAAGCGAGTTCTTGCGTCATTAGCGAGCTTGGTTGGGCGAGTCTATTCTAAGCTAAGTCTAAGCTATTCGTTCGACCTACCGCATGGTGTGCACGAGGTGCACTTTACGTTCGTCCTTAACTAACAAGAATATTTCCGTTAGGTGACGTTATCGGAGTGTCTTGTAGTCTCGCTCTGGCAAGCTGAGCGGGGAATAATAAAACGGCACCTGCCCAACTTACCTAGCTTCGAAACGGTTCTGTACTGGTAAAGAGCTTAGGGTTCGTGCGTTTTAGGCAAATTAGTACTAGCAGAGGATGCGAAAGCTCAGAGAAGTGACGAAGTCACGGCACAGTCCAAATTTTGAGTTGCTCGATATTTTGAAAGTACAACTTTGGCGCGCAAATTTCGATTTAGCTCACACTGAACCCATGACCTGTTGATCGATGTCCGGACTGGCAGGCGACGCAGTAGTATTTTGCCCTATGTGTTGTTGTTGATAGCGAATGCAAAATATGAATTTTGGGTGTATCCCTTTTTTAGATACAGTTGTTTCAGTTTCATTTTCTAGTTTTCGAGGTTTGTCCGTTTGTCTGCAGCAGCCTTTTACTATCGGCAATCCCGCGTGGTCGTGGTCCATTTAGTACGGTATGACCCATTTTCTATGTAAATTTCTAACGCAACGCGTAGCCTACCGTCCTTATCCGAGTATCGCTACCCATCATTAAAACTTGTACCGGTACCTGTAGTAGGCTGCAATTGTGCCGGTAGTTACAATTCAGCAGTTTCAGTTGATTTTACAAAAGTCATTTATATTCTGTTTTTATTATATACGGTAAGTAAACTGCATTACAGTTGCATGCAGCAGAGGTACAGTTTCAGAGGTTTGTTATTAGAAAAATAGATCTCCAGTTGTTTTTGTAGCCTGCGTGGGAGGCATGTGCAGAATGGAAATGTTATTGTGACCTGTAAGGTTAGCTGCTTAGGAATAGCATAAGAGCAAGGAGCATCCTTTTGTATGACCTTCTTTATCAAAATGAATGCAGTGCAGCCTGGTCTAGTTAGTATAGTAGTAACAGAATGTACGTTATTCTTTGCGATCTACAAAGCATTAATAAGGACTTCATCTTGTGTGGCACTGATGATGTTGTGTAGGTACTAATTTCCTCAGGAAACAGTTATGGCAGTAGGGTAAGTTTCATTTGCGGATATATATAATTTGCGGATAACTGTCGATTCGTAAGGGACTATATGCCATAGTACGATAAATAATATGGTGCCGGTAATCCCACCAGTGTTCCTTTGACCTATCATAAGTACCGGTATACAAGAACTGTTATAGGCAAGGCAAACATGGCAGCTAAACATTCATCTATCAATCCGCATCAAAAGGAAGGCATCATACTATGATATGAATGGATACAGTAGGCCTACCTACCATGCAAGTACCGTACCGTTATTTATGAGGAATTTTAGGAAATTGCTGAATTCTTGTGTTGGAATGTACTTGCAGAATATAAAATTTCGATACCTGAAACGGTTCTTTTTTCTGATAGTGACAATATTAGACTGCGGAATACGTCAACGTCAACCTTTTATTTCTATATAGGTAAGCTACTGGTAGGCCTACTGTATGACAGATTATGAGCTCCCGATATTTTCAAGCTGGTAGAGAATGAACTCTAATGATTTCCTGTATTGATTTGGGCCTTGTAAATTGTGCTCTGGATTAGTTTTATTTACTGTAAAGTTCACAGCTATTATTACTATTCTTTGATTGTGTGATATTGATATTCTCTCTTACAGTACCTTATATTTTCATTATTTCCATTACCGTACTGCAAGTTATTTTTTAATGTCTCGATGTCTGCAGTAGTGGTCAATTCATAATGTGTCCTGTTGCCTATTGCTATCATCAAAGCCAAACACTCAACAGGGAGCTTTTGCTGGCCACAAAAATTGTAGAGTTGGGCTCGACTTCTGTTTGTATCAGACTGAATAGTACGCCGAGTGCCAATGTATGTAGGCCTATTGCATATATGTATATACCGTACTGATATATATATAATATTGGATATTCACTAGGGAGAGAGCATGCCTACTACACAAATGAGAGCCATTATCTAGCAGAACAATGAGATACTCATTATATTACAGATTTGCAAAGAGGAGATGAGCCTAATTTGGGTAGGCTTGCTAACACTGACTATCCTTTATTAATAACAAACCTAGATAAAATCATGCATTAGTGTAGATGAGTGACTCTGCTTTGGAAGAAGTAGTGCAGGAGCCCTGAGCCATGGTTTTTCAAAATGATGCAGGGTTGTCTGTGATACCATAGTGACAATTTCTTACGATGCCGTATGGCTTATAAGAATCAAACCTCACCCTGGACACTCCATAACCATAAGGTGATAACATGCCTTTGCTGTGTAATTTTGGCAATGCCATGATGCTAGTACTGGCTAGTAGGCCTACTAGTTCTTTATCTTGTGAATTTCTACTAGGGGTCGACCAATTATTGCCCTGACCAATTTATAGAGGATAATATTCATATTTTTGCGATTGTCGGTATCAATCCTTTTGTCAGGTGAGGATGTCCTTATTGGATATCGGCCATCAGTCATATGCGAGAAGCTTGATTATCATATCGGCCTTGAAATAAAATTTATATTTATATCTGTTGATTTCTAGTTGCTATGTGCATACTGTTATGGCCAATCGCGGGATAGTATAAGTTGCTGTTCTTAATCTTTTCTACCCATCGTTTAAGCATGAATTGTAAATTGGATTTGTATAGTTTTTTGACAGGACAAAACACATTAAAACTTGTAGCCCTTGATGTTAAGAGAGAGTCGAAAGTGCTTCAAGTATGTGTAGTTTACTATCCAATAGAAAAACTGTGTATGGCTACTGTATTTGTTCAGACTCTACCTAGTACGGATTAGTATACTATACGGAATGAAGCATAGACGCACTAGTTGCAATCTGGGAGTAAAATATTTTGTTACCATCGTGTGAAGGCATCGATGTGTTCTTTTACTTTCGTCCTTCCGCGCCTGTAAACAAGCCGCTTGCTACCCGCCGTTTTGTTTGATGTACGCCGGTTAGATGAGGTTTTAGAACCCTCTGTCATGCATTCGGTTTGTGTACTCTCTCTGGTCTCTGCGTCAGCTTTCGTCCGGACGTGAGTGTGCGTTGCGCTTGTTAGGCTATAAGGGATATCTCTATCGCCCGATTACTGTGAAGGCGATAGTAGCTATTGACAGAAATTTTAGACGTTCAATAGCCATGTTGAAACAGGCTATTTTAAGCATTAATCGCGACAGGGATAGAGAAAAAGCAAAATTCGCCCAACTGCAGACGAACATGATATATCTGTTGTTGTTTATTTTCGATAATGCGTTCCGCCCTGTGCACTCTCAGTAGCGTTCTGAGGACATAGCCTACTACAGTACATTGTGTAACGCCCATCTTATAACAACTGTATGAAGCGGTTCGCGAGATTGCGTTTCCGGATTCTGTCAAGCTGTGAGTGTTATTTGAAATCGCAAGAAATGAACATTTCAACAATTGCCAATAGCTTTTCGTCCACTTACGCAGTTATGTAGGTAAAATATATTGAAGTTAGCAGCACGGTAGCGCAGCGCAGTCTTGTAGACGAGACCTCAGGCGAAAAATAGCTGTTTCGCATGGTAACAGAGTCGGTTGTGTGCGAGAAAGTTCAAGATAACGTATATAAACGCTGTGACATTTAATGTCTCGTTAAATGCACTGTGTGGTTGGATAAGTTAAACTTATTCGAGAGATTACATAGTACCGGTATTGCAGCGATTGTTCAAGCATCAGCGATATGAAAGCAAACAGGTGACTGTTTGAATCCGTGAGCGAAAAGGTCATGTACCGAGAAGCAGTAAGACGAACTCGTGTGCAAGATTAGTGATATCGAAAGGAAAATTCTTTCTGCGTTAGGTTAACCGTGGCCGTGGGTAGGCCAAATCATATGTTACCCGTGGCCCCACTTTGTTATGATTAGATAGTATAGGTGTACTTTTCGATGGTTGCACTTGCTAGGGAGGTAGTGTTATAAAGGGGAAAGTGAATATAATATGATGATGACTTGACTTGACACATTTGGTAGTGGTAGTAGCACCCGTGCTTTGCTTTGGCCGTTTGAAACTAGCAGCCTGTCAGAAAATGGAACTCACCCTTTTATCCTGTTGGGTGTATATATCACGTGACTGAGTCTGTACAAATGCGTCAAAAAACCAAGGACAAAAATATATGCTACGTCGGTAAGCCCAATTCTCGTTACCAGCTAACCTTTCGTGAGCAAAGCTCAGACAATCGTGTTACGGTATACCAGGGTGACTGATGACTTAACGGTATATAATACATTTGTCGGTCTTCTGCCTACGGCAGTGCGAGTAATATTATAAGCACTGTAGCTAAAGTAGTTAAAGAGAGACCAATCATTTTCAAACGACTGAAGGGACTCAGAAAAAGAGTAGGCCTACGTTTTCATTCAACAGTTAGAAGGTACATTCCAATTTCCCATCCCATGAAAATTTCGAACACGCAAAGCGGTAGGACTTGTTTCACTAGGTTGTTTCTATTTCTACGCTGAAGTCTACAGCAGGGGTTGAGAACTAAGAATTCAGTGTCAATTTTCTGAGCAGTTGTCGATAGCATCAGTGTTTCTGTTTGTGTACGTATCCGATTAAGGCAATTTACTACACTTATGACGTGTGACGTCTTTTTCTAGAAGATTTCCTCGTTTTTATTATGACGTATTATGATGAGAAAGGTGTGTAATTATTCCGCCACGCACTGCGGTTTGTTACTCGACAAAACAGATCGTCGTCAGCATTGTTAGTGTGATTCGCCCGTAACAAGTCAACGTAATGTTTTCAAGGGTGTGCTTACAGCACAAAGACAGCGATGTGGTGAATAAGGTTCTGGTATAACTACAAAGAAAAATTTGACTTGTTCTGTAGGCTTAGCAAATATTTAGTCGAGAATTATTAAGTCTTATCGATCAGCGTAAACAAAGTCTTGGGATGTGGGAAGTAAGCTTTAGAGATACAGCTCATAAATGCGTGCTCATCTAGTTAATTGTCGCGATTTGTCGTCTAATTTGCTTCAATCCGTTTTAACCTTTGAACCACTGCTTTTGTGCGCATATATATTTATTTCGCCTACTTGTTCATTCGTGGGACCTACAGTTAAAATATTACTGGTCGGCCCAGCGCGCGGTTGTATTCTCTTACCTGCGATGGGGGCGTCTCTATCGATATGAAGGTGCGAGCAGGGTGTGTTGCTTCATATTATCACTGGAAAGATGGGGATGTTCGTGTACACTTCACAGTGCAAGTGTGGGGCTGAAGAGCGAGGGTAGCGATGTCCCGTCCCGGTCGTAATACCCGAGAAGTCGGCGGGGTCCATTTAGTATTCTAGTGCGTATTTCTAACTTGAACAGACTTCTCTATCCACTTCATCGTGTGAACCCTGATGCAGATTTCTACACCATCTTCAGTTCAACACTCAACTCGTCAGTAAACCGTTAACATTTCCGCCCTACATCGCATCAACGTCAAAGTTATAATAGTATGTTGTTACATTTTTCAGCACTTAGCGATATACTGATTTAGCTGTATTTCTACCGAGTTACGCTTGTCCGCCAAGAGTGGATGTACTGTGAAGGAACACACAAGAACGCGGGAACTGGATATACGACACCACCATGTCTTCTGGCGTGGCGAACGGAGACATAAGAGCTTCGTATGGAAGTAAGTAACGATAAATATTATAACAGGAGCCCATTCTCTAGATAATCCAGTTTCGTGGAGTTATATGTGTAGGAAATCTAGGAACTGCATGATATAGGTTCCCTTCGATTGAAAAGAGTTGAGTCATCATCTGTCTGTACAATGCTGAATGTGCTGTAGTATAAACGCATCGCGTTCGCGTTGCAAGGCGTGTACACTGAATGTAACACTTCGAATGTAATATTATTTGAAATTTGAAAATTCACTGACCACTTGGAGAAATCATGACGCTTTCTTGGTTGTTGATTGCAGTCATATATTCAAGCGTTGTCGAACCGTCACAATTTTGTAACTCAATATACTGCTGTAGGCTTACTGCTGCAATTTTGTGAGAACCATTTTAGAGATCATATTGTCTACAGTATTGTGTTCACTATGGCAAAAAATTTGTCGCATATATTGCTCAAGGCGGTAAACGAATACAATAGGCCTAGATTATTATTTTTGTATAAGGGCGATCGTGTATGATGATCAGCATGATATTTAAAATCACAGTTTAGTAATATGCGAAAAATTCCGTTGCAAACGGCCTGAGATAAGCGTTTCATCTTTCAATAGAATAAATCGAATTTGTAACAATTGTGTTTTCACGACTATACCGTTAACCTTAGGTACCAACTGCGACAACGAGCGCGGACTATTGCTACTGAGTACCGGTACTGGTACTGACGGTACATCAGGTATTTTCGGTCATTGCCCTTGCAGTAATTATTTTCTTAGTTGGGCGTGGTAAAACTTCCCAACCGTTTCATAGGCCTATTGACCAATAAGCAGCTAAGCATGATGGATATTTGCCACATTGCGAGCTACACGTACTTACCAAATCGTAAATATATTGATGACGAGTCATTTATTGTGGCGATTGGGTGTGAAACGATATTCCACAAGGTGGCGTTCGTGTTCACTCACTCGAAAGTACAGTGGCGAAAGCTCAGAGATACTGCAAGACGGCAATTGAGCACGCCATCATACAGGTATGATTTGCAATTTGCGTCAATTTGCGGTTTCTCTCCAATTCATCTCTTAGATAAGCCGCTGGTAGATTAGGAAATTGTGAAATCTTGAATGAGTGGGCCGTCTTTGGCGAATTTCAGAGAGACGTCACTGTTCTAAACTTACAAAGACCTGATGGCTAATATATTCATGAAATACAATTGACCTGACCAAGTCATAACTTTCCATGTCGATTGAGTGAAACATAACATCGTTAGTAGATTTAGAGTTTTTAGCAATGTTTCGCATTTATCATGATATTATGCATCGAGCGCCCAGCCCTGAAATTGTTGACCTAAAAGCTCAAGCCAAATGGCTTTTTTAAGCGACGATGGAATTCGTAATGACACGAAGATGAAACCAAACTTGGCCTTTTCAATGGCAATAAATGACGTATTTTTCTCAAGATTGCGAGGCCGTTTTAGAAAGCAGACTCGTGATTATGCTCATTCAATTTTACGATTCCACGGCAACGTACGGTAATTTGTCGACTCTAAAATTGCGTTGCTACGTAAAACGTAATCATTGACAATTTTTGTGAACTATCCTGACTCATCCATGCGGTTGCGTTGCGTAGTGTCGGTAAGAATTATTGCTGTACGTTAGGATATTTGCTCCTCTTTGAGTGAGGTTACGCTACACGCAATAATTATGAGCCAAGCCGAACTCGCGTTCTCGTCAGGAGTTGATTTTTGGCGCTCCCCGGGAATCGCGCGTCATGCGACCTTTAGAAGGATTAGGAAATATCCGAGCATGGCATAATAAATTCATGATCTGAGTTGATCTGCACCGTCTGAAATCTCGAATGTATTTATATATATATATTCCGTAGGGCCATATACTATATGTTATAGCAAGTTGGTTAGATACCGATTCTGTGGGTAAATAGATGGGAAAATATCGTACAGGTATCGAGAATTCGGATCTTCGCGACAGCTTCATGGCAGTAATGTGTAATTGCGCATAAATTAGGTGTATATAATATACCCGTATTGCGATATATACAAGATATCTGTACTGTTAGGATCTCCTCACCGCTGTGGTACACGAACACGATCCACGTAACTCCCGAAATTCTTGTGTACGATTTGCATCAGCGTATCATTATACAATGCAGGCTTATTGTCCGTCGAAAAATTCCGAAAAAGTGCTGCGCTCGAATCTGGAGTATGGATATCCGTCCGGGAGGATTTACGTTCCGTTGCTAGCTAACTTTCCTACTTCAAACTTTCAAAGACTGGAAAATTGGAAATTTGGAATTTTCACTTTCGTAAGAATGTCTTCCCTCTCAATTCTTGTCAGCGTTATTGACATTACGCATAGCAATTGCCTCGATCAAGTAATGAGCAAACGACCAACTTGTTCGCTGCTTTGAGAGGTGCGCGCGATCCATTGAGGAAGTCGCTTAAACACTATATTTGCTTGCTAGTAATAATACTTTTGTGCAATACGATCGGGAGAACAGTAGACTTGTCCTGCCCGTCGCGACGTCTTTGAACGATATCGTATGCAGCAGTACAGTTGGTGAATTCGCAGTGTATGGTACCGGTAGCTTCGTAATCGTAAAACTGTTGTCATTTTAACCAGTCAACCGCTATCTCTATGGCTTCTGATTTAGTGGCAGTTGAAACTATTTCTGTTAGTTGGTAGTAGTAAATACGAGTAACCAAGTCAGCTCGTTTTACAAACTTGCTTATTGGGAAGTCTATTGTCGCTGCCACGCCCCTTTTGAAACCGGCGAACGTTGTTACGGTCGCCGCTCTTTGCTGCCACTTCAGAGGTTCATGCTGCACACAGCACACAGTAACGTTGTAGTACGTGTGTTATCATTGGTGCAGTGATTGGTTACTTCTCAGCATTAACAAGTCAATTCCCACGAAGTCTGTAGCGTCCGCAAGTTCTACTACAGCTACACAGACCGGCGAGATTGTGCATGCTTGTAGACCATATCGGGTGCGATGCAATAATTCACTGCGATCGGGGAAAATTCTTTTCAAACCGTCGATGCATTGAATCGACTTACGCGTACACCGGAAATCCGCGTGCATGAGCTGGCAAAGGAGCGCACGGGCTTGTGTGTTAGTGAGCAGGGCGACATTCGAGCGTTTCAAAATATCATTACTGTCGCGAAATTTAGCCCAGTGTATTAATTGGAGGCCAACGTTCAGTGCAGTTGACTCAGAAACTTTACTTTAGGGCAAGTTGATGGTCTACTATACGACAAAGTTATCCTACCATTAAATATTTAGTGACACCAAAGTTTTCTCAGTATTCTGTGCTGGCTCCAAATTTGATGAGAATCTGTTAGAGTCAGCGGCTGTGAATGTTGTATTTATTTCGTGTGTTAATAAATGCTCCCGCTCGGCCGAATCGGAATTTTAGGGAAGAACGTGAGAGCTAATCAAACAAACATATTGATTGGTGTAAAATACATAACGACGACTCGAAGCAGGCAGATGAAATCACGTAACTTGTGGCCTTATTTGAGATCGGTTCGATATTATTAAAGTCCGGCCGTGTTAAACACGCGGCTGAAACTGTCGCTGTATTTGCTGACTACTTGAGGTGAGGTAGTTTTGTCAGTGAAGGCGGTGATAAGCTTCTCAGGATTGTTGCGAGTGGACGAATGAGAATAGGTGATAGCGTACTATTATGAAGAAATGATGTTGAGGGCGGGTATATTATTCGCTTCAGCTTATAGTGCAGCTTCTTGAGGTTTAAATTACTAAATAGGGATGATACAACCTAGCATTAGGTTCGCATTTGCGCCCACGCAAACTTTGAGCACGGGGTCGTTACCGAATCCCGTCACGAATACTTACCGTATCCACACTTTTTCAAGAGTCATGCCCTCACTTGCCAGTACCAGAACGATATAGCACGTTTCCCCCTCACTATGGGTACCACCCATTATGATCTACGCCGAGTTTATACCATCCCTAGTGTAAATAGGACGGAATTCTTGTTGTCCGAAGGTGTCTGTGGGAAGATATGGCAGCCGTCGTCGCACGTCGCATCACACTCATAGAATTCGATGCAAATTTGAATCTCAAGAGGATTGATACGTTGCTCACGGACTTCCAATCGTCTACGACGTACAAAGGTGAAGCAAAGCCAGTCGTAGTGCTACTGCTAGTGATTTTGCGGCACAGAACAGGAAATAACCCGTCTTTCATAGTATTCAAGTGTATTACACGGTCGAGTAGAGAGTCTAGTTGGCGAATAACTAAGAATTCTGAACCAAGTCGTTTCAGGATGAGTAAGAGTTACGTGTTGCTGAACATCATCAACATTACCACTACGGTACCAGTGCACTTATCTGACGCCTACTTAGTTTCCAACTGCAATTGTAGCGCAGTTAGTGAAGATAGGATATTCCGCTGCTGTCTGCCGTACGTTGTAGACCAGCATCATATACTCCAGTAGTGATTACACAACTTTGAATCGTAGGCTTAGCAATAGAGCTATGCACGTGCTTGCGTTGACGCGCCGTTACTTAAGTCTACTGCCACGTGTTTTGGACTCAGTAGGTAGGGAGGGACTGCAGAAGAAATCTTTAGCGTTATAAAGAGTGCGGAAGTAGTCGGTAAAGAAGCTTATGGGGAAGAGGAAGGTTGATGAAATAGACAGCATGTTCTTCCAGATCCAACTGGTTCGGGGGTGGACAATCATTATTTGTGTAGGGCTACATAGATTCTTGAACATTTTGTGGAGGGCTGGAGGGCGGGGCCAACAAATAAAATGAACTACCGACTTCATGGGGAGACAAAAATTGTATTTGTACACATAAAGCAGTAAATAACATTGTCTTAGCAAGCTGCTAAATGGTGACAGTGAGCACAATGTTCTCCCTGTGACTCTGTGAGCACCAAGTGTGACGTCACGAGTTGGAACACCCCTCTTTTTCGAGGCTGGCTGCGTCCCTGACTCTGTAATCCAATGCGTGCGGTCTCTACGTCGCCTCGTACGACTGGCCGATATATTCTCTCGTAAAAAGACAAAATGCGTTCTTTATTTTTATCGGTGTGGGGAAAACGCATCGCATTCGCTTTGAACTCATGCCAATACAATCAATACTTCCACACTATCCAGTGTGAATTCTGTGACTACAACTCTTGTACAAAGGATGGGAAGTGATCAGGTGGTGTCTAATTATACGCGCTAGCTATAATCCTACAAAACCAGCAGTGATTGTAATATTACACTGTCGAAAAGGGTATTGATACTTTAAGTAGTATAAGCTTACATTACGCCGCCGCGCTTTCAAATCGTTCTCCAGTGATAGCATATTTGTTATACCGGTATCGCAGATTTCCAACTGTATATATATATACATAACGTAGTCAGTGTCTGGGATGTAGGGCAGGAAGGATATTCCGAATTCTATAAAGGCAGCCTCGTATTCCTTATGTTGAAAACGTTGTAGTTATGCCAGTTTACAGGTTGTAAATACAGTTTCGTTTCACGATCTTGTGTAAACGATGACTGAAGAGATGTGCTACTGCTACTGCTAGGCGGGTTGTGTGAATGAAGGAAAATTATGAAGGTAACGGTGATGGTGATAGCACGGAAGGTAAATAAATTATGAAGCGAGATAGGCCATTTCCCGGAAATATTGCTATGACAAAGGCCGTTACAGGATTCGAGGCAAAAATCGTATGCTCTCGACATCATTTTTCCGCTCTATTTGAAAATCTATGCGTAATTGACCTGTATACTGGAGAATAATGAGTTTAGAATTTAGACGTCGCAGATACGATTTTAGGGTTAGGCTTTGAAGTGAATAGAAAGCATTAGCATGGATAGTATTCGTATTCCCTATTATACAATAGGCCCGTCAACATGTCGCATTCACCGTCGGCGGGTTGTTAATCACTACCTACCGCTTTGAAATATGTCTAAAAACCAGTGGTTCACAACCTTGTTACTACAACAGACCGACGATTTCTTATTATTATGCTTCCGCTGACCAGCATTAAAAGACCTCATTCCTCAAGTGGAAATTACTGCCTCTGTAAATACAGCAACGCGTGGTAAAATAATCATGAACGGCATGATATTTTGGCCTCACAACCACAGAGTCCCATTACAAAGTCAAAGCAAATAAATGGTCTGGCTGGTACACCCACCCATTCTGTTTATTCTAGCCTTGCGGACCACCAGGATGGTTGAGAACCACCGGTCTAGAGTCTAGCTCCGGCCGCAGAAATCAACATTGCGGCTTCTCCGAATGCGACCCAGACTAGCAAACATGTACTGGCAATGTTCACTAGCTTGGAGAGATCGGATTTCGACATCGAGCGACGAATCGTATCAATAAACACGCATCTGGTAATTCCAACACGCTTCATTAGCGCACTCCACGTGAATGATTATAATAAATGATTTTGGTGATTGATTAAAATGACCTGTTTAATGTTTTATTGCCTAATCTCAAGGCAAATCAATTCGTGGTTGCGTCACCCTGTTTTGACGAAGAGTCAGCTTGCCGATCTTTCGTTGTAATCGAGGTAATTTATGGCTTGCGTACAGTAATTATTTCGTCTTAGTACGGTTAGCTCACGTGTCACGTGAGAGAGCAAAACGGTGGACGTTGTGCGAATGCGTAGAGGGCTAAAATTTCGCTTCTATTTGGCACAGGTTGTAAGCGTGGAGAGAAATTAATCGTGGCGTTCATCTCGTTTAGACTCTGATATCTAAATAATGCAGCATGATCCAACAGTACCGCTTCGCGTAAGCCTACGTAGTTACGCGATTACCAGTATATACTCTTTCGATCAGCACGAAGCAGGAGGTTGCTTGATTCCCGTGTATTTGCGATGATGTAGCCTGTAGCGTGGGTACAGTTCGATAGGCCTACTACAGTCAGTACAGAGTACAACAGTGAATGTGTTTTCTTCTGAAGTCAGTGAAATAAGTGGTACTACTCTGTTCCTGCCGTTCCCGATTCGTCATTGCTCGCGGTTTCAGTGTCTAACTATGCACTTAAGTTCCTACAGACGTAAACAACATAGAGAATATAATTATGGTAGCGCATCCCGCTTTATGCTGAATCTGTAGATTCGTTGGGACTCGGGAACTAATCAACTTGAACGAATGGATTCTGAGAGTACTTTTCACAATGGGACTAACGAGCACGCCACCAACCTGCCTCCGCGTTCACGTAGCGGTACAGGCAGTACTGCTGGTGGACGTAGCCGTACGGGCAGCACTACCGATGCTCATCATCATCACCGTTTGACCAAACGTCACTCGCTAATTCGCGCCTCTGATTATGGTAGGTACTTGTGATGTTTGAACCTGCCATCTGTGGATTGTGGATTGTGCTGCACCAAAACAAGAATGGCCTGCATTTTATGACCTGGCCTTGTGTTTCGTGTTACTTTCACTTCTTGACAGAATGATGTGTCTGTTATGGGATGAGGAAAAATGTGAAAACTTAGTAGGAAATTGCGATGTATAGTACAGTGTCTTATCTAAGGGTAGTAGACTCAGTCAGTGGGATTGAGCTAAGTTGTGACGTTTCAAGTTTTAACGTTATACTGCTATTAATGCCCGATCTTGCATAAATACCTACTCCGTGAAATTCATCACCTTGTTCGGCCGAGTAGATTGGCTGTCCACCTTTATACCGGGGCCCAAGACGCATGGGGTCCGATTCCTTACTGAGTCAAACCAAAAAAAGACTTCTAAAAATTGGTATCTGTTTCCCTGATGTCTGACAGTAAGTGTCAGCAGTGGAGGGGGTGTATGACTGTGGTTTTGATCTAAACATTGAACAGAAACAGGAAATATCAGCACCGAGCACCTATGGCAAGCGTTGACCTGACGTACAATTATGACCTAAACAATCGAAAAGGTCATAAATTCAACTCTTATTAATATGGTGTAAATGTGTATGGGTTATTTGCGTGCATAAAATAAGAGTTTTTAGCAATATAGTCATCGATTTTAGACACACTTTTAAGTTTGTCACGTACATCTGGAGTTGTCTTGAATACCAAGTATTATATAATTATACCGGTAGTATTGAGATGTCAGTGCATAAATTGTCGCCAGTCAAATAGGCTACATGTTATTTGATAGTACAGTATAATAGCCTACCTTAACCAGTAATATTACTATCTTCATGTCTTTTCAAAATCATCTAAACAGAGCTGTCCTGGTTGGCATCAGCGGGTTAGTGTGGAGTGGTGGCGCTGGCTTAGCAGAGTGATGGCTTGTTTTAGTGTTCGAACAACATAAAAAAAGCCATTCCACCACTCTCTGTGGTCGGCTCTTCCAATGCCTGACTAACAACCAATGTACAAAACAAATATTTTTCACTTTCCAAAGATAGATATGAATTTTGTGGATCTTGGATGACATCATTAAGAATTTTCCTGTCGCCATTACTCACACAATTTGCTGAATTTAGGTGTAAAAACAGGAAATTCCCAAAGCTAGGGATACTGTTATATATATATATATATATGTATGTATAAATGACGTTTATATATAATATATTATGCGGGGTACCATATAATAGTTCGGGTTTTGGATGGCAATCTGCAGGATGGACTGGACTATTTTTGTCTTTTCTGTTTAGTTGAAATTGATGATGCTTTGCCATTCATATTCTGTTGATAATTCACCAGGCCCAACTGATATTAATATTTTTTAATTCTATTTCAGGCATTACAAAGGATGAACGCCTCACGGCTGAAGAGATGGATAGCCTCCGTAATCAGGCTACAGCATATGAATATCTATGCCATCTCGAAGAGGCAAAGAGGTTGGTTTCTTTTTTTGATTGCTCTCCACCTAACTATTTAATCAATGGAATTTACTGTAGCAGGCCAACCAGTTAGTTGCCCAATTGGTGAATCTCAATCTCGTACTCTCCTTGTACTGGAGGAGATTTCAACTTGCAGGAATACAGATGTCTGCCAAAACTGCTTGCAAATTCCAACAACTACTCAAATCAAATGAATACGGTTTCTATAATTCCATCTCATCTCACCAAATATGAAACTGTAATAGACCTAATTGACGAATAACGGTGGCTGCATATTTTAGTCTTTGTGAAGACACTCTCTTTACTCTTTCTTTCGGCTATACACAACCCTTTTGTAGGCATTGGCGATCGGCCACTGCTAGTTGAACTGCTCATGGTTTCGCAGTGATTGTAAAACCAAATGCCCTTACCCAATTTGTTATGACTTTTGACGAGCAGTGGCTGGGGAATGACACTCTAGTCTACTTCATGACTTTTTAAAATAGTCTACTTGGAAATAATAGACCAAACAAAGAAAACATTTCAACGTGTCATAGCTACGTAGCTCTGAATATTCATCTTCACAATGCTTTCCTTATTCCTTGCGGTAAACTATCCTATTCTATCTTTATGTTTCTTGATCTTATTTTCCACAGCAAGCATGAATGATCTCGTCCTTATCTTTTTCTTCCTCCGTCTGAAACATCATCAAGCATGATCTCTTTCCTATCTTTTTCTTCCTTCCTCTGAAAGATCATAGATAATCTGCTATTCATCTGGAGGTAAGATGACATGCAGCATGTTACAAGTTATTAATGCGTCATTTTTGGCTGTTGATAACAACATCACGATGTAGGCCTACTGTGCAAGAGTGCAACCTACAAAATTATTAGTGTAAAATATTGAAATTGCAAACTACTTGTTTGTCTGTGAATGTGCGGCATTCAGGCGATGTTCTATGCAAACATCAATGTACCGGTACTGGAGTTTATTTGGGCTCATGTAATAAAAATAAGGTAGTCTGTCAGTAAGTTGTGTGTTTCACCAGCCTGCAAACTCCACAATAAAGAAAAATTGTGTCCACATCCACAAGCCCACAGCTTTAATTGGATGACCAATGTAACAGGGATAGTGCAGACGGGGCTGCTAAGTCTTAGAAGCCATCAAGCTCATTCAATACCTCCTTGTTCGACCTGCGTATACATATCACACATCTTGCACTCGTACACACTGCACATAATCCCCATATTATCGTGTTGGAAGTCTGTGTATAATATACCTCGGAAAGTTTGTGTTCAAAAAAGCTAAATACTAATTCAATGTAATACAATTTATAGGCGTATGTAGTATATATTATACCTCTTATTTCTGGTAGGCTACCAGTGAGGAAGATTCACAACCAAAATGCAATCCAGATTGTGCGGCTGAAGTACAGCTGTTACATTCTCACTAGGCTACCATATGTTTAGTCTGTAGTGTTGATAATTTTCAATTGTACGTGGAGTATAATTATTTTATAGCCTATAGGCCTACTACAAAACCAGGATAGAGCCCCCTTGGATTGAGATTTCAGCTTGTTCTTGGGATAACTGATGACTTGCATGTTGACTTGTAATCGTCCAACAAATTGTTAAGTAGACTACTGCTTTTGTGGTTTAGGTGGATAGAGGCTTGCATCACGGAAGACCTACCACCAAGCATTGAATTGGAAGAAGGGTTGAGAAATGGTGTATTTCTTGCAAAACTAGCACATTTCTTCAACCCTGAAGTTGTGCCGCTGAGAAGGGTCTATGACAAAGATCAGAAGAAATATGAACAGAAGGGGTTGCACTTCAAACACACAGATAATATTAATCATTTCTTCAAAGCGATGGAAAAGATTGGACTCCCACAGGTATGTATTCGTAATAGCTAGGCGTTCTGTCTACAGCTGAAAATTTATTTTGAGACCCCGTGCACTTGAAGGGGGCTATTGGTACTGACTATGCCCTGTGGTCAAAATAATGTGATGATGGAACGATTATATATAGGCCTAAATGATGGAAAGACAAAAGTATGAATTCCTCTGTACAATTATAATAATCGTTTTACGCTGAAACTGTCAGTTTACATACGATAACTCAGCATAATGTGATTTTGCGTTCATCTTGCGGATGATGGCACTGGCAGGGCACATTCACTAATGCTCATGATTTGCCACAAAATATTCACCGTTTTCATTTCGGTATGCCTGGACCGGGCAAAATGTAGAACTTCACATTAGCTTGATCTCGGTGACAAAGTCAATGAATTAAGTGGGATTGCAAAATTCTAATTTATCATTCACAAAAAAATTGTTTACAACGGAATTAATACCAAAATTTGTAGTCTCACAAAGGCTTATTATTAAAGCATCGATGTGCAAACTCTTTGGCTCGCGGGTCACATCAGGTCCAACATTTGGACAAAATGGGCCAGACCAGTAATCCCAGATATAGACACTCATTTTATCGGTTTGTGTCTGCCTACAGTGGTATTGTTAGGCATATTCTGTGATTCTTTGTTCTGTTTGGGTAGTTACTTCGAAATTGCTGGTGGAGTATTTTTAGAATTACCAAATTCCCTTTTTACATGATTCATTCAGCATGGCTAATGCCATAGCTTTAACCTCCTTTAAATTACGATAAGTAACTATAATGAAATGATGGCCCACAGGGCATTTTTCTATGAAATGTCATATACTTATTTATACTTAGCATTGCTGTACAAAGCAGGTCTGATATTAAAATCAATCATAACTCAACAGTATTGCCAAGGCAACAGCTGGCAGTTTGATAATAAGTATTACAATTTGGCATCTCATGCCATGTTCTTGGGAATCATTTATCAAACTTTCGCAATTGACATGAATAATGATCGGTGTTTATCGGTGCAAAGATTCACTGCTGAAATTGAAACGATATCGTAATGCTATATTTCGAATCTGCATCTCCATAAATGGCATCTGCCCTTGTTAGTTGTTTCAATAACTTTCCATGAAGAGCAGTGAATAATGTTGTATCGATATTTCTGATGGGATGACGTCATGTAGTAAACTGCTAATAGTCGCTGCTGCCGTTATTTCTATCATGTTCTTCTCCTACTTCCTGTTGCAATCACAATTTGCAAAATAGGGCCCAGTCAATCAGTCATAGCACAATATTGGTTTAGAAATGTTGATAACGTAGCTCCGTGTCTCGTCTTGATCGACAAGCAACTTTTCGTCACAAGTCTAAGTTCACGTAGTCGTCAAAATTTATTACACTGATTGCAATGCATTTTGTCGACCATCAACCTGGCGGCTAAAATGGTCCTCCATCCAAAATCTCTTTGTTAATCTACGGCAAGATAGAACTAACATCAATTGATGGAATGTGTCAGTTCACATTCTGGTGAGATATCAATTACACTTTGTTCTATTCTGTGACTGATGTGTAAATAGTAAACATAGAGATAGAACCATGCATGACAGGTATTAATAAAGAAAAATTGGGTTATCAGATTTATGATGGTGACTTCAAAACATGGTGGAAGTATCAGCCTTGCAGTTTAGTCATTCCCCACGAAAATAACGGTTTACTTAATTGCAGTATATACTTATAAATGCAATTTCTAAGTTTTCCTTAGCTAAAGAGCTGCATTCTAGAAATAGCAAGCATTATGTAGGCATATCTAAGTCACTTATTGCTTGTATTGTAATCCTGCAGTTATGTCGTCTAGTCAGCGTGCAAGGCCTGGATCTCAACAGAATGTAAATATATATACCAAATATATATATAACAGTAGGCTAAAACCTTGTGTGATAAGAAAAATTTGAATTTCATAATGCTAGTAGCTCCATAAAGTATAGGCCTACCTACAAAACAAGGCCATAAAACACAGAGCCCCTCAATCTACAGCCTAGGCTAGGCAAAACTTGAAAACTGCTGCTACGCCTTCAGAGATTAAATGATGATAATTATATATACTATATCTGTGTCCTGTACCATCAGGTGGTGTTTTACATTACTGAGTTTTTATTTAGGCCATCACCCATCATATTATTTTGACAGTGTGGGAGTGCGGTCTCCTTTCAGCTTGAGTCTATAAACCCTTGACGTATGCTGAAATCCTTTTGAACATTTTCCTTCGGCTAGGCATTTGTATTGTTTTGTCCTGTTCGATCAGTATTGTCCATTTTCTTTCAGATCTTTTATCCCGAAACGACGGACATCTATGACAGGAAAAACATGCCCAAGGTCATCTACTGCGTCCATGCACTCAGCTTATTTTTATTCCGACTCGGTATTGCTCCGCAAATTCAAGATCTTTACGGCAAAGTCGAATTCACCGGTGAGTCCTTAACTCATAAATTTATATCTTCGTCGAGTGTTTCTCATTTAAGAGGAATAATGTGATGGTGAGACAGTTAGGATCAGCTGGAATTTATATGATTCAATGTGTTTATGCAAGCAAAGTGCCTTGCCAAGTGCCAATAAATTTTGACATTGTATTGTATTGTATTACCAATAAAAGTTTAAAAGGCCTAATAAGTGAAGACAAGAAGTCTATTTGTAAATTGTAATGTCTAGTGTCTTGGCTCCACATTTGACCTTTGACCTATTTTGATGGAGTAGTGTTCAAGGTGGATTGATCATTGAACTGACTAGTAGCACATGTTTTCGAAGGGTTCGTTGTAGTTTCTCTAGGCTATATATTTCTAACCATGCAGCAAAATTATTGATGCGTTTATCACCTTTCTTTGGTATGTGCATTCAATCGACCTTTGCAGGATATCCTGCAACGTCTTGTTTCTCTATTCATGACACTTCCGCAATCCGTGTCCTAGCGGTGACTGTTGTGATCTGTGGCTGTCTCACATACGCTTAACAACAATAATTTTGTAAATGTCTCATTAACATTTTTGGTGATAAAAAAATGCTGTACCAAGTACCAACCTGTTACTTGCATAGCTCCCAGTAATATTATAAACTGTGTAATAACTTAATTAAGAGCAAAGTTGAATTAATAAGCTCACCCAGAGCCTGAATTTCTAGATACTGACTGGGCAGCCGGAACTATGGAGGTTACTAGACATTAGGTAACTGGCTACTGTGACTACACAAAGTTGAGTCAATATGCCTGTGTTCAAGCATAACATGGGATGGCAGAGTATAATTGGTCATAGCAAATGTGGTGGAGAAATGTGTATGCTGTCCTGTTCTGTTATTACTCCCCATCGAATCTCACTGTTATCAACTGGGTTCGTGGTGTAATTGGTAAGATTGCCGGTCACAAAACTGGTAGATCACAGTGATCATATTCTGATTCTGCCCGTGGCCAAGGTATTATCTATATGCATGATATATATATATTATGCGTGATCAAGGGCAAAATTCTTCAGCACAAACAGTTCCTGAGCTTAGTTGAATCAGGGAGAGCTGTTGATGAAAGGGCATCAAGTGAAATGTTACTGCCAAAATCCTGTATAAACAGGACCGTGTCTTCTCTCCAATGCTCAAAAGATTAATCTGCTAAGGGGAGTTAATAATAAGGAGTCTAGCCTCCTATTGCTTGTTGTCAACTCGTATTACAGGCTCACTGATTTCCCTTGAACTTGTTTGCACTTATCAATATTATCAAGTAGCCCTTCGCATTTCCACCTGCCTACTTATCATATTTATGTATCTTACAGAGGAGGAGATTAGCAACATGCAAAAAGAACTTGACAAGTATGGAATTCAGATGCCACAATTCCACAAGATCGGCGGTATCCTTGCCAACGAGATGTCGGTAGACGAAGCAGCATGTAAGATTGATGACGTGCAACTAGTCATTTCTCTGTCAGTGCTAATTGTGATTAAGTAGCGTATGTATTGAGCTATTGACCCTGGTGCTGGTGTCATTCACTATTTATGGCTCGTCCTGATAATGTTGTTGATTTGGGTGATTTGTCTTGTACCCTCAAGCTGCACTTGAACTACCGGTACCACAAATCTTAATAAAGCTGTTGATAAATTAGTTGTATGTCCTACCGTACATCTTAATAAATTGTTGATCTGTCTTTGACCTTGACCTTGTGTTTGATATCTGAACTTTGAATTCACTTTGCCCGATCCCATAATCATTGGTGTGTACGTCTATCAGGGATGGTAGAATCTTAGCAGCGCTCATGTTCGACTAGGGAGCGAATTGGCTAAAGTTCGGGTTTGTCTGAATACGAACTTAATCTGGATGCATACCACATTGACCTCCCTAGTCTCTATGGAATTATCCTGCCTGTTGGTACTTTGTCTTTTGGCCCCATTCCTCCAACCAAATAACGACCTTAGGGTCGTATTTTGAGAATCTCATTTTATATATCAATTTTCATGATCTTTTCATCTCTTTCCATACAGTGCACGCAGCTGTAATAGCAATCAATGAAGCTTTGGATAAGGGAGTTACAGCCGATACATTGGAAGCTTTGCTCAACCCGAATGCTTGCTTGGAAGGTATAACCAAAGACAACGCCGGTGAATACCAAACCAGACTGTCTTCAGCTAAACAAAGAAAGTGCCAAGCTGCTTTGAATAAAGTAAGTACATATTGCATAGCGTAAAATACACTTCTGATAAAAAGGGGTGTGTGTAGGGGGGGTCATTGTGTTCCAGGATTGCAGACAAATTGTTTATTTTTTATGATTTAGTCTAAAGATGAAGCAAATGAACGGGATATGTACGAGGAACTTCTAACGCATGCAGAGATCCAAGGAAATCTAAATAAGATTAATGGTAGGTATTATCCAACACCCTACTGTATCTGTTATGTAAGTAGAGACTCATGATAGATGATGCTTGTAGTAACATGCCATCAGATTACCAGGCAGCAGGAATGTTTCTTCTACAACATATCATTGGGGAAATTGTTAAAAGGCTACCAAGTACAATACAGTCAGTAGGCCTACCTAAAATGTGATACACTTGCTATAACCTATAAGTAGATAGATATCTATCGTCCTTTTATGACTTTGTAGAGTGTTTCCTTCCATGTTTAGCTTGACTTCAACTGTTTATTCTTCTCTGCTTGGCAGTCAATGTCAGGAGAATGCGGAGGGTTTTTGTTGTAATAGTGATCCGGGCTATAAACCAAAGTATCGACGCACATGTTAAACATTGACCTGGCTTATTTAACCTTAGTAGTTGAAAATGCCATAACTTCAAAACTTCAGTAACTACATGATATTCCATTCTTCTTCTTGGAGACTATTCTTTGAGGGAAGCGGTGCAACTGCAAGTGCATTGTCAGAACTGTGAGCACAAACAAATTTGCCGAGGTGCTTACCCTTTGTTGTGACCCAATAATTATGTCTATTAGTCTATTCATTTCCAATTTTTGATGTCAAATGCGGCTGCGTGGTATAATAAACGTTAGAAAATTTCATTTTCATTTTAGTTGATTCTCTAGTTTGACATTGTTCTTTTTTATTGTAGTTGATGTCAAATTGGAAAACTTGACAAAGAATCTCCTTGCCGGTAATGAGGAAGAACTGATGCAGAACTTACGAAGTCTTGGAATAAATGATTTGAGCGATCAAAACAGGAAATGGTATATGGATGCGCTGGCCGAAGCATTGAAAAGAAAAAGACAAGTACGTTTTGGGATAGCTACTGGCGTGACTCACATCCTATTGGAATGCCAATTGTTAGCATCAGTAGCGTTACGCATTCAGTTATAGCGGTATACGCTTCACTTACGCTGACTGGCACTAACTGTGTCATTATTAATCCTGTGTCAGCATTTCGGTATTCGTTTTGAGATACTTATTCAAAATTGTCGAAATTTCAGGAAACTGGTGATGAAAACGCAACTTTGGATAAAGATGAAGTACAAGCTGCGATATCTGAGGCAAATGCAGCCGCCTTGAAATACAGACAGAGTAAGGATATTGATATCAGTTCTCGGAGATTTCACTCAACCATTTTCATGGCAGCTACGTCAACTGGTGCTATGGTTTAGATTTCTTATGATTGGTATTGCTAATCCGGCCAATTTGCCCTCCGTATTGTAGGCCAATGATTATGTGTTAAGACTTCAAACCTTTTGTGTCCTGATATATCATGAGACATGCATTCATGTTGTGCACTAGATGGTGAGATAACAGGCTCTATATACAATGCAAACCAGTATTGAACCACAGTCCACAGCGATCCTACTACATAGCTGACTAAACTACTGTACCAAGGCAGCTCATACTCTATTCAAGGCAATTCATTTATCTTTTTCAAATTGAAGGGTGGCATGTATAGATTAATAATAAGGAAACAGGAATTGATAACATGTTCCGTGTTACCACGCAGAGACATAGAGAACCATGTCTCTGTCTATAACGTGTACCAGTGTTTCTAGTATTGGAGTATCGGCCCTTGCATTACTGAGGGGGCCATCGCAGACTTGGCCTGGTGGGTTCATGCTAGATGTTCTTCTTGCTGACATGGGACTGGCTGAGTCCTCAGTGACCTTGGCCAGGGAATTTCAATTTTATCCATTCTCCTGATCATTTACATCTGCAATAACACACACACGTACGTTTTATTGCTTCCAGTGCTCATTTTTCTTTTCCTCTAGTCTTAGGAGATATAAATCTTTTGAAAATGGCTTTATTCATCAGTATTCAGTACCGTACATGACCTTCTCACCTTCATTACTTTTATTTTAGTGTTGGCGGCTGTTGGTAACATCAATGAATTGCTGAAAGAAGACGGAGATCCACACTTGACGATGGAGGCCTTGCAACGACCTGAAGCGCAGTTACCGGAGGTTATTCCTGATTATCCGTCACTGTATCACGATCAGCTGGTTGGATTGAAAAAAATGAAAGAGGAACAGATTGGAGAGAATGCGGTAAGTCGTCTGTCAAGAGTGATGTCTTAAAAAAATGGCGTCGAATAGATGTTTGAAATGTGTTGGTCTACATGTCGGAGAAGGTTGTTTTGACGTTTATTGGTGGATGGTAAGGCCAAATGGAGTTGGCAATTGGCAGATCAGTTACGGCATTTGTCTTGGTTTGCCAAACCTTATAAAGGAGCGGAGTTCCGAAAGCCTGTGAATGTTTCAATTCTCAATAAACCAAGGCTGAGCGTTGAATCTTTGGTGATCTTTACGATATCTATTGATGCTTTGTGACACATATTGGTAGTAATATTGAAATGCCACCCTGATAACGTTGGGGTGTAATTTAACCTTGGGATAGCACGAGGAAGATTCAGCTTGACATTTTCTTGTTGTTCTTAGGCATTATCGCATGATGATTTGGTGAATGTTATTCCGCATCTTTCCGCGCTGGCAAAATTGAACAAAGCTTTGGACATCGGAACACAGGACCAAATATGGAATGCTCTCAGTGACCCAGAAGTTGGCGTCACTGGATTGGATGAAAACAACCGGTCCAGGACCAGCGTAAGTTTGCCTTTCTACCAGTCTAGCCTGTAATGCCTGTCTGTCTAGCAGTGTCCACACAGCTGTTCACCTTGAATTAATACGGTTAGAAGAGTCCAAAAAGCACTCTGAAATTGGCATTCTAACGGCGACACTCTAGTGTTTCATCTGTCTCATTTACTTGCCATTAGCACTACGATTGCTTCTGAAGATGGAATTCCTTTCTGTTGACTGTGTCTAGCACTTGGCTCCTTGAAAAACCCTATGCTCTTCTGTTTGTGTATAGAAAATGCAAGGAAACATGTTGTTCGTGCACTGTGATGATTTCACGATTCGGGCTATCAGTACAGGCCTCTTCGGTTGCTGCGTTTTGCAAATGTTACTTCTTGGTTCATTGTCACTAGGCTACTACTATGACTATGACCCATGAGTGAGAGTAAGGTCACCCTGTGCTATTTGTGATCACTGGGCTATAGTGCCTGTCACCAGGCCTAGTTGAGTAGTTACATGTGCTAGTAATACTAATAATGTTATGATGTAGTACGCTGCTACATAATAGTAAGCGACAATGAGGAAGTTCTAAACCCTATTGAAATTCAAAATTTTGATGTAATTATACTTGACAAAGATGCCATTACTGAAAACATGAAACAGTACTGTCAAAACATCCTAGTCGCTTATGCTATATATGCTACCTTGTTCTTAAATTATGTGAATCACTACATCTGCAATGAGGAAATTACAATTTTTGTACACGGCCATAGTCATGACATCTGGACATTCTATTGTCGTTATTGAATTTTAGTTGTCATGGTAATGGCCTGCATGCTAACTAGGGATGGTACAAATCCACTGCTCGAGTTCAACTGGCGGATAAATTTTGCCTTGTCGTATTGTATTGTTTGGTTCATGTTGGACTTGGAGCGAACCCTCACAATGTTCTTGCCTGGAAATTTTTTACATTATCTGCCTATCATAAATCAGCTGTGCGGGTAATGTTCTCGGGCATATTTCACCGTGAATGGAGAACGTTTTGAATCGTTCTGGTTAAGTAACAGTGATGTCATCAGTTTGGATTCGGGCTTCGGTAATGAGCTTGTGCCAAAAGTTTGTGTTTGTCCAAATACGAAACTAATCCGGGTTCGTACCATCCCTAATTCTGACCCCTTCCTTGGTAAGTATCGTTAAGTAAACAGCAATCCTCAGTCACGGGAATTTTCATGGGATTGTCATGAGCTTGGCAAGCCTATTTTCACTGTTCTGTGTTTATTCAGGAGGTTGATGAAGTACCGTACAAGGTAACAAATCGCATGCGACATCCTTTGGAGAAATCTCTAAATAAGCACATCACCTTCTCCATTCGTAATTCTTTTCCAAGTTACTTAACTACTCTCATGGTTACTTCTTAGTTCTTACAACACTATTCTCTACTACTGTCTACTACTACTGTTGCTGTAATTTAGAAAACAACTTGTAGTGGATGGAGCATGTGCCGTAGTTGTTAATTCTGTTACCGTCTCGATTTTGTAATGATATCAATGTTGTTGTTTTTTGGGTGCAGGAGGCTTTGAAACAATCGAAAGCGAAAAAAGATTATTTGACTTTGATGGAAGTGCAAGATACGGTGGCTGCTGTCAATCAGCAGATTCAAGAGGAGCAAGACAGTAAGCAGTTTTATCGACTCTTTGTGAAGAATATACAACAGACCATTTAGTTACTTATAAGCACTGGTCAAGGTACTAAACAATGTGACCGTCTACCTGAGATGTTGTGATTGCTTGCACCACACTCTCCCGGGTCATCAATTGACTATATACATCCAAAGAAGTATATAATTGGCAACATTTACAAATTATGTTGCTCTTTGTGAGAAGCATCATGATCTTATAAGTGTAGGTCTACAATAAAGACAGTTCAGGAGTTCTCATTTGCGCCCATAATCGGCATAATCATAATGCAATGTCCGCAAACGGCATTCTAGTGTTTCCACAAAGTGTTTGTCTAAGTCGACCATACGGACCTGACAAGGTTAACAGGAATTAGTTATCTGGAGCCGTTGAATCCACATTCACACTCCCTCCCTACGACGGCAGGGGCCTGGCATGAATTCGTCTGATGCCCATTTTCATGTTGTCACGTCAGAGTTGGTGGTGACTTGCGATTGCGTATGTTGGCAAAGTTGTTTGGCGACCACAGTAATCATGTACCACACATTTATGTGTTGTGAAACTCAGTTGATATCATGAGTTTTGGAACTGTAATGCCAAGATTGTAACACTTAAAATCTACCCTTTGCTCTTTTGCAGGAATCAAAGCAGTGAGTTCTTTGAACGATGCCATGGACAGCGGAGATTTGGAAGCCATCAGACAAGCTTTGTGCGATCCAAAGCTACAACTAGAAAACTTTGACCAGAAAAACTTGACACATTACGTCACCCTGTTGCAAAAGAAAAGAGAGGAAAAGGCGAAGGTGAGTAAAACAGTATGTTAAGATACCAGCAGGTTCCAGCGCTCCAATGCATTTATGATATCAGTGCCTTCTTTTTCTTGAGGCCATGTCCCGTTTGTTGGTGGTCACAGGCACGGCTCACAGCAGCTCATGGTTTGTCAGCGATTTTTTTCCTGCTGAAGGCCTTTCGTTGGCTTGGAACTGATCAAGTCGTCATGCTGGGGAACTTTCACTTTTTGTCGCCATCATGCCTATTGATACAGTATGGCTTACGTCTGCAGACGACACACTGTGAGCATGTACACTTAAACTTCAAGGAAGTGGTGGACATTGTCTCTGACTGATAGAGAAGCCATACTTTTACATGTTGGGTTTTATGCGGCTTGTGGAAATCAAAGTGTCTACCTCGGTCAAACAAACGGCTCTTGACCAATTGAGCTAACTTACTTTGCTCTGGCTATGGGATGTTACCAGACTAGTATTAGATGACTCGGGTCAATGGCCTACACTACAATTGTTCTATGTTCATGGTTTGAGAAGTATCAATGCCTGTCTCTTCACTTGCTACATGTGTCATATTAAGCATTTTACATAATATATATATAATATATGACATATTATGTCCCTTCTTTTCCCCAAAGTCTTACGTTACCGTAATGCATTGACACAATCATCATTTTGATAATGTACTATAATGAAGTTGAATTTTGATGAGTTCTACAACTTTTATTTCAGGAAAGTGGAGATCCCAATCCTGCTTTATGGATCGAAGAAATTCAAAGCTGCGTCAACGAAGCAAACAGACAAACAATGGCTGCCAGAAATCGTAAGATTTTATTGATACATAGTAAACGGTTATCAGTAATTTACAGTTTGCATTTGACAAGTTGATGTGGATTCACACCCTACTGACAAATATTGACTTAGTAGGTACAGCGAGGCATACAACTTATTACAAGTACTTTGGTGTTGTAATCTGGCATGCTTCAACATGAAATGCGCTCCTGTTTTAGGTAGGCTTATGCAAGTTTATTTGATTTGCTATACTGTATTTTTGGAATGAATCTAGTTGCTGAACAAATAACCCACAAAGCCTGAACTTATTATCTCTCTAAATTGTGTTGGTATAGACTAGATTATGGCTTCGTTTAACATGCTCGGAAGTGTGAGGACATCACTTTTCATGTTAATGTTTTTCAAACATATAATTATACTGAACCATTTTCCTTCCGTTCTGTTCAGATATATACTGATAGCTACAGAGTAGAGATCGACCGATATTGTTTTTGTCATGACCAATACAATAATAAATCGGCCTTTTCGCATAACTGATAGGTGAAGTCAATATTAGAAAATTTTCATGACGGACTGGGTAAACAGTCGATTATTGTCTTTTGGCCAGTTATCGGATGACTTTTGACTTTTGAGGCCGGTATCCAATATCGACTTTCTCACTGGACTAATGACCGATACCGATAAAGGCGGAAATACGACGGTGATAATAATAATCAGTCGATCCCTAGTATAGATTGATGGAGATTAACTATTTATTTTCTTGCTTCCTTGCTGAATTCGTTTTGTCTTTCCAGAGATCGCAGCTGTTACAGCTGTCAACATTGCCGTTGAAGGAGCGGATTATGATCAAACTTATGAATTACTGCAGCATCAAGATCTTGGCCTCTCTTACACCATACCAGAATGTGCAGAAACATACCACGAACAACTGCAAGAGATTCGGAATGAAAAAATTGAAAGAGGTCTGTACATCAGATATCTATGCTATGGTCATAGTTAGAATAAGTCACCACAAATTCCACCCTCACCTGATGAAGGAGCGGAATTCCGGAAGCTGGTGAATTATGTATGTTTCAATAAACTGGAATGCACGTTAAATCTGTGGTGACTTGTTCTATCTTACTATTTCGATATAATTATAATGCGTGGAGCGTGGTCAAGTATAGTACCAAGTGTAGCCACTGGTGATGTAGGCCTACCAAGATAGAGAGCATTTATTCCTTCTCACTGGAAAAAATATCCAGTGGGGGACAAGGAATGTGTACCATTTCACCAACCACAAATGTTTTTGCGTTCTGAGGAACAGTTGCGCAATGCGCGTGCAATCTGTATTCTCACAGTTGTTATAGATATGAAATATTGTTGTGCAGGTGCTCAGGATGAAACTTGGGTTGCTTATGACACAAACGAAGGCTACATTTATTATTTCAACACGGAAACTCTGGAAGGAACATGGGACAAACCTGATGATCTCGGTGAAAATCCGGCTCAATTGACGAGAAATGAGATTAACGTACGACGACAGTTTTATATCTTTTCACTTCTGCATAGAGTTATGCCCACTTGTCCAGCTTATCTATTGCTCTGTATTGAGCAGTGGATGTCAACCATCGTTCCGCAAAATTTTCACCACTGCGAGACCATTCAATTTGGCTTTGTAATGTAGCCATGCGACTAAAGTAAGATCTCGTTCATGATCATTTTACTACAGGTTGTGGTAGTTAATGAGATGTGCAAATGAAGTGATAGGCTGTAGCCTACGTCAGAATTGTGGCGTTAATTTCCCGTTCATTAGTGATGTCTTTGTAAGCCGATTGGTGGGAATGTAATAAAGAATTTGACAATTTCCTTTTACTGAATTGGTTGAGACCCATTGGTATAGAGAACACTTTTTAAAACATTATTGCAATGTGTTGGTGCTTGACCGATAAGTTTGACTCTTTTCTTTTCTTTAGGAATGCATTGGAATGGTCTCGGCTGCCTATGATCGTGCTCAACTTTGGCGCGATAACGAAGATGTTATCATAAAACTGCAGTCATATAGCAGAATGTACGCCGCACGTAAAGCCTACAAAGAGAGACTTGACTTCATTCGTAACCAGGTAAAAAATTTGACATGGCCTATGTGGTCTGATTAAGCACTGGCGAAAGTCAAAAATTGATGCATATAAAAATTTGGCAGTAGCTATGTTTCACAAAGGTTTTGGTACATGTTTGGTTAAGCAATTTGAAATTTGCTCACTGGAGTAAAAGAGGATATCGATCTTCGTTGTTTGTTTTCATCAGTCTCTCAAGTCACAATCTTTCATTTGATTAGTCTTCAGCTATAGGCCTAACTGTACTCGCTTTTGTGCTGTATGAAAAATTAAAGTCCAAACTGTAGAATTGGACTGATGAGAGTGATCACTGGTAAAACGGCTCTAGGGGAATTTATTTCGCCTCTATCAGGTGGAAATTTCAAATTGCCAAAGAACGGCTTTTATAACTACAGTACTCTGAGGAACTTGTGAATGTTATAATTCTCAATAAACCAAGATTGGATATTAAATCTTCAGTGAATTTTCTTTGTGCGATATCTATTGATCTTCTGCCGTCGGCTCGGCTCTGCTATATTCATCAATACAGTACTTGTAAAACATTGATAAAATACCAGATTCTATTCTTGCTTGTGGTTTGGTGCATGCCACATCTGTTATCCAGTCCAGTCACTCTATTTTGGTAGCTTGTGAGCCCGGAATGTGGACACAATATCTTTCTATCTCACTCATTCATTTGTTGTACTGATATGCGATTTGATTTCAGATTCCAGCTATTATTATGATCCAGTCTCATTGGAGAGGTTACGTGCAGCGACAACGATACTTGAACCAATTGGGATATTTCCGTGACAATGTCGCTGCCATCATCAAGGTACGTGTGTAATGTAATGAATCATGGTAACCAACTCTATTCTTTGTTCATGTTGTATTGATTTTACAGCTTCAGAAGTTTGCTCGCATGTGGCTGGCTCGATCACGCTACAAGGCGAGATTGGCGTTCTTCAGGCAAAATGTGAGTTGACTCGAGTTAACCTAATTCACTTTCTTCATTGTAGCTTCGGTGGGAGGTGGGATTGCTTCGTTTCTTTTGGTAACTGACTCCTTGCATTGTAGCCTAATTACTTTTCTTGTCATAGCTTGGGCGGTGATGTAATTTCCTGCCTTTCCAGCCATACTGTGATATTCTGGAGAAAATTACAAATTGTGTTTTTATTGAAGGTGAATTGTCCCGTCTTTGAATTAATTTGAGATTTCGGTACAGCTACCAGTTCCATCCACTTCAAAAGATTGTAACTGCTAACTGTGCTGAGATCTTGGACAATTTGTCTCAAACCGAAATGTTGTTTTGCCACTGTTGCGTGTGTTACTATTCCAGACAACATTTGTCTTTCGAAACAACATGAAAAGAAATGCTTATGCATATCCTTGAAATCACCAATGAGCTTAATCACCCTGAAAGACCTACAATGTTTTCTCAATTACCAAGAGACAACTTATTCCTTAACGTCATTTAGCTGAAATGACTAGCCTCTCTCCTAGAACTTGTTAATTTTTCACTCTGCGGCTTTGTTATTTTATGTTTATGTCATTAATCTCATTGCTCGCTCTCTCAAGTGAATTGTATGTCAGCCCATTGCCTAATTTTGGCATTCTCATAAGAAAAACATGTCACCTGCTTTCAAAATATAATTTGAAGGGATGCACCAACTCCATGCCCTAGCCATCTCTTATAGATCATGATCACTTTCGGTCACATTTTGAAACCTTGTGTTCCATTGAGCACATGATCAGGATTGTTTCTATGTGGAATGTATAAGTATCGTTTGTTAACGATTATGGATTTTTCGCGTTGTCGTATTATTCCGTGAACCGGTGATTTGTCTACTTAACATCATATTCTGAGGTATCTTCGTTAAGTTCCTATCATAATTCACCGCAGATTTAATGTGTCCAGCCTGGGTTTACTGATCAATATAAATGGAATGAGTGTTAGAATTCGCAATAAACCGATGCTGGATGTTAAATCTGGTGAATCTTCTTTATGGTATCCATTGACCGTTTGTCATCGGCTCCACTATATTCTTCTACAGGCTAGGCACATTATCAGAATCCAAGCCTGGTTCAGGTCCAATAAAGCTAGACATGATTACAAGACTCTGAGTAAGTTGTTTTGCTTGTGTAGTCTGAGGATGCCTTTGTTCATGAATTGACATTTTTCTAGCTGGAGCTGAAAACCCACCACTGTACGTTGTGCAGAAGTTTGTCCATTTGTTGGATCAAAGAGACAAAGATTTTGCTGAAGAAATTGGTATGTAGGCCCTACTGTAAGCTAGCCTAGTTACTTCTTCTATTGTCTTTCCCTACGACCCGTCCATTATCATGGTGGATACAGTGGAGAGTGGATGATGCCGCACTTGATTTGGACTGAGATTTTGTGCCTGATGCCCTGCTACCAAAGCAACCTTTGCAACCAAGCCCTGACAAGGGGGTGGCTACAACAGGATGGGCATCTGGCGTAAAAATCACTATCAAATCATGAACGGTTCAATTCGCTGTGGTCGCCCTAAACGGAACATGGCAGAAAGACAGAGGAGGCCTTTCTGCCTCAAATACTCTGATTTACCCAGTCTGTGCTTCAAAATTATATTTGCCACAGATTTAACGTCCAGCCTTTGTGTAGTGAAAATTTAACGTTCCACTAGCTTTCCGAGCTCTGCTCATTGACTGGATGCCATTTTCAGCGGAAAAAGAAACGGGGCTCTGAAAGTTTGTGAAGGTTCTAATTTTCACTAAATGAAGGCTGGGCCTTGAATCTGTAGTGAATCGTCAATCGAATATACGCCATTGCTGTTATAATTTTGTGATGTTGGTTTCTAGAATTGACGGATCTCAAGAAGAAAGTTGTCCAAAGCATCAAATCGAATAACGAACTTGAAACCGCTTTGAACACGATGGATATTAAAATTGGGCTGCTTGTCAAAAACCGAATCACATTGCAGGTAGATACAGCACAACATTTGCTGATCAGTTGGATTGCCTTTTGCAGGGTATCGCCGTTTGTTGTTACAGTACAATAGTTGCAGGTCTTAAACTTGGGAAGGGACCACGACTAGCGTGACCCATTAGTGATATAATTGATGACCTTGTGTCCGTATCAAGCCTAATATATGTAATTATGTACTACGTCCTCTCAACCACATTTGAAGTGTTGTGGAGAAGGCGTGGTGCCGAGCACATCCTCGGTCTTTGTGCTTACTCTATAATACGGTATGCACTTGGGTATCGGTATGCTCTAACTGTCAGAACTCCACACCTTCGTCAGATGAACTTGAAGATCATGTTTCATAATTATTTAGGATGTGGTGAATCACAGCAGAAACCTCCGCAAGAAACAAGCCCGTGAGGTCACCACGGAAACCAGTTCCGGATTGAAGTCACTAAACAAGGCAAACCGTGATCGATTAGAAGCCTACCAGCATTTGTTCTATCTGCTTCAAGTATGTTGGTGTTCTTCTTATTTTGTGCTACTTTGTGATTTTACTGTGGCTCTATATCTCATGGCGATCATGATTTTTATATTTAACTACGACAGTCAGAACTAGTATGTCGACTGTCTTTTGGGTAATGAATAGGCTACTGGTGCTGAGGAGTATGATCCGACTACGCATCATTTGCAATATGTTTGAAAAGTCCTGATATCTTCATCCGGAAGCCGCTTCTTTCAACGTGGAGTAGTCTGGGCACATGGTCTGACCTGACATTGGGAGACCTTGTAGGCTAGGTCCAATTACCGCTGTGTCTCCCCGTCCCCTCATATTTAAAATTTACCGCACTGCGAATTTCTGCTATTATTTCATGCAGTGGTATAAATGTCATTTTTGTTCTAGACGCACCCAACTTATTTCGGTAAACTCATTTTCAAAATGGCTTCCGGAAAGACAAACAATTTCATGCAGTCTGTGATTCTGTCGGTCTATAACTACGCGGCTAACGTACGGGAAGAATACCTTTTGCTCAAGTTATTCAAAACAGCCTTGCAAGAAGAAATTGAGTACGTATATTTTTTATTTGAACGCGATAAATCATAGTGTCTGTGTTCTGCATTATTATTTTTGCTTTTGATAAAGCCCAATTGCATTGATTTCAGCTGTCGCACTATTTCAAATCCTGGTAGATGGTGCTATGTTGGGGCTGTTGTGTGTTTATTATCTATCATACTGTTTAGCATAACGCTTGTTTTTCTTTACCCTGTGCTTATCTGAAGCGTCTGAAATCAGTTGTGTATAAGGAACTCATTACTTTGATGCCATAATTCTTTTCGATGAATATAGTGGAACTGATGGCAGACCATCAATAGATATTGTAAAGAAGATTCACCGCAGATTTAACGCCCGGCCTTGGTTTATTGAGAATTTTGATATTCACAAGCTTTCAGGGCTTTGAATGTTATAATTCTCAATAAACCAAGTCTGGACGTTAAATCTGTGGTCCATCTTCTTTCTTATTTTATAATTATTTTTAAATATTATGGTGAGTAGCATTTGGTGGTAGAAGCCTCAACATTGAGTACAAAGTACAATCACCTGTGTTTGTGTGCGGATTCTCACCGCCTTCTCTGCTGGTGACTCTTTGGTAGCCTATACTCTACTGTACAAGATACTTATCATGCAGTGCATAGTGTTACCCTGGCAATCACGAAATTCGATACTGTGTCCCACTCATGGTTTGTGCAGTAAACAAAAACATTTGAAAATGCTGTAGGCCTTGTCTCACAAGCCCATAAACGCCCCTGATATTGATTGCTACTTGCAATCACTTGTTCAACTGCTCACGTATGTCTCTGTCTTACAACAATTTGCCGAGTGTTTCGTTTTAGTTTTGTGCTCACTAATCTTGGTTGAATTTGGATAGATATATCAGCCGCTCGTCCGACGGCACAGAGTTGACGGCAGAGTAAGTAACCGCGGAAAGCTTGTTTGTTGTGCCGGGTTGGCCCGATTGCGCATCTCACTGATTTTTAGTTCTGTCGCTTATTGCCTGGCACTCGTACTCTGGTGACTTGATTGATACGTCACTAAATATGTAAAAAATGGTACAGTATATTATACAGGATGTATGACACATCACGTATTGTATATGATGCCTGTGTGCATGGACACTGGAGCTTACACTAAAATTTACCGTCGTATAGTGACAACGAAGCCAGCGTCGCCTGTTGCTTGCAATGCTCTAATCATTACATCAAGTCAAATTGTATGATTGTATGGTCTAGTACTTTGTTCTGTCTTTGTCTTTGTGGAATAGATTGTAACCTTAGTGGGACGGCTAATGCAATAGAGATTTTCTTCTAGATCCTGCTACTGTTTCTTTGCCTTAACCCTTCATAGAAGAAAATATTAGAAAATGCTTCTGTCTTGAGGTCTGTATACACTGGGAGAGAGCGAAGCAAGGAAAGACATGGAAACCCAACCCTGTTGTTTAAAATGAGACTGGAGGCAACTCCATCTATTTGCCGGGTTGCACTTTGCTCACTGTCAGTGTAAACAAGCCTCAACTCTTCCAAGCCTTGTTAACAAAATGCAGTTTGTTGGGTATTGTTCTCAGACTCAAACATCTGACAATGTATTAGAACTAACAGCCTTACTCAACTTACAGTTCTAATGCCTGAAATGTTTAATGCTGGTAGCATGGCGGTGAATTGGTTGACTTAGCATTGCGTAGTATTGTAGATTTTGGTTATATATATGTACTGTACACCTGTATCATGTGTATGCCAGTAGTTTTAGGTACGGGTTTATATTTCAATGCATTTGTAGGCCGATACTATAGATAAACTACTTTGTTGTCATCAACTATTATAGCAAACTAGATACCTACTTCTGTAAGGCTGTCTATCATCTTTTGGAATGTGTATCCTTGCTAATTACGGCTGGGATTTTAGTTCAATGTGACCTGTGTGGGTATTGTATAGGCTGCCTTTGATTAAAGTTAATATGTACCGCACATCTAATATGGTGGATTTGGGCAAAATGTCAGTTTTGCTTATTATTTTTGTGTATTCGTCTCTTTGACTGAATCCGTTTTTGCTCCGGAAAGGGCTGTTGCAGAAGATAGTCTGACTGAACAAGAGCATCAGAGGTGACACGGAATGACTTGGTGTCAGATTCTTTTGACAATATTCCATATAATCGCTCCTAATCTTTCTTCGCGAGGGGGTTGTTATTGATTCCTCGTATCATATCGAATAACGAAGGCTGTTAATTAATTATGACGCTTGCTTATTAATGATCGGTGAATTTAATAAATGGTCTGTGCGTTGGTGTGTGGTGTTATGGTATATACATAAGTGTTCCTGTTAAAAGGTCTGGTACTGAACTGGACTTTCTCGTTTCAGTCTGTTTATCATGCCATGTGTGTGTGTGTGTTGTTTAATTCCATTTTGATATATGATGAGTCATTGAAATTTCATGCTTAATAACAAAAGGTTATGATTTTGCTGATAAAATTATGTACCATGATTACACTCATGGCCAATATATATTAATAAGGTTTATATAACAAAGCAGGTGCCCGGTCCTGTTCTTTGGTATTGGTACACTTTCACATGTCATGATTTTGACTCATCAACCAATGGATTTCTTGCGTGAATTGACTGTTGAATGGGGTTAAGCTACTACACAACTCACCCATCTCCTTGCTATACTGGTACGGTGTGCATTTTGACTGTGCGAGTCAACTGCAATTGCCTGGTCACTAAACAGCAAATGTCGCTGCAAGTCGATGCTTCTTTCTTTTCTGACACTTGATAACTGAATGTTATGGTCGAACTGAGGCTACCAACTAAACTACCGCATTGAAAACTGACCTTGGATATTGTGTGCTGACTAATCTTAATACCATTTTGGGTTAATTGGTCGATTTATCCAACAAATTCTCAGTAATAAGGCCGTTTCCTGGCAAGAAAATATGTGAAGTCTGTCCCGACCGATTGGCAGCCTATGCCCAAAATTTGTCCTATTTTGTGGGAGAAACTAAAATGAGAGAGATGGTTTGCCTAAATTACCAGGCAGTGATGTTAGATATGGTGACCATATTGTTCCGTCTGATTGGTGAAGGTTTTGTGGTTTTGATCCCGTTCGGATTATGAAGGCCATTTAATTTATCAATCTGCTTTCATGAGATTCTATGCAGAAGTGATTTTGGGTTCAGTTATTGTCTTGCTTAGAAATGGTAGAACCAGTTTGAGCAAAAATTCTTGTTGTTGATGTTATAAAGTGGACGGTGTGTAAATGGACATCTTGTATGCAAGAATGTTCATTATCTTAATGGTGGCAAATACTTAATTTTTGAGGCCAGTATGGTGCTCAGATTAACAGTCCTACACTTCGGACGCAGTGAATAATGTATATTACATGATAATGCAGTCATTTTTTTTGTTAAATGCAAAACAAGATAACCGAACACCTTGTTAAAAGGTCGTTTAGATTTAAGTCACAACACTAGTCTTAGTTTGCTCCTTGTATCCTTCTCGGTATGCAGAACTGCTTTGTCTTGAAAATGATTCTTGTTGAGCTAATCCCTTGATTGATTGCCTTTCTGCAACAACTTTACAAGCTATATAATATGCTGTTTAGCAATAGAAGATCGGTTATATTTCTCATGATCCAAATAAGATCTGCTTTCTGCAGACTGATTTCAAAGAAGGAATTCATGATTTAATATTGCTGCTGCTGATATTTGTTGTCACGCCCAACTGCTAATGCATTAGCTTGATATGTTGTGATCTAGTGATATCAACACTGGAATGTTATCACACCAAATCATCAACCTTCGAGCTCTAGGCATTAATGTCCAAAGTCCCAAATGAGGAGGTCCACGACTGCTAAGGGATATCAGATCAACATCTGTCGGCTCTGATTAGGGTGTAAGCTAAAATTTGTGATCCTCGTCCAGGTCTAAAGTTGACAAAGTGAAAGAAATTGCTACTGGGAATCCACTGGTTATCAAAATGGTCGTGTCCTTCAACAGAGAGTCAAAAGGCCAAAGCTCTTTAAGAGATATTTTTGCATCACAGGTATGATATGATATAGCAATGCTTGATCATATTGATGTGTGTGTTGTCTACAGCATACAAGTCAGGTTTGGAAGATAACATTTCTTCATTTATGGAGCGCAGGCCTATGTTATTTTGTCCTATGCTGTTTCGAGCTCTTTCAACGCCACATGCAGTCACATACACTACTTGATACTAGTTAGGGGGTGTTAGGAGACATTTCTAAGTGATACGTTCCGCCTTTGTGTCATACCAATTTCGGACATCTACCGGGAAAGCTACGGAGTACGGGTACCATTATACGCCTCTTGAACGGCGGGGTCGAATGAACCATGAACCGGTATATGCTAGTTAGTGGAGTTGTTCTTCTACTGAATTATAGATTACTACAGTATGTGTCATGGCCTTGTTCGCTAGTTCTCAAACAAATCTTTTGTTCAGGTGCAAAACGTGATGAATGACAAGTCATTGAATATCAACATGAGTCCTGTTGAAATCTATAAAGCATGGATCAGCCAAAAGGAAACCGAAACAGGAGAAGCTAGGTTTGTCTTTTTGATATTTGTATAGGCCTACTACCTAGCATCGTAGCAACTAACTGATGTTAGTACGGTACTGGTACTCTCACATATTTTACCTGCTTTAGCTTCATAAATATTATTTGATACTTTACAAATAAAGTAGCGTTACTGTATGTATGTTCATCTTGGCCATCTAGACCAGACCTAGGCAAACTACGGCCCTGCAAACGGTTTATTCCGTTTGGCCAACCAGCAACCACAAAATTATATACGACTACTGATGTTCTGGCTATCTAGCATCTAGCAGAGCATTTCTCCATATCCCATGTTGTAGCTTTTTCTTCAATGACATTGGGCTACCAAAGTCCATTTTGACCCTGGTCTGGCCCCTGCGTCAATACTAGAACCTGATGAGGGCCACGAGCCAAATGTTTGCCCAACCCTTATCTTGACCGTCGTGTTTTGTTATGCATTCAAAGTGTACAAATTTTGCAGTGAGTTTCCATATGACGTATCCACTGAACAAGCTCTCAAGCATGACGAAGTTAAGAAACGAGTGGAAGAATCCATTAAACAACTTCGCAATGTGACTGATACGTTTCTAAATGCCATCGTTGCATCTACCGATAAGATTCCGTGAGTTTGTCGCAGTTGGTTTGTACTTTGGAAAATTGCTAATTCATTGAGTGACGACCTTTCATGATGCAGGTATGGACTCCGTTATATTGCCAAGTGTTTGAGGAATCTGCTGCGAGAAAAGTTTTCCGAAACACCAGAAGAGGAAGTGTTGAAGGTAGGTTGCAAGTTGTAACGATTTAAAACGGGACCTTGACAATTGACTGTATCTAACTCTATTGGTTATATGTAATTTGATTTTCCATGCAGTTGGGGTTGTTGACTGGATGAGCACTGTACCCAACTATATATATTATATTCCGGCTTCGTGGTGTAGTGGTAGGCCGTCGGTCACGAAATCGCTAGGTCTCGGGTTCAAATCCCGATACCGCATCATACCGAAGATGTTGAAAATCGTATCCGTAGCTTCCTCGCTAGACGGCCAGCGTGTTAAGGATAGTGCAGAGGGAGCCGCTTGATTTCGATAGCCTTCCGGCTCCTTCGGCGTTTCCTTGTTCGATCTGCAAATGCACATCATGCGCGCATGATATGCATATGCATCAGTGGTGTGTGTGTATATCATGTGAGTCTGTGAAAATGCAGCAAAAATCAAAATATGGACAAAAATAAACAGTGTCCTTTCCTTCCCTTGGAAGTTTTTCCTTCTAGTTGTTAATTGGTGTTTTGCAACAGGCCTGCCTAGGATTAGTGCCTTAACGACTCCACTATTTCTATATAGTAAGATGTACACACCATGAATGTAATGCCCTGCCTCGTATATTGTATAATCCGCCATCGACTCCTCTACTATTCTTCTACTATTTCTACAACATGGAATGGCAAATGGCTACTATAATAACCACCAGCCACTACAGCCCGTTGCACTTACTCAGAAACTGAGTGCTAAGCAGAGTAGTCTAATGTCTGCCCAGTCGAGAATCGAACCCAATAATTCCCACTATCAAGGCAGACAGATGCTCAATGTACTTGGCCAATGAAGTTTTAGAGTATTGTGAATCATTAGCCAATTGACGCAGGTATTGTTTCAGCTCAATTGTAATCCTGCTCACTTAGACGATACCTCATGCAGTCATCCTAGGCCCTTTAGTAACCTTTCATATTATCATTTATTAATATCAAGATATGCTTGTGTTACAGATGGTTGGAAACCTCATCTACTACCGTTACATGAACCCAGCTATTGTGGCACCGGATGGATTCAATATAATTGATGTCACTGCTGGTGCAGGTGGCCTCAACGCTGATCAACGTCGTAACCTCGGTTCTATTGCAAAAGTACTGCAGTTTGCAAGTACTGGGAAAGCGGTAGGATGTATTAGGTTGATTTATTTGGTTAAATATCGTCTGAATATTGATGTTTGCTGTTACAGTTTGGCGGTGATCTTGAGCATCTGAAATCGATTAACGAATATATGAAGGAGGCATATGAAAAATTCAAGTATGTACCTTTTATCTGTGATATCATTTATATAGTATATACTGTAGGTGAAAATGGCCTACCTATGGTGTGGGTTCTGGGTAGCGACACCCATCCTCTTTTCAATGCTGAATGCATGCTTTTAAGGCACCCTATCTGATTCAATGCCTTTTTGGAGCAGATTGGAGAGCTACGTCGCATACTGCAAAACCCACCCTTTCATAATTTTCTGTGGACGCCGCTGATAACATCGATTCTCGTCCTGATTTCGCAGCTGTTTTATGCCACTCTTCCTGCTGCAAACCTACACCATTTCTATGCACGCCACTGACGCACAGCTGAATAAACATTCATCTCTGACCTCGACCAGTGATTGACGCATTTACCCCTCACCATCCTTCAAACATCATAGACTAACTTCAGTCATAACACGTTCCAAGTTCACCTTACTGGTGTTTTGATTTATTTGTGCTGATCGTTGAGCTAATTTCACAGGAAATTTTTTGCTCTCGTGTGTGAAGTTCCGGAGCCTGAAGAAAAATACAACATGGATGAATTTAGTGACGCAGTTGCTCTGAGCAAGCCTGTTATATTCATCAGTATCAAAGAAATTCTGGATACTCATAAGGTCAGTGAGAAGATTTGGTAGGTTTAGCCACAATTCTACTACGATACATATTTTCAGCCCATAGAAATTTCATATTTAAGGCTGTAAATCCGTTGTGAATCCTTTTTACAATTTTTGTAAAGATCATTTAATTTGTCAGTAAGGTCCCCACTCCTCTGTCACGAAACCCAAGTATCCGTGACGTCCACTATAGGGATAGTGTGGTGTTTGCCCAGTCCATACTTTGACGCCTCACATGCTCCTGGACATGCAGCGGGCTTATGGATGGTCATTGCTCAAGTGGGACAATCCCTAACCAAACCATTGGAGGCCCCAAGACCGTTTTGGAATTTTCAGCAAATGGCTTATATTATCTGCATCTTGCCATGCTTATTCATAACTATGACTTGGGACCAATGATATTCTTAGTTGGCTAAATTTGAACGCATATTCCACAGCTGCTTCTAGAACATGAGGATGAGATTGCCCCTGATTCGAGTGACATTCTCCACGAAACACTAGAAGAACTCGGCGACGTACCAGAGATATCACAACTTGTCGGTAAGCATTACATATCATGCATGTATCTGTCACAGTGATATCGTGAAGGGGTGATTAAGACTCGTTAGCAGCGAGGCAAAGTGTGTCGTTGTCATTGCATTATGACATGAGGCAGCGATTTGAATTATTAAGCAAACAGTTATATGCATTAATTTTTAATAGATTTAAAATATGTAGTGTACTTGTTTACCGATACTATGTGGCTGTGTGGGTAGAATAAGCTCTAGTTTGCCATTTCCTATGTGATAGCACGTGTCATCTATTGAACCTTCAGTCATTTGACTGCAATTTCTCAATGTAATTTCTCGTATTCATTGCTATCACTGTAATCAGCGTGCTCACACTCTCTCCCTCTGTCTTAATGCAAATTTAATAAGGTCAAGTTCACTTTTTGGTATACAAGTAAAATTTTGCTGAATAACTTGAGCATGAGCACGCTCTGTAGAATGATTACAGTTCAGTTTCTCTTATCTAGTGTCTTTTAAGACTGGGTTTTTGTTACAATTTATACCCCATTTCTCTCTACATCTACACGTTACTGTCTACTCTACTCCATTGCATTGTTGTCATTTAGTGGTATTGAGTGTGAGTGTGTGGGTCAACGTGACCTGTTTGATATTGTTTGATGATTCTAAGGTTTTAATTGCTTTCTGCCTGGTCTAGGCCATTTTTGTTAAGAATGCATATTACAGCGAGTCACTGTTTACATTATCAGCAAACATCTCAAATCTGGCAATCGAAAATTTTCTAATTAATGAGTCTTCAGAGCTGATTATTTCTTCAAAAAAGTGTTCTGTTCTGTTACAATGCCGAACTCACTACTCCGATGCCTCTGATGCAAAGATATTTGCATTAATACTGATTAATTACTATTTGCTGATAATGTACACAATCCCCGACTATATTGATGATTCAATTTTGCCTGTATACCTTTTTTATGTTTGAATCAATCGATTTTTTCTTTTCCAAACCCTTCAGGTTGCGATTCCTGTTTAATTTGGTTTTATTTTTCTGAAACTTTCAAGGAACTCAAACTACCTCAACGAAAAGTTCTGCTTCTAAGAAAGGTAAACCCGGCGTGATGACCGTGGTAGTATGTTGTAGATAACGACTGTTTCTATTGGAAATAAAGTGTTGGTTGGCACTCATACCATGCACGGCTGTATACTGATCGTCATGCTGCTTTAGAGTTTAGAGTGGGTTCAATGCAGTATATCCTCACTGTGCCTCTGTTGACAACCTGACTATGAACCATGATAATCCTACTTAGTCCATGGTCCAGGCGATTAGGCATGGTATAATATGGCAGGGATTTTATTGTAGGCCCTACTCTGTAGTTTGTACCTTCAAGTATTTTTCAACCAAGCTTGTGTCGTGCCGTACCAAGGGAATACAGGACATTTTGCCTAAAATGCATTAGTGTGAGAATAAATATCCTGACGCAGAAACAATTCTTTGTGTCGGTTGTTGATGGAGACACAGTAACTGCATGGTTATCCATCGATGTTGTTCTAACATGATAAGTTACACATTCTGCAACCTGTGGTGCTTGTAGTGTTTCAAACTTAAGAACTACCATTAGGCATACTGTCCTCTGTGTTACTACAAATAGAATATCGTAAAGAAGATTCATCCCTGATTTAACGTCTATCCTTGGCTTCTTTACAATATATCAATCGTCTTCCACCGGCTCCACTTTATTCTATAAATAGAATAGGATTACCGGTATAGTTTACTTGAATGCCAGGGTACAATGGTGAATAAAATTTCTCCTTTACCTTGCTTGGGTATTGTAAAGTATATACATATTCATTTCCACTGCATGCTTCGGAAGCACTTTGCATGCACACTTGAGTGTTCTAAATTAGCTTATTTGTGTCTTGCTGTCATCCAACTTCCTTTTAACAACACATGCCTTATTAATATCTTCTCGTGGTGAGTGCAGTGTGAAGTACCAAAATGCTCTTCCAAGTACTGAACATTAACACGGTAAAGTGATGTACCGGTAAGGCGGTAACAGTCTTGCATGATACGCGTGAAGCACTGATGGTTTGGTTATAAGCAAAATCGAAATCACTGCAAATGTTTGGCTGGTGGATGCATATTGTGATGAAGTTGTTCTTTAGACCATGGTCTGTGGCTGTGAGCTGCTCTGGGTGTGGAAGCATGGTTAGGCAATTCTATTATCTTGGTGTAACATTGCCTCTAAACTTTTTGATGAATGTAAGCCTACGCTTTCCCAATTTGTTGTAGTTTTGGCGCACTGTCAATCGTTTACCGGTAATTAACTTCAATCAGTATACATTGTGTAACATTGGTAGGGAGTGACGTCCAGCAGGGCAGTGGAGATGCAGCAACAGATGAGAAACAGTTGGAACAACTGGCTAATACTGAGGTATCGCTCACTCTCATGAGCAGAGTCGATATTCGAGACGATGATGACGGCAATGTCAAGAATGTACTCATCAGGTGAGAACAAACATTTGATTCTCTGCTCTCTCATCATGTGATGAACTGCCTATTTCACTGAATTTGTTATTTCAGAAGCACTTTGTGCTGCAATCCGCCCCAAGATACCCTTTTATTAGAGTGGAACCAACCCTGGATATAAACCTGGTGACCTCTGAATCTCCGTCCTGCTGCAACTCATCCCAATGCGCCCCATGGTTTGAACCACCCCTGGACATGAATCTTGTGACCATCAGATGTTTTTCCTGTGCCAGTCCTCTTTATTTACTCGGGCTTGGGACCGCTGTGGACAAATGTGTTAGTTCCTTCCCATTATCGGTGTCGTTGGCACGAAACCCAACACATGACTGTTTCATTGTTTGGTATCAAATAATGCATGATACAAAATTTTCCAGAACAAAGCGTATGGTGATTGATGTGATTCGAGTCCAACCTGGAGATGATCTTGTGCAAGTGCTCAACACTGAAGCAACTGAACGTCAGGTCAGTAGGAAAATACAGATAGTCTACATTTCATTCCAGTTCATTGTTCAGTTTGGTTAGGGATTTCGGATTATGTGCCCACTTTGGACATAGTTGAAGGGGTGCTATGTTTGTTTGAGTTATATCAAGGTGATCTTAGATCTTAATTAAGATCAAAATTTGTTCTGTCAGGCTTAATTAGAGGGGTCAACCATGGGCTGTAATTTTCAGACACCCAAATATCACAGTTTAATAATAATCAAGCAAAGCGCAACACCATATTGAGGGGGTGCCAAGGCGTTGCATCTCAGAGTCTCGATCTCATAGTGCTGTGCTTGTATTTGTGATATCGCGTTTAGTACTAGCCTATTCAGGTACTAGTACGACTTCCACATACACATGCGCATTTGTTATGCTCTGTGCAACTGTAGCAAATACTATGTTTTTATGACAATATCACATTAAGCAGAAATTATCGCAATATATTTATCTGTATTGATAATATCCGACGGTGAACAATCAGTTACGAGTCAGAGTTAGAGGTAGTCAGTCACCACAGTTTCAACGTCCAGCTAAGTTTCAAATAAATTTTAGAATTGACTATAGTGAAACCGTCTCCAGTCTATATTTAATCTTTTTTGAGACTTTATAATTAGCCATTAGTGGAAACAGGCGCTCCAAATATATATGAGTTGAGAATTTACTAATCTATCAACGCGTAGTGTCATCGTTCAACTTTCTAATTGGTCAATTATCTCAGTGAGGCTTTGGTTATTAACCAGTGATGGCACGTCGACACGAGTGACCGGTTGATTTTGCCCAACCCGCGTCTACTGCACGACGTCACCAAGACTTTTCTCTTCACTTTGTCATTTTGATTGATTCCCTGATGGAGAGTATCTTGCATCGTTTGCTTACCGAGACTGGTACCTATCCCCGTACCATCTTACACAAGGCTGCGGGTTGATTAAACGTCGTATTCGACCAGCTTTCGGGTGATGACATAGGCCTACGTAATAATTGGCAGTTTTTGCTAAATCGAGTGGAGAACCGGTTTCCGATCACGTACTAATTACTGTAATTAAGTCTTAAACAATGTTTTTCCCTAACGGTATCCGCGTCCATTTTTAGATTTATCTGGCCGTTAGCCATCGCTTTATGATTGCAATAAACTATAGCCTGCCTTTGAGCTATTTGACTAAATGTTGCTCAACCTGTCGCAGATGGATTATTATGCGTCTTTTTGAAACCTCCCTGCACGTTCAATCCTAATTGCCTCAGATCAAAATTCGGAATGAATAGACATGTTTTTATAGTTGTAAACTTAAAATTTTCATCACATGTTATCTGGATGATCACTTCAACGATGTTAACCGCATCGGAGCATCTGGTACTGGTACTTAAAGTAGTAGAAACCTTCAACGAGGCGGTCTATTACTAGAACTATCAATTTTGCTCTTGCGTCTCAAGTACTTGGTGGAAATTGTTACGTAACATGCCTCGGGAAACTCAATTAAGATGTCTATGGTCGTAACATCATAGGTCAAAGTTGAAGTCATAGACTTTCATTTCAATCGCGTACTACAATTCGGAGATGACTTATACAATCTATAGATCAGTCATTTGCTGAGCAAACTTAAGCAAGCTCGGTGACGCGAATGTAATATACGGTACATGCGACAGCGGCAGCATTAATTTTAGTCAAGTATGGTAGTAGTGACCTTGTCTGCTCGAAAACATACTTGTATGCTACTGAAAATATTTTGTATTGTTCATGCCTTGCCGTGTTGGTTGATTAGGCTATTCCTCAATCCATGGGATTCACAGTGTCATTGGCCATGGTGCGTGTTTATATGCATAACTTGAATGGCATGCTCCACCAGAATACAGCTCAGCAGATTACACGTTGGTGTCTGCATTCACTGGTTATAAATTATCCATCATTCTGTCCGTAACTTATTGTCGTCAGTATTTGACCAACGATTTTTCCCATTTTTCTTTGCTCGATTCTGTGCTTGTAGCGTAATGTCCTGGTCGTTGGGACAATTGTACACTGTTTGCGCACGCACTGCTCTTGGTTTTCTGCGACTTCCATCTTCCTGTCATCCAACGACTATTTTTCGAGAGCTTCAGAATCTTTTCCCATCCTCCACGAAATTTTCGGTCTCTCGCCGTGTAGATTAGAACGTTGATGAAGCTGTTGGACGTGCAAGCGTAGAACGCAACAGCCAAAGGCACGGGGTAACTCAAACAGTCGAGATACCCAGCGTTGAATAACAGAGCGACTGTTATGAACGGAACTGTAGAAGAAAAATTCCTTAGTTATAATTGGAATGCTGTCCCTTGTCACAACTCACAAGTCTATTATAGGCGACTATAAGTGGTTGTTTAAGTCGCGTAGTCAGTGACTGGTGAAAATGGTTCAACCTAGAGACAGTGAGACTTGGAGGGTATATATTTACTGCGGGAATGTCTCGTAGCTAAGTCCGAAAATGCTTCGTATCTTGTACTTACGTAATGTAATGCAGAACGCCAAGATCATGATCACTGTGGTTTTGAAGACCCGAACTTCTGGTTTAAGTTCTTTCGTGAATTGCTCGCTATTAGATTTCGTTCCATGTCTATTTCGACTCTTGCTGCCGTTCTGGGTAGAGCTGCGTTCAGTCCATCGTCTGTAAGATCAGTTAAAGCACACGTGTTAGAGGGTTTGAGATGTTCAGTCATTGCATTCAAGTGAACGAGTGTTTTAGCGATTGTAAATGAGTGTAATTGCTGTTTCAAGACCCAATTTACATTAATAAAACACTGTTGTAACATCCATTTAGCCGGATTTGAGCGGAAAATGCTCGTGTTAAGTCCACTTACGAATACCTGAAGATGCTTACAGCAAGGTAACACCAATACGCAAGCCTGCGTCAAGTTTTTAGTCCACTTGCGAGTTTCTACTTGCATATCAGAAAATGCTTATACTAAGGTAGTACTAGTAAGCAAACCTGTGTTATATTTTAAGTCCACTTACGAGTTTGTACTTGAGTATCGTCGCATGTCTGACGTTGATCGCATCTTCCTCCATACCACGATGCCTGTCGCAGCTGTGAGAATGACCTGCGTCGATAAAGAATGTTAGCATTGCATATCGTACCGGTACATCATAGATCGACTTACCGAAATTAGAAATGGGATTATCATCGTGATGATTAGGTATAGTGTACCCACTGTCACGTAATTGGAACCTGACGATGTCAGTATGTAGACGAATAACACTGGTTGATACAGGAACTTGAAACTTTGAGGAAACGCCGCTGTTAATGGAAAAAATGTGCTATTAAAGTTCTACTTCACGCCGATGATTCATTTGGTGGCATTAAGCAAATGATTTTCACCTAAATTTACCGCTCGTGGGAAGCTAACGCCCTTTGTCTGGTATTGGCGTATAGGTGATGGTACAACTTGTGCGTGACATTCCCTTGTGTCATTTGTTTAGAGCGCGGTTAATTACGAACACGGCGTTACGGCGATGATTAGATCTTGAGGCGAAATGAATCAGTGATGAATTGCTGGCAAGAATAGTTCATTGCGCCCCTCTGTTTACTCTCAGTGGTTTAGATTATGTCATTTTCGGTCACGTGATATAGAATCTGGATTGTTACGTAGTAAGGGCTCGCATGAGAACGAATCGAAATTATGATTTATTTGTAACGTTGTGAAAGCGGATTGTTTTGCCTCGGGCTGATAAGTCATCGTTTGGGTTGGAGTTTAGAATTGTGCCGAATATACAGCTCCGTTGGCTTTGCCTTTTGACAGTACTAATTTGGCGAACGATTAGAGATTAGAGTTCATCTTGTGCGTTTAGGTGGACACCCATTTGAAACAATCTAAATCGCCTTACCTGGTATGAAAGCCGCCACAATTGATAGAATCCATATCATGGAAATGTGTAATTTCAATGATCCCTGCGCTTTGAAACGATGCCACAGCGGCCATTTGATCGCCACAAAACGTTCCATGCTGAGATATGTCAAATGGAAAAGCGAAGCCTGTAGAAAAAACAATATTAGTATCATCCGTGCTGACAGTTTCTTTAATAGACGTGGGTATTGCCATGCATGCGGTGTGCAAGTCAAACTTTGCTCTCGCTTACAAGTTGGTTACATTCGCGGACTGAACGCACGTTGAAGCTATAGTTGGACTCTGCGGTCAAGTTCGCTGGGGGAATGTGCGTTTCTCATCACTCGTCATATCATCGTCAACAGATTTTTCATTCATAATAGTTCGCTCACAGGGTCTCCGTTTACCTTGCTAGGGTGTGTCTTGCGTCTTACCTGCGCTGATAAAGTGATCATCGCGCCAGCGATGATAGCTTGCGGTGAGTTGGCTGTCGTCCTTATCATTCGCACCACTTCTACTTCTGTGCTGTCCATCGTCTGTACCACGTTCGGCACAACCGAAAACAGAAGCACAAATCCAAGGACACCGTCAGCCGCAGCGAGCGATACTGAAAGTGAAAATATGCCATAAGCAAGGGTTTCTGAATCTGAAGTAAACGAATCGAATTTTATATTTAATGATAGTTCAGGAGGTAAAAGTAATCCAGCTAAGATCATTATCAGATATTCAACAACGTCATTCTTGCCTTGCATCGCCTAAAGGTATTCTTTCCTCCACAACGGTAGGGTGTACCGTGCGGCTGATTATGAATTTAAACAACTTAACCAAATGTAACAGAGAAATGATGTCACATGCCTACCATTTAAAAGGCTGCATTATACTCTACCTTAATGTAACTCGCTTTCACAGGTTATTCGCCATTTAAGAAAATATTAGGGATTGTTTGATGTGCTACTATCTTGCTATTTCCTATGCTTTCGGCCTTAAAAGTCGCCACTGCTATTCGAATTTACAAACGCGGTGCCTGTATCTATCACGATAGGTTTTTGACTAATTTCTCACAAATTTCTAGCCCTTACTTAGTAGACGATTTGTAACCTATTTGAAGACTGCTCTGTAATTAACTTTTAATACAGTGGTGCCGTAATTAAGTTAAATTTGGTATCAAATTTAGCATAAGACATGGCGTTTCTTACTACTCATTTTTCGATGATTTCGAATGAAGGCTTTGTGAGCACTATTCTTGATCAATACTCGCTCGCGCTGAGAGCATTATTATCATTGATTATTAAAATTTCGATCATCTTGAAGATTGTGACTTAGTTTTAAATTCTCATGATTTCACGAAAATTGAAAAAATCTTGGATTATCACGAAATCACAAAAATTGGGGCATCATTTTGGAATGTTACGAAAATTATATTGTCGTAGTAGCTGGCTTACCTTTCATCAAGTTGTGTGAAACCCGCATGTCACGGTTCCTCCAAACGATTATTGGCAACATGCTGTTCCCAACGATGATGATGAGAGCTAGGAGCACTATCATAAATAGAAAGCCGCCTTTTGCCCCTGGTACTTCGCAGCTTTCCAGGGTATCCCCAGTTGCGTTCAGGACCCGACAACGATGTGCATCGCATATCGGAGGATAACCACATCTTAGAGTATCGTCGACTGTTACTACCGGTACTGATCTGGTTGGTTTGTTTTGGGGTATCAGGATCCGGCGGCGTCCGTCGATGACGTTTATTCCGCGCTCTGTTGCATCAGAAATGTCCTCGGAAATTGTGCTGTTTGTGATGCCAGGCTGAACCGTTGTTACGTCAGTGGTTACGTTGCCTGTCACGGTAGTTGACACGATGGTTGTTGAGACTGTGGTCGTGGTTGTTGTTGTTGTTGATGTGGTGGGCGGAGACGTAGTCGTTGCTACCGTGTGGATATTTCCAGCGGTGAATAACGTTAAGAGCGGGTTCACAATATTGAATATCCGTCTTTCGTCTGTGGTGCTTCGGGGTGTGGTCGTTGAAGGTGTAGTGACTACCGAAGTAGCGGCCTCGGTCGGTGATCCCACCGTTGGCTGCATTGTCACCGCATCTTGAAGAGCAGCTGGTGGTGTCGGTACGACTGGTGGTAGAATTCTGTGAGAATTTATCGCTAGTGCGTTGTTCTCCTGCTGTCCATGACTCGAGAGATTAGATCCAGTTTCGCTGTCTGAACTATCGTCAACCGCAAGACGTAGTCCATCGTCTATAATGCCAGCCACGCTGTTGTCGAATTCTTCAGTATCTATTATCTCCACCACGTCTCCTGACGACTTCACAGTCACTGCAGAAAGCAGAAGGTGCATACACCCGTACAGTATTCCCAATGCCACTTTCATGTTAGTTCTAGTTTTTAAATATCTGCTTAGAACAAGAAGATATTGCGTTAAACCCGCACGCATGATCATGACCGTACGCTAATCTAGTGACATAATACGAATACAACCTTGACCGTCGCACGTGAGAAGATTACAGCCAGCAAACAGTTAATTTGCGCGTTGACCTCGTTCGCTTTCCTTGTCGTATAAGAGGATTTTGGTCTAATGAACTCCTGACGCTCGCGATTCGTATTTATAAGAGGCGTCTGCTTTTAGCGATCTGCGTCGTTATGACATCACGCGTATGTAACAAGAAAAGTCAGACTTGTAGCCTGCGGGTATTCCTCACGTTTCTAGAAATTATGAAATTTGACCGTCTTTGGTGACGTATCGATGTCTCAGATTGATTGATTTTGCCGAATCAGCACCGAGTTATGTTCGTGTTTTGAACGATTTTATCTCGTTACGGAATATTTGGGCGAGCGCGATAATGATAACTGCACCATCGATTTTATGATACCAGTGCAGATAATGCTTGTCGAATCACGCTAACGATCACACTACTGGTTCAGGTGACCTGTGCTGAAAATATTATAGTGGCTTGATTCGAATAAAAGTTGAGAAACTTTCGGCTGTCGTTACAGTCGCAAAAAGATTTGGTACTTGGTGCTTTGGCTGTTATTAAATTCTTGACATCTAGAGAGTCGCCAAGCTGGGAAATTAGGACTCTCTTGGCATTTTTCTCGTCAGTGATCCGTCTCGTTTGGCTCAACAGTCGTGTACCCCTTCAGTTAATTGCTTTGCTGGTAACAGCATATTTTGAACCTGAATCCCTATCTTCTTATTCACTGGAGATTCCACTGCGCTACTAAGCATTCGATTAGGATGTGTAACCGATACTCTGACTAATCTACTTCTCCAGTGCCCAAATCGGAAACTAAGAACTTTCCATTCCTCTCTTATTTCTTAGAATCTTAGATAAAGAAGTATTGTGTCTTTCTGAATATACTTGGAACTGAGGGGACAGGCAGGATATTAAATTTGTGTCAGCTCCATACTACTATCTATATCCGATCAGATGCTATCTTTAAATTCTTGTCATTATAAAAACCATCAATGAAATCCAATGAGATCGCAACCCAATCTAAAAATACCAATTCTTTTAATATGGAGATATTTGTCTTCCCATAATGGATCCCTGCGGTCCGCTATCTTTGGTCAAGTACTACTATACTGCTGCTTCTTATAGTTAGCAGGATATTGCTTGACCTTTGTGGTTTCATCCCTCAGCCAGGCACCCGCAGTCTCTCGTTTAAGAGCGACTGTTCTGCGTATCTATACGTTGACAAGATAGTGATCTCGAACTCGAAGAATTGTTGAAACCGTTACTGTTGACTAAACTTGTAACAGCAGATTCTGAAGGTGAATTATCTGCGTATCTACCTTGACGAGACACTATGATCTTGAAATTAAAATTATTAATACCTGTTAACTGTAGACTGAAATTGAGTACAAAGTAGACTCCACATGACGTCCACTCTGCTCTGTCACGAAATAATGAAACTAAATTTTAGTTACGGTTACTTTTATACGAAAGTAAGCAATTACGCGATTGTGTATCACAAAAAAAAAACAATTCGGATCGATCATACGAAGTTTATCACACACCGTCTTAACTTTGGCGATTCTCTGCGTCAATATGTTTGTCCACGTCTCCCAACTGCGTGACTCGACGCGTCACGAATCGTTTCAGTTATCTTCTTGCAACGTCACAACTCTCATGGTCTATCACGCATTCCATAGTTATTTCTGTTTCAAGGAAATGCTGATTGTGTGACCTATGGAAAATCGCTGTCGTTTGACCCTAACAACATCGTCAATACATCATTTGACGTTTCGAAATTAGCAATCGATACGGTCTGTTGCTAAATATGGATGAATTAGTAAAAATAGTTTTGCGTATGTTAGATTTCGGTTACTCTCCAAAGATTCTGTGGCGGTGTTGGAATATTCTATGCTGTGATGGATCAAGTTCCTATGGCTTCTTATATCAGGTGTTTGATTTTTATTTTTGTACTTGCCGCAGTTGTTGCAAGATCTGTAAAGTTTTTGAACTTTCGCCATCTCCAATTGGGTTGCGATATCGGAACACTTTCGTACGAACTCCGTTCTGACCTCTTGTGTCCTCTTCTGTTTTTCCGTCTTTCCACATATCCTCCTCAACAATATCAGAAGTATCTCCTGCGAGATCTCATTCGTTTTTCTGCTGCCAGGAGTCGGCAAGCTCCTTTCTGACCTGCAGTGTAGTGTTTTCTTTTATTACTCTTTTCGACTGCACATGTCGTAGTTATTAGGCGGGCCTCTTACAAGCGGTATCGGATATATATTAATTGGCGCTTCGAGTAGGATTCGAACCTGCGCGGCATTGGATTTCGATCTATCTGATGCGTGCGGTAAATGTTAGCTTCTCGGATTTAATCGCGTGTGAAAGACCGTGTAGTTGACAGTGGTAATTTATGGTGGTGCAAGCGATATAATCACTGATGGAAATTGCACCCGGAAGACCGCTTAACCCCACATAATGCCTTCGTGAATTTACCAGCCTTAATTCATTGTAATAATGGTTTTCTTGTTTTATCCCCACATGCTCCTGATGTGTTTACGAAACCGGCGTGATTCGTGGTATTGTTGGTTAAGAAATTATCGACAGGTGATCATGGCAAGGCGTCGTCGTCGCTTTTGTATGATCGGTGCTTTTACGCGTCGTCATCGATTCGATGATGCGACGAAGGTTGATTAATATCGAAACGGCGAAGTATTTTCCGATTATTTTGTAACAAAGGCAGTTTTATGTGTCACCCGTTGATGGGGATGAGCGAATTCACAACTATTCGTTTAGCACATATCGATTCGAAAATTATTCTGCGAGTCGTTCAGTAAAAAAACAACTTCCATATCGAGTTTTTTACTACATCACTCAGGATTATGTCGTCGTTTACGTTCGTGCCTTTTTCATGCACCCAAATACTTAGTACCCTCTTCGGCCGTAGCAAATACCTTGTGACAGGGTCTAGGAACTCATACTCTGGCTTGTGTTTAATTTTGGACCAGTTATTTCAGTCTTCGGTAGTAATTCTATTCGAGGCAGTGAACTTTGTCTTCTTCAAAGTTGCTGAAGTACGTGCACCAATATCCATTCTCCTGTAACCTCAGCCAGCAGCAGGTACTAATTTTAACACAGTCAAATACCCCAGCCATGTATTATTATTATTGAAAGTATCACATGCTGAAACCACACTCACAAATGGCACGCTCTATTCCGCACATTAGGGTTTATTACATTGCTCACCAGTTTTCGTATCTCACCAACTTTTTCTTAATCGGTCGCTTATTCCATTCTTCAGAAAGACGAACACATGGCTAACATTCAGAAGTTGGAGGAGCGCGAGAGACAGAAGAAAGCCGACGATGATGGGAAGAGCATGTTGAAGATGAGGTCTCTGTTGACAGAGAATAAGCTGCCACTGGAGGACACAAAGAAAAGGATACTAAGGAACCTGGACATTCTTGAGGAACATAAAATCGCGACTAAGGAGAACAATTATCAAGCCATTGTGAACATCATTGCAAGGGTAAGTACTGGTTAAGCCTAACTATTGGCCCCGTCCAATATATGTAATAGCAGTTGTAACTTGTAATTGCTTGGAATTTGTGAGCCCATCTGGGACGTGCGTTCTGGTCTGGCAGTGAGGCCTGCCGCAACGAAATCGGTCGGATCTTGAATCTTGATCATGCACATCAAAGGGAATGGTACGCCGAGCCCCCTACGCGGCCAGCGAGACGAGAATTGCATAGTTCTTCTGTGTGCATTCGCACGCCGTATACGCCCGTGTAGCGGTCGTATTTATGATCAATGGGGAATCCCCAGTCCTTTCCAAAGGTCGAAACAGACAGGACGCGTATTGTGCGTATGCGTAACGTTTCTTGCTTATCGCGATCGTTCGCGACCGCACAGACAGACTTGCCGATCTCGCTCTTTCTCTTGTTTCGAGGGTATTGCTGACGGCGCCTATCGAGTTGAAAATGTTTCAACTTTTGCGCGTCAAACGCGTTGATCGTGCCGTTATCAATCGATTCGATCCTCTCGCTGACTGGTGTTTTCACCTGGCGTAGGAAGGGCGCACGACGTGTTTCTTTGCGAGAAGACTGGAAAAGACCAACAAAATCAAACTACGACTATCTGTGGGAATACTGTTGTGAGCCCCCAAAATCTTTTGTGTGAAATATAACGACAGTGACATTTTTTCCATGTGTTGTTTCATTTTCATTCATAGCAGCATATTTTCCCGCAAAACTCGCTAAAAATCCTTGCAGCGCTATTGGCGACTCGGTTTTCACGCGGTTGTGATATTTTTAGGACATCCGAAACCAGAGAAGGTACCGCCAACGTAGAAAGCAGGAACTATCTAAGCTGAAGCAGAACATGGGAATGCTTGACCAAAAGTCGAAATTTTTCGAAGAACAATCCGATTACTACAATCAATACATCAGGAGTTGTCTCGCCAGTCTTGCTAACAAAAGCAAAAAGTATGTTTATTCCAACGTGATCGATCGCTTATTGCTATTACTGCAAGGAGAGTGTTTCTGTATAACGAGTATCCTAAAAGTTTCTAGTCAGCATTGTTGGTTGTCTGGTTGGAATTACGTTACGTTGCCAGGCGACGCGACAACTGCCATGTGTTGAAGCTAGTGCTAGCTTACCCCATCCGCAATCACGTGTCTGCAGATAAAAGTTTGGCTTAGGACAATGTGTCGTAGCGCACTGTGTTTGCTGTGCGCCGAATATGTTGACCTTTCACCTTTGTTTCTTTATAGGAAGCAAAAGACTAAAAAGAAGACTCCAGGAATCAAATACACCGCGTCAGAGTTGTTCAGGAAGAAGGTCTTGCTGGAAATAGATGGCCTGGACACTAGCCAGTACGTTAATTTCATCGTTAATGATAGTCTATAGTTAACTATCAGTGGTCTTTAATAGTCAATTTTCTGGTTTATTTTTGTCCGCTAACTAACTTCTTACTTGGCAGGTTACGAAATGTTATGTTTGAGATCAATACGTCCGAAGGGGACATGGGAACCTTTGAAATTTCCGCCAAGTTTATGGGAGTCAATATGGAGAAAGTGTCTGTCGTTTTTCAGGTATGATCGATTTTCAAGTTGGCGTGAATGCTTGTCGCGGTAGATTTTTCAGGTCGTTCGTACAAACTTCATTGTCGTGATGAGTTGAGTCACGTCGTCAGATCGCAGTTGAGATTGTCCGGTTATAATAACGATGTGTGACGTTTGACGCCATCGGTGTCGCGTTTGTAGCGTTGGTTTGGAATGCATAATGACGCTCGCGTCGCTCGGTATCGTTTCTGGCTTGGTCATGTTGCAGCAAAAGCTCGACCATGTTCAATTGTTCGTGTCGTAACACAGCGTCTTGCCTTACTAAAACATATATCACCCAAAGTGCTGTGAGCGTCACACGTCCACGTAGCAAGAGGTCCGTTCACGTGGCTCACTTATGGCCACGCATTTCACTAATTTTCGTCGTTTTCTGTGCTATAAATGAGTTGCTGTTACAGCACCGTCCGTGTGCTTTTATACGTCGATGCGCCCATCTGTGCATTTGTATATTACTATATTTTCCTTTTATTCTACTGGAAGTGTGTATGGGTACGTCGGTATGTGCAATGTCCACTCTCTATAAGTTTATCGGTAACTACTTCGTCATTACTGGGGGTTTGGCTATCCCGCTGATGTAGAACCGAGTATCGTTATGCCATCGAATAATTACTTTATCTGGTCTTGCGATCGATAAATTTTCGAAAATTGGCAAACGGTATTTTCTAAGGATGATGCGAACGCTGATTTTGAGTTCGATTCGGTAGCGAACTTCGAATAATTCGTGCGGTTCGTGTTCGGATCGAGCCCTCACAATGTTCGTGCCAGGAACTTTAGCTCTATCGTGGAGAAACGTTAAAAGCTTATGACAAATGCTCTGTACGAGCAGTGTTCTTGAGCAAACTATCTTTCATCGGTAGAGTGCCCGATCATGGTTGGCCTGATCATTGTCGGCGATACCAAATTTATTTTGATCTTGATAAATCATTAAGGTAGTTGGTATGGCATGTGACTCTGATTACGTCTACATAAACAATGCTTCATCTTTTGACATCATTAGTTCGGACTCGGGGTTCGGTAATAAAGTTCGCGTTCGTCCGAACACGAACCTAATCCCGGTTCATTTTCACATGACCCTAAGACCACGCGTTATCCGAACATACCAGATTCGGCATTACTGAATCTGAACATATCCGGCTACCGGGTTCGTACGTTGTGCGTGTCACTTCGTCAATTACTCTACGATTGAACGTTGACGGCGGGCCGTGGAACATACCTATGTACGGCATGTTCCTATAGATGATTTTCCAACTTATTCATCGTGGTGTAATAGCAAGCTAACTAGCCAGTATGTACACGATATGCTGCAGTTGCATTACTAAAGGAGGACGGGGCTATGTCCAGAAAGATTTTGCCATCCACCTTTCTTGTGAAACATGGAAACGTTCATTAACTTATGCACTGTTTAATAATGTCAAGCTAACCTACGAGTATATAGAAGATGCGATGCAGTTACAGCTGCTATATATGTATATAATGCTTTTCTACACAGGATCTGCTGCAGTTACAATACGAAGGAGTGTCGGTGATGAAGATGTTTGAAGGGAGAGCCAAGATCAACGTTAACTTACTCATCTTTCTATTGAACAAGAAGTTCTACGGAAAGTGACGCGCTCTTGTCAACGGGCGCCATCTCGCGGCGATAATATTTTGTTAGAACAAGGGCAAGAGCGATTGCACAATCATAATCTCGAATCAGCCGTAACCATGGATTGCCTTGAATCACGAAGCCGTCTCGGAAGAGCGAATCTTGTTTTATTTTTGATCTGTTAGTGTATCGTTATAAGTTATACCTCCCATTTTCAGCTGCTGTATGTCAGTTTACAAGCGTACTATATCTCCATGTGTATAGAATAATAAGTAACCATGACCGGGTATAATGCTGAATCCCTTCATCCAAATCCTGTTAATCACGTTTTTAAGGATTAATAATAGTATCGAATATCGCATTGATGCCTTAACTTTACGTGTGCCAGTGGCGGCAGTGTAAACAAACTTGTTCCGAACGCGCCCTCGTTACATGATTTTCGCTCACAACGCGATCTCTTGCCCGGTGAGAATATGTGGATTATACAATTTCTAATTCTTTCTCATTTACTGTTGTTGCTTTGTAAATAATATTCGGATATTAAAATGTGTGGTAGTAGCCTACGTTGTGTAATGCAGGGTGTTTACATGGTCTGCAAGGCAGCACCCGTGCTATCGAAAAATCGTGAGAATATTTGACCCGATAGTCAAATTATTGCGAAAATACGAAAATCGGTCGACCCTGATAACAGATTTCTTCGTACTTCTACCGCCTGTCTTCACAACCCTCCATAAACTCGTGACGCCCACTCCAAAGTCCAAACCCAACGTCTCGCGTTGCTGTCGTCAGGTCAACAATTTTCCACGAATAGCCTGCCTGTGGGCATCTGAGTTGATTCTCAATACTGTATGTGCGAAAGGAAATGTAGCTGCTTTGATTCGCACTTTATGCTTACAGCCCGTTAATGCAGGATAGATTTTGTGTCAGGAGAACGAACGGGCGTACAGAAGTGGATTGTGGGCTGCTATGGGCATTCTTGCGGAATTTTGGTTTGAATATTAGATGAGAAATTGCGAGGTCCCCCGGCCTCTGTTCCACCGATCGCTCGTTGATCATACATGATGCGAAGTCTACACGAGGGAGCCCACGGCCTGAACAGGGCGTGTAGCGACACGGGATGCAGCCTGTAGCCGCGGAGATTAGAGACGCATAGAATACGATGTATGCACTCGATTATTTGGTAGTCGTGACCTAGTACATCCCTCACACATTACGGTCGTTGTGCGGGACAAATAGGCCTATAGGCGATCTCTCTGAAGAGAGATGTGAGTACCGCAAAGCATTTCCCGATTTCCTCAAGTCGTGTGGAATGGATGATGAGTGCATAAAGCGCTGCATGGACCTGTATAAACCCATATACGAGAGCATCGAGAATCCTACGAAACGTTTTGAAGCAGAGATATACGTTGGGACGGAGTGAAATGTGAGGAAGTATTTACATATGATGGAGACGGCTGCTGGATACAAACACAAACAATTTGGTGTCTCAGACAACCCGATTAGAGTGTTATCCGTTGCCTTATCGAAAACATTTTTTGAACACGGTTTGCAATTTGATATGGATACTGAAATGATTGTATCCTATATGCCAATAATTATCATCGACAAAAGGGAATGGACATGCGATTATGTGAAGTGGCTCAGTAGAAAGGTCATAAACACCCGCATGTTCTTTTTGTCTGTTTGATGAAGTTCAAAGCACCATACTATTGAATATGTTTTATGTATAGGCCTATGCTACATGGAAGATGTGTACAATTTTATAAATATATACTGGCCTATATATATACTTGTAAAATCTATTTATCGTATACGTATACGTTGCAGGCTTGCAGCTAAAATCGAGTGAACTCTCTTTGTTTCATGACTGAGTGCTGGTTTGAATGCTGTATATGCTAGCCTACTTTACCACTTATTACCGCCTTCAAATGTATAAAGAAAACAATGATTGTAAACAAAATCTTCTAAGATTAAGGTTGCTCTATGCAACAAAAGGCAGACATGCCAATACTCACATCTCAAATAACCTCTTGGACAGCAAATAGCTCATTGAATGTAGGCCTATGTATGTATGTATGTATGTATATGTACATCATTGATGACACCAATCTTGCGAAAATAATACAAACACTAACTCCTCACGCCCAATGATTGCACTGCATGATGGTTTTAATTTCGCTCCCTGTCATTTTGATCATGTTGGGTATCTCAATGTTTTGTCAACGAGATCGATTGAGAGTGAGTTACGACAGTCCCCTTCTTATGTGGCATTGAACACGGAAACAAGTCCTTTACTGCCTGGCGAAACCGTTGATCTCTCACGCTGTATATCATAAAGTTCGTCAATCTGTAAAATAAAGTGTATGAAAACTTAGTAACAAATTTGACAGTATCAGGACCATGGCCTGCTTTACTTACCTAGAGTAGGCCATGTCAGGACTGTGCATCAAATGAACAATTTTGCTAATTACGTAGACTTACCCATTGAGCAATCCTACGTAAAACAGCAGAACGTACGGAACGGTGTAATTTTGGCAGTCCAGAACGTCAGTCACAAATAAGATCATGACTATTGTGAATGGAACTGAAATTGCAGATGCATTTTGGTAAATGCAATAGGGCCTACTTGTATCCGATAAAACGGCAAGCTGTGTATATAGATAGCCTATTATTAGAACTGGAAAGTCGGAACGGGATATTGCGGTCATATATGCATGACTGTGCGTGAACCTTGACCCGATACCGCTACAAGACGTGTTTCTTCAGCAAGTGCATGACGTTATCATATCACCACACACAGAAGTTTGAGTCACAGGCTAGTTTCTTTTCGTAGCAAGACATCGGTAGATCTTGACTAATAGGTGGACTGTTCCTTTTGAGCCTGATCATGTCATGACTGTCAGATATACAAGGACCATGCCAATTTATCATCCACTGTGGCAACCTGGATTTGGACATTGCCTGCATTTAGTAGGCCATGATTGGGAGATAATCAGGTCGAATTTTCAATGCTTCCGTCAATATGTCGCATTGCCGGGGACGATTACCCTAGCTTATGGCGCGCATGAAAATTAGCGTTAATCCCTCCGGCTTGATTACTGGCAGTTGTGCAGTAGGCCTATAGAATATGTAGCATATCTCACGGAAGGTTAATGTAAATGCTACAATCATCATTCCTACTGTGATGAATACGAAAATGTCTGGATCCGCCTTCTTAACCGACGTGGTGTTGGACAGACTCGTCTTCTTTTCTCGATTCAACCTTTTCCTGGATTTCTGGATCTTGTGGCGAGTTTCGATTGCTGTCATCAGACAAAGCGCGGTCTGTTGAAATACTAAATTGTAGTAGGCCTGCATGGTTAGCTGTCTAAAGCATTGTTTTCCAACTTAGGGGTTGCGACCCGAAACGGAGTCACCTATAGGTTTTTGCAGTCATTTTGATGTTTAGGAGAGTAGAGGCACAGAAGCACACGATATACTCACACACACTACTACTGGTGAATATGCATAGCATGTGAGAATGTTGCGAAACGCTTGTGTAAACTGTAAGGTTGGCCTAAAATAGCTCGTCTTTATACCGACGCACCAATTCATTTCAAAACCTTTACCATGATGATGTATGGTAGGATGATAGTTGCTGCTCCGTAGAGTATTCCTCTCCATTCCGACATTGTCCCGTTAACTCGCTGTATTGTCATCATATGAATGAGAATCGTAGGTTGAAATTGGTAGGCGAAGTATTCGGGAAATGCAGCTGCACAAGGAGCGACAATTTATCGAAGAGTTAGAATAGAACTACAGGCTATTGGAAAATGCAATTCGTTATCTGTTCAAATCTCATACACGCAAGAACATTTTGCTGGTACTGTGCTGCTGATGTTTTGATCAAAATCATTCCTTGCTGGTGATGATGAATTAACTCGTTAATAGTGCAAGCTATAATAAGGTTATATATATATATTAGCTAGTGTAGAAGATTTGGTGATAATTAGTCCGGGTGAAGAGATTGATCTCGATTATTTGTACTGATATGCCGCATTCTGATCAATATCGTTATCTGTCATTCGTTACTGCTTGGCAGTCAGTATCGGGTAAGGCGGATGCCCATGACCTAGGTGCAGTTATAAACGCCATAAATTCAAAACATCGATTATTCTGAGAGGTAGGCCTTGGTTTATGTGTTCGTGTGAATGGTCACAGTTAATTCCTTGTGTGTTTGCTAATGGTCTCAATGACAACGAAAGCTTGATTACCAGGCACGAATGATGCAGCCAATGATATTGCCCACAAACAGACGATCGTGACTATGACCGATCTTGTCTTTCTTCTCATATGTCGAAATGGCCATTTGATGGCGGTAAAGCGCTCGTAACTGAGAAACGCAAGGTGGAGCAAGGAAGCCTGCAACGAAACGCATATTGGATACCAATTCCAGAAAAGTAACTGTGTGACGAACTTAACCCTTACAAACTTAATGTAAATCTAAGTTTACCAACTGCCTTGAACTGTTTATCGATGTCAACCTAATTTTCAGCATTCATATCAAACTCAAATTCCGTTATTCCAAAATGGAACTACGTAATCCAGCAACGACTTGGTTAATACTTACAGTAATGGAAACTGTCAACAAGGCTCCCACCGTAACTGCACGGGGCGAGTTTTTGTCTTCATCTGGATAATACACCAAGTCCTTCTTCGTGACACGAGTCACCCATACCAGGTTTGGTAGGACAGAGAACGTCAACAGAAATCCAACGATTGAATCCGCCACGGCTAGAGACCCTGTGAAAAAAGATATTCCGCTCTTAGAACTTGAAGATTCTATGTAAATGCTTATATAAGTTTGGCTCGGTATAGCCTGTAGTAAAATGCGACAGGATATCTTCAAAGGCTAAACGGATTGTCTACTGAGGATCAAAGATACCCTGTCGATTCAAGCCAACTCTGATACGTATGCCCAGTACACGCAAGCAGTCACGAGACCTACATAACGGAGAAAAACTCCACCACCGTTTCCACCAGTCGTAGTGATCTGTGTCCATGTTGGCCATGCTTTTATCGATAGGATACATATACAACGCTCAGCAAGCCGTCGCATGATATTTTCCGTCACCTAGGGTGGAAGCCACTGGTCGTGACGTCATCCAAGCAGCAACATTGCATGCGGCACGCCCATTAGCGGTGACGTTTTCGACCATTATGTTGCGACGTTATTTGTGCTCCCTAGAGTTTCTGGTTGGATCCGCCCCTGCATGCAGCAAAGTATTAGAAGCTTACCTTTTATGTAATAATGCTGAGTTCGCAGATTTTTATTGATGAAACCTAACACAGGAATGAGTACGTTGACTGCTATGATGCTGACACCCAATATTGTTATCACCATTCCAAATACTGTCGCCTTCCCATAGTTGATACAAGACGATATAGAACTATTTGAATCGCAATCTTGTGGATCCATGAAAACAGGATATCCACAAAGTTCCAAGGGTGATTCCTCTCCGACGACGTCATCATACGGTGATACCGCAGCAAAGCCGTCTATAAATGTTAATAACCTATTGTTGAAGTCGAGAAATGAACCAGTCGCATTGTCGTCAAGCTGTGATGCCTGGTCGCCGAGGCTCATCGCTGGTGTTTCTGTGTTTGCGAATTCCATTTCATTAGTTTTTGTGTTACTTTGATTGATCAAGTCGGCTGCATCAGGCATAGCCTACCATTGCCACAAACTAATTCCTGCGAGAAAACATAATGAATATAAATATCTGTTGAGTGTGTTGGCGAAAGCGGATAAAAACCAATTTATACGCAACAACACACGCGTTTGGCATCACAATTAAGAAGCTGTGTGTAGTATTATCAGTCGGGACGCTTGCAAAATTGTTGAAACTCAAGTTTACAACAATTCGAGATACAAATTACTTTTTCAATTCTTCAATTACAGTAAACAAAATATTTCTTCACCCTTAAGACAGCAGTACAAAATACGAGACGGCCTGTTTTGCATTACCGGCTACAGCGATAGAATCACCATTGAGGCACTATACCTACTGCGTTATCAGGCAACCGTGGAAGATACCCGAGAGTTAAGTAGGCCAATTCGGCACACTCTGCAGCAGGACAGCAATAGGGAATTCATACGAACCCTAAGTCCCTACAATAGGGCTTAGTGGAAAAGGTTCGTAAGTCCGAGTGGTCATAGGCTATATGATGGTGATTGGAATTGAAAGAGAAATGCTAGCCTCGAAATCAATAGAAATAGGCCTTATCCGAAATAAAATTTCAGCTAAATATGCGAGTCTGCAAGGACTATACGGCCGTGGTCCAGATTGCTACCGTGGCACAAATCCGAAGCCTCCGCAGCTACTGGCCATACCTTTTGCGTATTAAACGTGCGCGTAAAATATCTACAGAACTCTGTCTGTGAAATTCCCATAATTCTCCACGGCGCCTAACTTGGCCTGCCCTTTAGAATTTTTCCTGTTACGATAGTATAATTTGTTATATGATGAAGGAGCTGAGCTCAGAAAACCTGTGAATTATATTCCAATAATCTGTACACCTGACGTTGCATCTGTGGTGACGTATCCTATCGAATCTATTACTTGTTGATACTGGTACTGGTACCTTGGAGGCATTCTTTCTACCACTGAGTCGTACATACTGTATTTAGGCCTGCCGTGTAGGCCAAGTCGCATATTAAAAAATCCTTCTTACCTATACACTGTGATGAGGTGCTGTTCGTAAGCTTTTGAAATTCTGCAGTAGGCTAATTGAAGTATTCAAAGGATATAAGGTATAGTCGTGTTATGATGTCTTCCGGGAAATGTAGCGACATCTCGCAAGTTCGCAAGTAGATGGACAAGTTTTTGCAACTTGTAAGTTTTTTTACAGTCTCCATTCGCTCTGAAAACAGTGTTTGTGCACAGGAATCGATGTTACGGGCCTTGGTTAGGGAGCTTATATTTCAACTTTTTGCGAATTGTTCTAGATGTGTTACTTCTTACTGATATTTTAGCCAATTTTTGTTCAAAAGTAATACAACACGTTTGAATTTTTGGAATACAAACCTGTTTTTACCATATAGTAGGGTGTAATGCATGCATGCATGGGAGGGTGATGTTGCGTTAAAAGACGTTTCGACATGATTGAAAAATTGTTGACGGGAAGTCGTCATTTCTTCCCGAAAGTATTTCGCATATCAACAAATCCCATTAGTGTGTTGCTATGTGTTGTTTGCACTGCATTCAATTGATAAAACCTTCCTTGACCATACGTAACCCACAAAAGGCTTTCAACCGAATCAACAATAAATTGGGATAGAAATCATCAGCGTTCACGCTTTCTGTGATCGTCGCCGAACTGCTTAAATTATAATGTTATGTTGTTCTCTAGGTTTTACCACTACCACTACAATTTCACAATCGAAAGTGAACCGTTTTCCTTTCCTTGTGTACCAAAGAATTTCAACATTCTAGAGTGAATTATAAATATACCGCGCCAACGGAGCACATGGGTAGCTAACGATTCAAGAATGATTACAAAATTGCTAACACTATGCTGGAAAAAGCGAATATTTAATTAACGACCACATATCAAATCAGCATGTAACTGTTTTGTAAGGTTCTAAGCAGTAAGCTGAGACATGGATTAGGATAGGTGTACGGTGATTGGGCCTGGACGATGGCACTACTATATCAGCAACCCGTTCGGTCAGATTACCGTTGCCAGAGCCGATGTCCGCTCCAGTGAACTTGGTCGCGTGGCTTCATGAACCTGGCGAAATCTGACGGCGCGCCTGTTCGTTGGCGTTTGGTCGGCACACCTTCGCCTTGGCCTATACTTTAGCTCTTTAGTAAGCCATGCTGTCGCCATAGACAAGTTACAGATAGGCCTAATATCGGCGAACGTTTGTGAATGCAATATCAGCATTTATTTCTGCACTTTCACGTATATACGAAATCTGCGCTGTCCTTATCAGCCGCGATTAGACCGCCAGTCGGGTAGATCAGTTAATTCAAATACACAGAATAGCTCAAGTTTGTGTCGACGAGATCGTTTGAGACGGAGTAACAGCAGTCCCCTTCTTGTGCGGCGATTTTGAACACGGAAACAAGTATTTCACTGCCTGACGAAACCGTTGATCTCTCACGCTGTATATTATACCGTTCGTCAACCTATTGAAATAAAAATATTCGACAATCCAGTTACAAACTTAACACTGTAATGGATGTATACGCAACCTTACCCATTGAGTATTCCTACGTAAAACAGCAGTACGTACGGAACGGTGTAATTTTCGCAATCCAGGACATCAGTCACAAATAAGATCATGACTATTGTAAATGGAACTGAAATTTCAGATTCATTATGTTAAATGCAACTTGTATATATGCAATGGAGATATTCTGATAGTTACATAAGCCTAATATGTTACTATAGTTTGCATTCCACAGGAATATATTCGCAGTAGCTTTGCTGGCTAGCTATTTAACTCCATACGAACTTGCCCGAAATGGCATTTGGTTACGCAATGCAAAACATTTCGTGCGTTATAGGCTTGTCTAAAGATCAACTGCTTACAGTTACAGAGTGAATTGGTGAAGGACTAATATTGTGTTTGGAATACGTGTTGCTACTCGGTACAGCCGTGAATCTAGAAATATTTGGCTATGGTAATGGGCACTCAGAGGATGGGGTGCTATTGTCGTGCTGTTACTCGCTCCGGATTTTGACTTGACCTTGGCTTTACTACATACAAAACACAACTCACGGAAGGTAATTGTAAATGTTGCAATCATCATTCCTACTGTGATGAAAACGGAGATGTCTTGATCCGCCCTGTTAGTTCTTTGGCTTCGATGTTTATCCGACGTATTGGACGAATTCCTCTTCTTTTGTGGATCGAACGTTTTTCTAGATTTTCCTATCTTGTGATGCGTGTCCACCGCTGTCATCACACAAAGCACGGTCTGTCGAAATAGCGCATGGTAGTACAGTAGTATATTGAGGCTTACTTTGCGTTGCCCTTCTACTACTTTACCCGCAGCAATGAGTCCAAGCTATATCTTCCGTTCGCAGTGAGGATAAACTCCTTTGCGGATGCACATGCACATGCCGCCCGGTAAACGCCATATAATCACGACGGCAGGCATTGCGAAATTATACAAGTATACACCGTGTTCTATTTTATTTTCACCACAATTCTAATGTTCATGCAATATTATCCAGCATCTACAATAACAAGAACGTGCGTCTATGGTCCGATAAAGGAGTGCTATCGGATTAAAGCCTTGTTCACACTGAGTGTAAAACTTAGCGCACGTACCGCATGGAACGAGAGTGCGGGACTACCAGAGAGAGTGAGCCTTTAAGTCATGTGGACGTGGAACGTCAGCAGAACTTTTACGCTGATCGAGCGAGAGGCGAGACTTTAAAAACAGAGACGCTCGACATGACGCCAAGCACTAATGGAACAAACAAGGAATTGCGCTCCGTGTGAACACAACGCTTTCCGCTCTGCATGAAATTTCTTGATTTGAAATCCTCTTGGTTCGACCCCGTCATAAAATTTTCGAATCCAATGTGGGGCTCAAGCCAAAATGTTTGCCCACCTATGGTTTCATCTTACTGAATGATCCCGTTTGTATTTACATTCGAATTCATTTCAAAACCTTTACCATGATCATGTACGGTAGGATGATAGTTACTGTTCCATACAGTATTCCTCTCCATTCCGACATTGTCCCGTTAACTTGCTGTATTGTCATCATATGTATGAGAATCGTAGGTTGAAATTGGTAGGCGAAGTAATCGGGGAATGCAGCTGCACAAACAGCGGAATCAGTGAGACTGCAAAACCAGGCTATTGGAAAATGTATTCATTTTGGTTGTCAAACCTTACGCCAGGGTAATTCTACGACGACCCAATCAGTGTATACGCTGTATTAGAAATCCGAAAAGATATATTTCTGATACAAACGATACTTAACCTACATGCTGCTACTTTGCAGCATAGCCATGGGTCATTTATGTCAGTCTGCATTGCGGACATATAGGCTACTCGAGTCAAATGCTGACTTAGACGAATGTCAAACGTGACCATATTAGCAACATCCCCGCATTAGCATTGTGCACATTTATGATACTTTCATGCTGCTGCTTCGCAGCTAACGTTATTTGCACCATTCTGGATTGCAGACATTATACTCAATTTCAATGGCAACTTGGCCGAATGTCAAACGCTGCCGTTGACCAGTCTGATTAATAGGCCTTCGATGCAAGGTGAAACAAGACTATAAAATTAGGCGATGTGGTGTTAATAAGTTCCGACCCAATCAGTGTGGAGGAGCCAATAATTTCTGTAGTCTTGATTGCCCTGCGTTTGTGTTTTACTGTGCGTTGATTCAAGTGTTAGTTGCAATTCACTGAGTGCGTGCGTACTCGTTGTTACATACGACGACTGCTTGCTTACCAGGCACAAATGATTCAGCCAGTGATACCGCCCACAAGCAGACGATCGTGACTGTGACGGATCTTGTCTTTCTTCTCATATGTCGGAACGGCCATTTGAATGCGGTAAAGCGCTCGAAGCTCAGAAACGCAAGGTGCAACAACGAAGCCTGCAATGGCGGCAGTTAACATATTCAAGGTATGCATTTCATCAAGTAGCAGTAAATTGAGCGCGGATGGAAGCGGGCCAGGAGTGTTGTGGTGTGATAATATGGAAAGTAATTTTTCTATGGTAATAGTAATTCGGGTTATACAGCGGAAATATCCGCATCAATACTATAAGCATTAACCTGGCCTACTCGGTCTAAGTATGAGTTCAAAACATGGTAAATTTAACACAAAAACAACACAGCGAGAGTCACAAACCCAAGCCGGTGACGTTAAATGAAAGCCAAATTTTGTTGAAGTTCTCACTTTTATAGACTTGGTCAAGGTTCAAGGTCGATTCCGTTTCCAGCCCGCCAGACATGCACAGTATGATAAACCCCAGTCCCACAAATTGCTGAGGCATATGAGAAATATACGGCTACGCTTTCACTTACGGTAACGGAAACTGTCAACAAGGCTCCCACCATGACCGCACGCGGCGAGTTTTTGTCTTCATCTGGATAATATACCAGATCCTCCTTCGTGACATGAGTCGCCCATACCAAGTTTGGTAGAACAGAGAACATCAAAAGGAATCCAGTGATGCCATCAGCGACGGCTAGAGACGCTGTTATATGAAAATACTCTCATGCTAATGCTTCGGGACTGAAGAATTTGATTGGCCTTGATAACCCACTGATGGACTGGAAGTACTGATAGAGTTTGTTCGAGTGGCTTCATTGTCCGCCTTCTGATCGGGAGGTTCCTGGTCCTATTTCCGAACCAGTGAAACCTGTTATCTGTTCGTGTCTGCTTGGCGGTCAGTATCGGGTAAGTGTGGAGTGTAGTGGTTGCGATAGTCATAGTAATATAAACCTGTACTATCGACACGCGTGCCACACAAGTCTTAACCCGGCGTATATGACCTTAGTAGTTGGAAAATCCCAAACGGCAGTAGGAGTCAGCACCATAATGGAGCCTAAATCATTGAAGACGATCGTTACACGATCTCCCTCACCAATCTTGACTAATTTATAATAGGATAATTAATTATAATATATGATCTCGTCAGGCAAACGGATACTTGAAAAATTACTCGCAAAGGAACGCATGGATGTTCAGGTCTAATTGACCTAGTTTAAATAGGGCGAAAGTGTAGTGTAGGCCGAAACCTACATGAGTTTCCTGTAGGTGGCGCAAAAGGAATTATACTTTTATAATGGGGTATTCAATAAATGATTATGTACCATGAGAGAGAGAGGGAGGAGACAGAGACTTAAACAATATACTTCACCTACCCACACCTAGTATAATATTAATACAGAGTGAGATGATACTTACCTTTTATGTAATAATGCTGAGTTCGCAGATTTTTATTGGTGATAACTAATACAGGAATGAGTACGTTGACTGCTATGATGCTGACACCCAATATTGTTATCACCATTCCAAATACTGTCGCCTTCCCATAGTTGATACAAGACGATATAGAACTATTTGAATCGCAATCTTGTGGATTCATAAAAACAGGATACCCACAAAGTTCCAAGGGTGATTCCTCTCCGTCGACATCGTCATACGGTGATCCCGCAGCAAAGCCTTCTTGAGGTGTAAATAAACCATTGACGAAGTCGAGAAAAACACCATACGCATTGCCGTCAAGCTGTGATGCCTGGTCGCCGAGGCTCATCGCTGGTGTTTCTGTGTTTGCGAATTCCATTCCATTAGTTATTGTGTTACTTATTTGATTGATCAAGTCGGCTGCATCAGGCATAGCCTACCATTGCCACAAACTAATTCCTGCGAGAAAACATAATGAATATAAATATCTGTTGAGTGTGTTGGCGAAAGCGGATAAAAACCAATTTTACGCAACAACACACGAGTTTGGTATCATAACTGTGAAGTTGTGTGTAATATTTCCAGTCGGGCCGGTTGCAAAATTGTTGAAACTCAAGTTTACAACAATTCGAATTACAAATTACCTTTTCAATTCTTCAATTGTAGTAAAAAACAATCTGCACCCTTAAGACAGCAATACAAAATACAAGACGGCCTGATGTGCATTGCAGGCTACAGCGATGGGACTAGGAATAGTTTGCCACCACCTTCTTCTCCATTGAGCAACACAGGGTTTAGTGAAAAAGGTCATTAAGTCCGAGTGGTTATAGCCTATGTTGGTGATTTTATATGAAAAAGAAATGCTAGCCTCGAAGGCAATAGAAATACTCCTTAATCGAAATAAAATATCAGCTAAATATGCGAGTCTGCAAGGACTATACGGTCGTGATCCAGATTGCTACCGTGGCACAAATCCAAAGCCTCCGCAGCTACTGGCCATGCCTACTCCGTATTGAACTTGCGCGTAAAATATGTACAGACCTCTGTCTGTGTTCTTCCGATAATTCTCCACGGCGCCTAACTTAACCTGCCCGTTAGAATTTTTGGTATTACGATAGTATAATTTATTATATGATGAAGGAGCTGAGCTCAGAAAACCTGTGAATTATATTCCAATAATCTGTAAACCTGACGTTGCATCTGTGATGACGTATCCTATCGAATCTATTACTTGTTGATACGATACGATTACTTGTTGATACGATAGTACCTTGGAGGCATTCTTTCTACCACTGAGTCGTACATACTGTATTTAGGCCTGCCGTGTAGGCCAAGTCGGATAGTAAATATGACGTGCTGTTCGGAAGCTTTTGAAATTTTGCAGTAGGCTAATTCTAGTATTCAAAGGATATAAGCAGGGTTACAATCGATTCGTAATCAAAAATAAAGACAACCAGTTGGTATGCCCAGGTACCCGCAGCAGAAGGCGCCTTATAATCTGTCGTCGTTGGCTCAGATGGCCTTGTGCAAACATTTTCCATCGATTGATACGAATCAATCATTTGAGCACGTTTTATATGCTTTGGGATATCATTGTGAGCAGAAATAGCTGCCTTTCCTATGGCCTCTAAATTATTCTCACAGTCACACACGTTGCAGTGCGCGAAGTTATTATTATTATTATATAGAAGATTATAGTGGCCAACAAAAAAACAACAACAAAACACAACCAAGTGCGCGAAGTGAACACCCTTTAAACTTTCTTTGATGTTCTTGAATTCCGTCTCGAAATCATCCCGAAAAGTATTTTTGCGCTTGCTCATTTTCTTGTATACGCATGTTTAGATCTTAAAAATTTATGACTAAAATTTAAAAATATGGCATTAGCAAAACTGACAGCCTGATATTATATGTCAATGTTTTTAGCTGACTGTTTTTCTTCAAAGTGACTTATCACTGCACTATCATTCTCTCAACTTCTGTTCTCTAACTAGCCATTGACAGAATAGCCATTGCTCATTCCCTTTGCAGACAATTATTACGCAGTTACTGCGTAATACAACAATCTTACAAGAATGAACGTGAATCTTGCAAGAACTTGTGTGTGCATAATGCGTCAAACATCTAATCGTTATTGTTACAATAGTTTCTGACATTTTTGCTGAAAATAAGACAAAATAGAGACACATGTTTAAAATAAATACATTCCTTAGAAATAAGTAAAACGAATTTTTCTAAGGCACGTGCCTTCAAAAAGGATTATCTGAAATAAGATGCATGAAAACCCTTGATATAAGGTATATAGTCGTGTTATGATGTTCTCCGAGAAATGTTCACAAGTAGGTGGGCAAGTTTTTGCAACTTGCTAGTTTTTTTTTACAGTCTCCATTCGCTCTGAAAACAGTGTTGTGTACAGGAATCGATGTTAAGGGCTTTGGTTAGGGAGCTTATATACTGCAACATTTTTTAAATTGTTCTGCCTGTGCTACTTCTTATACTGCAAATTTTACCAATTTTTGTTCAAAAGTAATACAACGCGTTTGAATTTTTGGGATACAAACCTTTTTTTGCCATATAGTAGCGTGTAATGCATCCATGCATGGAGGTTGATGTTTGGTTGAAAGACGTTTCAACATGATTGAAAAATTACTGACGGGAAGTCGACATTTCTTCCCGAGAATATTTCACATGTCAACAAATCCCATTAGTGTGTTGCTGTGAGTCGTTTGCACTGCATTCAATTGATAAGACCTTCCTTAACCATACGTAACCCACAAAAGGCTTTTAACCGAATCAACATTAAATTGGGATAGAAATCATCAGCGTTCACGCTTTCTGTGGTCGTCGCAGAACTGCTTATGTTGTTCTCTGGGTTTTACTTCTAGCGTTTTACCACACATAAGGCCACATTTTCACCTCTACAATTTCACATTCGGAAGTGAACCGCTATCCTTTCCTTGTGTGCCAAAGAATTTCAACATTCTAGACTGAATTGTAGAAATACCGCGCCAACGGAGCACATGGGTAGCTAACGATTCAAGCATGATTACAAAATTGCTAACACTATGCTGAAAAAAGCGAATATTTAATTAACGACCACATATCAAATCAGCATGTAACTGTTTTGTAAGGTTCTAAAAAGTAAGCTGAGACATGGATTAGGATAGGTGTACGGTGATTGGGCCTGGACGACGGCACTATATCAGCAATCCGTTCGGTCAGATTACCGTTGCCAGACCCGATGTCCGCTCCAGTGAACTTGGTCGCGTGGCTTCATGAACCTGGCGAAATCTGACGGCGCGCCTGTTCGTTGGCGTTTGGTCGGCACACTTTCGCCTTGGCCTATACTTTAGCTCTTTAGTAAGCCATGCTGTCGCCATAGACAAGTTACGGATAGGCCTAATATCGGCGAACGTTTGTGAATGCAATATCAGCATTTATTTCTGCACTTTCACGTATATACGAAATCTGCGCTGTCCTTATCAGCCGCGATTAGACCGCCAGTCGGGTAGATCAGTTAATTCAAATACACAGAATAGCTCAAGTTTGTGTCGACGAGATCGTTTCAGACGGAGTAACAACAGTCGCCTTCTTGTGCGGCGATTTTGAACACGGAAACAAGTCCTTCACTGCCTGACGAAACCGTTGATCTCTCACGCTATATATTATACCGTTCGTCAACCTATTGAAATAAAAATATTCGACAATCCAGTTACAAACTTAACACTGTAATGGGTGCATACGCAACCTTACCCATTGAGTATTCCTACGTAAAAGAGCAGAACGTACGGAACAGTGTAATTTTCGCAATCCAGGACATCAGTCACAAATAAGATCATGACGACGGTGAATGGAACTGAAATTGCAGATTCATTATGTTAAATGCATCTTTTATCCAGTGGGGATATTCTGATAGTTACATAAACCTAATATGTTACTATAGTTTGCATTCCACAGGAATATATTCGCAGTAACTTTGCTGGCTAGCTATTTAACTCCATTTGAACTTGCCCGAAATGGCATTTGGTTACGCAATGCAAAACATTTCGTGCGTTGTAGGCTTGTCTGAAGATCAACTGCTTACAGTTACAGAGTGAATTGGGGAGGGACTAATATTTTGTTTGGAATACGTGTTGCAACTCGGTACAGACGTGAATCTAGAAATATTTGGCTATGGTAATGGGCACTCAGAGCATGGGGTGCTATTATCGTGCTGTTATTCGATCCGGATTTTGACTTGACCTTGGCTTGACTACATACAAAACACAACTCACGGAAGGTAATTGTAAATGTTGCAATCATCATTCCTACTGTGATGAAAACTGAGATGTCTTGATCCGCCCTGTTAGTTCTTTGGCTTCGATGTTTATCCGACGTATTGGACGAATTCCTCTTCTTTTCTGGATCGAACGTTTTTCTAGATTTTCGTATCTTGTGATGCGTGTCCACCGCTGTCATCACACAAAGCACGGTCTGTCGAAATAGCGCATGGTAGTACAGTAGTATATTGAGGCTTACTTTGCGTTGCCCTTCTACTACTTTACCCGCAGCAATGAGTCCAAGCTATATCTTCCGTTCGCAGTGAGGACAATCTCCTTTGCGGATGCACATGCACATGCCGCCCGGTACACGCCATATAAACACGCCGGCAGGCATTGCGAAATTATACAAGTATACACCGTGTTATATTTTATTTTCACCACAATTCTAATGTTCATGCAATATTATCCAGCATCTACAATAACAAGAACGTGCGTCTATGGTCCGATAAAGGAGTGCTATCGGATTAAAGCCTTGTTCACACTGAGTGTAAAACTTAGCGCACGTACCGCATGGAACGAGAGTGCGGGACTACCAGAGAGAGTCATGTGGACGTGGAACATCAGCAGAACTTTTACGCTGATCGAGCGAGAGGCGCGAGAGGCGAGACTTTAAAAACAGAGACGCTCGACATGACGCCAAGCACTAATGGAACAAACAAGGAATTGCGCTCCGTGTGAACACAACGCTTTCCGCCCTGCATGAAATTTCTTGATTTGAAATCCTCTTGGTTCGACCCCGTCATAAAATTTTCGAATCCAATGTGGGGCTCAAGCCAAAATGTTTGCCCACCTATGGTTTCATCTTACTGAATGATCCCGTTTGTATTTACATTCGAATTCATTTCAAAACCTTTACCATGATGATGTAGGGTACGATGATAGTTACTGTTCCGTACAGTATTCCTCTCCATTCCGACATTGTCCCGTTAACTTGCTGTATTGTCATCATATGTATGAGAATCGTAGGTTGAAATTGGTAGGCGAAGTACTCGGGGAATGCAGCTGCACAAACAGCGGAATCAGTGAGACTACAAAACCAGGCTATTGGAAAATGTATTCATTTTGGTTGTCAAACCTTACGCCAGGGTAATTCTACGACGACCCAATCAGTGTATACGCTGTTTTAGGAACCCAAAAGGATTTATTTCTGATACATACGATACTTAACCTACATGCTGCTACTTTGCAGCATAGCCACACGTCATTTACGTCACTCTGCATTGCGGGCATATAGGCTACTCGAGTCAAATGCTGACTTAGACGAATGTCAAACGTGACGATATTACCGACATCCCCGCGTTGGCATTGTGCACATTTATGATACTTTCATGCTGCTGCTTCGCAGCTAATGTTATTTGCACCATTCTGGATTGCAGACATTATACTCAATTTCAATGGCAACTTGGCCGAATGTCAAACGCTGCCGTTGACCAGTCTGATTAATAGGCCTGCGATGTAAGATGAAACAAGACTATAAAATTAGGCGATGTGGTGTTAACAAGTTCCGACCCAATCACTGTGGACGAGCCAATAATTTCTGTAATCTTGATTGCCCTGCATTTGTGTTTTACTGTGCGTTGATTCAAGTGTTAGTTGCGATTCACTGAGTGCGTGCGTTCTCGTTGTTACATACGACGACTGCTTGCTTACCAGGCACAAATGATTCAGCCAGTGATACCGCCCACAAGAAGACGATCGTGACTGTGACGGATCTTGTCTTTCTTCTCATATGTCGGAACGGCCATTTGATTGCGGTAAAGCGCTCGAAGCTCAGAAACGCAAGGTGCAACAACGAAGCCTGCAATGGCGGCAGTTAACATATTCAAGGTATGCATTTCATCAAGTAGCAGTAAATTGAGCGCGGATGGAAGTGGAGAAGGAGGGTTGTGGTGTGATAGTATGGAAAGTAATTTTTCTATGGTAATAGTAATTCGGGTTATACAGCGGAAATATCCGCATCAATACTATAAGCATTAACCTGGCGTACTTGGTCTAAGTATGAGTTCAAAACATCGTAAATTTAACACAACAACAACACAGCGAGAGTCACAAACCCAAGCAGGTGACGTTGAATGAAAGCCACATTTTGGTGAAGTTCCCCTATTTATAGCCTTGGTCAATGTTCAAGGTCGATTCCGTTTCCAGCCCTCCAGACATGCACAGTATGATAAATCCCAGTCCAACAAATTGCTGAGGCATATGAGAAATATACGGCTACGCTTTCACTTACGGTAACGGAAACTGTCAACAAGGCTCCCACCATGACCGCACGCGGCGAGTTTTTGTCTTCATCTGGATAATATACCAGATCCTCCTTCGTGACATGAGCCGCCCATACCAAGTTTGGTAGAACAGAGAACATCAAAAGGAATCCAGTGATGCCATCAGCGATGGCTAGAGACGCTGTTATATGAAAATACTCTCATGCTAATGCTTCGGGACTGAAGAATTTGATTGGCCTTGATAACCCACTGATGGACTGGAAGTACTGATAGAGTTCGTTCGAGTGACTTGATTGTCCGCCTTCTGATAGGGAGGTTCCTGGTCCTATTTCCGAACCAGTCAAACCTGTTATCTGTTCGTTGTCTGCTCGGCGGTCAGTATCAGGTGAGTGTGGAGTGTCGTGGTTGCGATAGTCATAGTAATATAAACCTGTAGTATCGACACTCGAACCACACAAATCTTAACCCGACGTATATGACCTTAGTAGCTGAAAAATCCCAAACGGCAGTAGGAGTCAGCACCATAATGGAGCCTAAATCATTGAAGACGATCGTTACACGATTTCCCTCACCAATCTTGACTAATTTATAATAGGATAATTAATTATAATATATGATCTCGTCAGGCAAACGGATACTTGAAAAATTACTCGCAAAGGAACGCATGGATGTTCAGGTCTAATTGACCTAGTTTAAATAGGGCGAAAGTGTAGTGTAGGCCGAAACCTACATGAGTTTCCTGTAGGTGGCGCAAAAGGAATTATACTTTTATAATGGGGTATTCAATAAATGATTATGTACCATGAGAGAGAGAGAGAGGGAGGAGACAGAGACTTAAACAATCAACTTCGCCTACCCACACCTAGGGTGGTTTAGATAATACCGAAGTACGCAAGTATCCGCAAGTGTTCTCTCGTCCGTCACAGATTTTACTCACTTTCGCTTCGAAAATAAGAGAGAAGTACAAGTAACACATTTTTTCTCAGAAGTACAAGTATTTGACCCGGATACCTCCAAATGGTTGTAATAAACCGAGGTAATCGGAGTGAACAGCGCAGTTACTCGCGAAAACAGAAGTGTGGTCTGTAGTAGACTTGTTATTGCTTATTCGCACCAATCGCTGACTATCTGCGGGACATGGGCATTCTTCCGTGTGTTGTGAAAGACGTGACGCGACTGTTCACGATCACAAGCGAATCGTTCGTTGCGAGAATATATGTTGTTCTGTATTTGATAAATTTTGTTCCTCTTTTCTAATTGCTTAAGCTGGAGCAAAAATTAGCCCCGATTCGTTCATTTTGCTGATAGAATTAGGTCGATTTTCGAGTTGTTTACGACCGACTGAATATGACCCAGATTATGATAGTTTTTGAGATCGAAGGAATGCTTTTAGCAGGTGCCTCGGGTAAACTGTTTACCAGTAAAATTTGTAGATGCGTAGGCATAAACCAATCCAACCGACCAAACTTAGACAATTTTACTTTAGCTGAATTGTATATCCTTTATGGCAGATTCGGTCAATCGCCCACTATTTCTTCGGTCTAGAGACCGGAGAAACTATAGAGGCATGGCGCTGACAAAACTGCAAAAGATGGAATGCTTTTCGCTTCACCTTCCGGCGTGGAAATTTTAAAAGGGAGGCTACGGTTGTTTGTCAAAAAACTGGCAAGAATGTCCTCAGAGCCCTGTCTTGTGTCAGCGAACAATCCTCTGAATCCTCCACATCATCCGAAATTAAAAACTTGCCACAACGGCGATAACCGAAAAGCAATAACCTGCGTCGGGCCAATGGCGAAACGAGCGATCGGGAGATCCTACCGGCGCGACGACGTCTGACGAATGCGGAAATTCTGAAGTAACTAAAAGTGTCCCGATTAAAATACTCAGAAATATTATTTAACCCAAATTTGAGAGAGTGCTTCTCGTTACTTATTCTCTCGCAGGTTACTTCTTGCTAAACTCTCGTGTTTACTTGGGGTTATCTAAACCGCCCCTAGTATAATATTAGTACAGAGTTTAATGATACTCACCTTTTATGTAAAAATGCTGAGTTCGCAGATTTTTATTGATGATAACTAACACAGGAATAAGTACGTTGACTGCTATGATGCCGACACCCAATATTGTTATCACCATTCCAAATACTGTCGCCTTCCCATAGTTGATACAAGACGATATAGAACTATTTGAATCGCAATCTTGTGGATCCATAAAAACAGGATACCCACAAAGCTCCAAAGGTGATTCCTCTCCGTCGACGTCATCATACAACAAGTATTGGTTCTTGTACGGTGATACCGCACCTAAGGCACCATGAAATGTGAGCTGTGAAAAGAAACCATTGTCGAAGTCGAGAAAAGCACCAGTCGCATTGTCGTCAAGCTGTGATGCCTGGTCGCCGAGGCTCATCGCTGGTGTTGCTGTGTTTGCGAAGTCCATTTCATTAGTTATTGTGTTACTTATTTGATTGATCAAGTCGGCTGCATCAGGCATAGCCTTCCATTGCCACAAACTAATTCCTGCGAGAAAACACAATGAATATAAATATCTGTTGAGTGTGTTGACGAAAGCGAATAAAAACCAATTTATACGCAACAACACACGCGTTTGGTATCATAACTGTGAAGTTGTGTGTAATATTTCCAGTCGATCCGGTTGCAAAATTGTTGAAACTCAAGTTTACAACAATTCGAGATACAAATTACTTTTTCAATTCTTAAATTAAGGTAAAAAAAATTTTCTGCACCCTTACGACAGCAGTACAAAATACAAGACGGCCTGTTTTGCATTACAGGCTACAGCGATGGGACTAGGAATAGTTTGCCACCACCTTCTGCTCCATTGAGCAACACAGGGTTTAGTGGAAAAAGTCATTAAGTCCGAGTGGTTATAGCCTATGTTGGTGATTTTATATGAAAAAGAAATGCTAGCCTCGAAGGCAATAGAAATACTCCTTAATCGAAATAAAATATCAGCTAAATATGCGAGTCTGCAAGGACTATACGGTCGTGATCCAGATTGCTACCGTGGCACAAATCCAAAGCCTCCGCAGCTACTGGCCATGCCTACTCCGTATTGAACTTGCGCGTAAAATATGTACAGACCTCTGTCTGTGTTCTTCCGATAATTCTCCACGGCGCCTAACTTAACCTGCCCGTTAGAATTTTTGGTATTACGATAGTATAATTTATTATATGATGAAGGAGCTGAGCTCAGAAAACCTGTGAATTATATTCCAATAATCTGTAAACCTGACGTTGCATCTGTGATGACGTATCCTATCGAATCTATTACTTGTTGATACGATACGATTACTTGTTGATACGATAGTACCTTGGAGGCATTCTTTCTACCACTGAGTCGTACATACTGTATTTAGGCCTGCCGTGTAGGCCAAGTCGGATAGTAAATATGACGTGCTGTTCGGAAGCTTTTGAAATTTTGCAGTAGGCTAATTCTAGTATTCAAAGGATATAAGCAGGGTTACAATCGATTCGTAATCAAAAATAAAGACAACCAGTTGGTATGCCCAGGTACCCGCAGCAGAAGGCGCCTTATAATCTGTCGTCGTTGGCTCAGATGGCCTTGTGCAAACATTTTCCATCGATTGATACGAATCAATCATTTGAGCACGTTTTATATGCTTTGGGGTATCATTGTGAGCAGAAATAGCTGCCTTTCCTATGGCCTCTAAATTATTCTCACAGTCACACACGTTGCAGTGCGCGAAGTGAACACCCTTTAAACTTTCTTTGATGTTCTTGAATTCCGTCTCGAAATCATCCCGAAAAGTATTTTTGCGCTTGCCCATTTTCTTGTATACGCATGTTTAGATCTTAAAAACTTATGACTAAAATTTAAAAATATGGCATTAGCAAAACTGACAGCCTGATATTATATGTCAATGTTTTTAGCTGACTGTTTTTCTTCAAAGTGACTTATCACTGCACTATCATTCTCTCAACTTCTGTTCGCTAACTAGCCATTGACAGAATAGCCATTGCCCATTCCCTTTGCAGACAATTATTACGCAGTTACTGCGTAATACAACAATCTTACAAGAATTTGTGTGTGCATAATGCGTCAAACATCTAATCGCTTTGTTACAATAGTTTCTGACATTTTTGCTGAAAATAAGACAAAATAGAGACACATGTTTAAAATAAATACATTCCTTCGAAATAAGTAAAACGAATTTTTCTAAGGCACGTGCCTTCCAAAAAAGGATTATTCTCAGAAATAAGGACGGTATGACCATGGCCTACTCTAGGAACTAAAGTAGGCCATGGTATCACAACCCTTGATATAAGGTATGTAGTCGTGTTATGATGTGCTCCGAGAAATGTTCACAAGTAGGTGGGCAAGTTTTTGCAACTTGCTAGTTTTTTTTTACAGTCTCCATTCGCTCTGAAAACAGTGTTGTGTACAGGAATCGATGTTAAGGGCTTTGGTTAGGGAGCTTATATATTGCAACATTTTTTAAATTGTTCTGCCTGTGCTACTTCTTATACTGCAAATTTTACCAATTTTTGTTCAAAAGTAATACAACACGTTTGAATTTTTGGGATACAAACCTTTTTTTTGCCATATAGTAGCGTATAATGCATCCATGCATGGAGGTTGATGTTGGGTTGAAAGACGTTTCAACATGATTGAAAAATTACTGACGGGAAGTCGACATTTCTTCCCGAAAATATTTCACATGTCAACAAATCCCATTAGTGTGTTGCTGTGTGTCGTTTGCACTGCATTCAATTGATAAAACCTTCCTTGACCATACGTAACCCGCAAAAGGCTTTCAACCGAATCAACAATAAATTGGGATAGAAATCATCAGCGTTCACGCTTTCTGTGATCGTCGCAGAACTCCTTATGTTGTTCTCTGGGTTTTACTTCTAGCGTTTTACCACACATAAGGTTACATTTTCACCTCTACAATTACACATTCGGATGTGAACCGCTATCCTTTCCTTGTGTGCCAAGGAATTTCAACATTCTAGACTGAATTGTAGATATACCGCGCCAACGGAGCACATGGGTAGCTAACGATTCAAGGATAATTAGAAAATTGCTAACACTGTGCTGGAAAAAGCGAATATTTAATTAACGACCACATATCAAATCAGTCTGTAAGCAGTACGCTGAGACATATATTAGGATATAGGTGTACGGTGATTGGGCCTGGACGACGGCAGTATATCAGCAACACGTTCGGTTAGATTACCGTTGCCAGACCCGATGTCCGCTCCAGTGAATTTGGCCGCGTGGCTTCATGAACCTGGCCAAATTTGACGGCGCGCCAGTTCGATGGCGTTTGGTCGGCATACTGTTGCCTTAGCCTACTTTATCTATTAAGTAAGCCATGCGTTCGCCATAGACAAGTTATGGATAGGCCAAATATCGGCGAAAGTTTGTGCCCTGCGTTTGTGTTTTACTGTGCGTTGATTCAAGTGTTAGTTGCGATGTTCACTGAGTGCGTGCGTTCTCGTTGTTACATACGACGACTGCTTGCTTACCAGGCACAAATGATTCAGCCAGTGATACCGCCCACAAGCAGACGATCGTGACTGTGACGGATCTTGTCTTTCTTCTCATATGTCGGAACGGCCATTTGATAGCGGAAAAACGCTCGAAGCTCAGAAACGCAAGGTGCAACAACGAAGCCTGCAATGGCGGCAGTTAACATATTCAAGGTATGCATTTCATTAAGTAGCAGTAAATTGAGCGCGAATGGAAGCGGGCCATGAGTGTTGTGGTGTGATAATATGGAAAGTAATTTTTCTATGGTAATAGTTACTCGGGTTATACAGCGGGAAATATCGGCATCAATACTATGAGCATTAACCTGGCGTACTTGGTCTAAGTATTAGTTCAAAACATCGTAAATTTAACACAACAACAACACAGCGAGAGTCGCAAACCCAAGGCGGTGACGTTGAATGAAAGCCAAATTTTGTTGAAGTTCTCACTTCTATAGACTTGGTCAAGGTTCCAGGTCGATTCCGTCCGGATGTTCAGGCCTAATTGACCTTGTTTAAATAGGGCCTCAGCAAATATCGCTTTTTTACAAGTGTAGGCCGAAACCCACATGAATTTCCTCTAGGTAGCGCAAAAGAAACTATATTTTTATAATGGGGTATTCGATAAATGATTATGTACCATGAGAGAGAGAGAAGGATATATATATATATCATATATATATATAGAGAGAGAGAGAGACGAGAGAGAGAGAGACTTAAACAATCAACTTCGCCTACCCACACCTAGTATAATAATAATACGGAGTGAGATGATACTTATCTTTTATGTAATAATGCTGAGTTCGCAAATTTTTATTGATGATAACTATCACGGGAATGAGTACGTTGACTGCTATGATGCTGACACCCAATATTGTTATCACCATTCCAAATACTGTCGCTTTCCCCTAATTGATACAAGACGATATAGAACTATTTGAATCGCAATCTTGTGGATCCATAAAAACAGGATAACCACAAAGCTCCAAACCGCCTGGTTCCTCTCTAGATGCGATATCTTGCAACAGGTCTTGCTCTATGTACGGTGAAACACCGCCAAATCCACCGATTAAAATATCCATTACGCTTCCATCATCGTACTCGTTTCCAAATGAACTATTCCAGCTTTCCTCAGTCTCTATTGACATTTCGCCGAGATTCATCGTGGCCTACTGGAGTTTAACTGCAGCTTTCCACTTAGACGTTGCATTTGAATATGGGACTTTAAAATGTTGAATTTTCGTTAGATATTATTGACCCTACCAAAACTGGCAGCTGCTATTGTCAATTGTGTTACAGCACGTAATCTTTCGTAAAGAAGCTCACCACATATTTAACGTCCGAAGGAGTGGAGCTCCGAATGCTTGTGAATGTTTTCATTCTCCATAAACCAAGGCTGGAAGTTAAATATGTGGTGATCTTCTTTACGATATCTATTGATCTCCCAACCGCTTCACTATATTCTTCTGCGTGTAAGGTGATATCCTATATAAATGTTTCTATGCGATATACTCTTACTCAAAATGAATTTGTAAACCCAACACCCGTCGGTGAAAAGCGCCACTGAAAATAATCAGACTCGACTGTGATAACAACTTTTTATACGTTGATTGTGCCTGCGATGCAAATGCTAGATCACCATAGATTAATTAATAAAAGCAAGTCAATCAATCACGTTCCTAATATTTTCTGCCGCAGGCAAGAAGGTCTAACTGGTATTTGTCATATAAGAATAAACATGATGGTTGGACGTGACTGAAGCTGCTGAATCGATTAACTACGACATCTATAGGACTTCTGTATATAGCCTAGAAGTTTGTTTTGACTGATTTCTTCAAACAATTTCTATAGCAGTTAGCTGCAGCAAAGGATGGGTGCACTAAATTACACATATTCTTTGAATATAGTCACTGCAGCTGGCAGCCTCTTCTATATTCTCTCTTCTCTTGGGCCTATATGCTATGTTTATAAGTTGTTATTGGTGTAGCCAACGTCTTAACTGCATACTTGAACGCATGATCTCCCAGCTTTATTGATCACACAGCAGTCTAATTGCAGATTTTTGATCTAAACTCAGACTGCAACTGCCAACTTCCTAAGCAAGAGCAAATGACGTGACATCTGAAGATCAATGTGAATGATTGATATTATCAAATCACAAAGCGAAAGGAAATATTTGAAACAGACAGTAGGCGTATAACTACCAACGACCCTTTTGACCGGATCTATCCCAAATTTGAGCAAAATTTTCCGTCACACCAGTTAAAACTTAGTGCACATCCAGCCTCTATGGTTGCTGTACGCACAAGCGATACTCACATTGCTCAGGCTTGTAACATTGTAGGCCTACCGTGCAAACTGATAGCTAGCTATGGTAATCCTCTTATTATTAATCTCGGAAACTTTTCTACGAATGCGACAAGGATCATCTACTGGGTTCATTTATTCTACTTACTCTAGACCGCTAGTGTCCAGACTGTAGAGTGTATAGCTGCTAATAGACTAAAGGTTCCTGATTTTATACATGAATTGCGTGGTATTTTAGCTGCTAGTGCCGTCAGTTATACGCCGATTGGTTTGACCGGTTAAAACACCTTCCAGTCAGGAAGTTCCTGTTTCGGTTCCCTCTTCGCTTTCTGCATGGTAGTCAATATATCGGGGAGTGAGGAGGACTGTTTAGTGATAGTGATCCGGGCTATAAACCGGCAGTATCGACACAGGTACTAAGTGTTGACCTGGCGTATTTCACCGTAGTAGTTGAAATCGCCATAAATTCAAAACGACAACAACTGCTGGTCCACCTTGTTAAAATCCTGCGCTATGTGATGTCCTGTTTACATAGCTTCCGGCAACGTAATATTCGATAGACAACACATTTTCCCACGACGTGCCTCGGCTTGTAAGAATTTGCAAAATGGCGAAGGAAAGTAATCATCTCGATAAATAATCAAGGGAAGATAAACTTAATCTACTTTTGATCGCCCTATCTTTGTTAACTCGGTCCGGATTCGCATAAATTATTCATTCAGCGGCCTATTGCGTTACGCGTTAACGGCTACCACCGCCCTACCCATCCAATGATTGACTGTTGAAATATTTTGAGTCTTGCATTATTGAAATTACGCAAAATGGCAAGCAAGAGGTATGATTTTAAACGAGGGGGATCATGGTCTATACTAAATTCAATTGGGCAGTAGTGGATATTATGGTTTGGGGGGCTGACGAGAAATGCTGTGGACTATAGTCGACTACATTCCTCTGAACCATCACATTCAGAATGGGAAGAACCCTGGAAGTTTCCGCGGACAATTTTTGCGTGGTGTCGAGAGGTTTTATTGCAGTTGCTTTGCGTTTGTCGTGACTCATGGGGTATTGAATGCCTTTCGGGCCGGATAATCAATTTAAGAGGCCCTTCGGAAATAGGGAGGCTGAGATGACCGCCTCGTTTGCCTCGCCCATTATCAATATCCACCAATGACCATGGGCGTGTATGCTATACAGTACGAGGCCAAATTAGGAATGCGTGAGAGGCATTCGCCTTCCTGATATTGTGTCATCAGTTTGAAAATGCGGAAGAACTCAATGTTTTTGCGGTGATAATAGTTGAGACTGAGTAACAATAACTCCTTTCTTGTGTGTCGATTTTGAGCATCGAAACATGTCCTTGACTGCCTGACGAAATCGTTGATCTCTAACGCTGTATATTATTCCGTTCGTCAAGCTACAGAAATAGAAATATATACCATCTCAGTTACAAATGCTTGTGTGTAATGGCCAATTAGTCGCATACCATACATATTGATCTCGGCTTAAGCGTAGACTTACCCATTGAGCATTCCGACGTAAAACAGCAGAACGTACGGAACGGTGTAATTTTCGCAGTCCAGGACATCAGTCACAAATAAGATCATGACGACGGTGAATGGTACTGAAATTGTACATGCATTTTGTTCAGTGCAATATTTCCGATACACGATCACTATAGGCGACACACTGTTGGCCTACAATTATCCTTAGTGGGTGTTACAAATTAGCGAGATTTCCTCAGTTTTTGGCATTCCACAGAAAAATAAATTATCGTCGCTGAATTGAATGATTGAAGTTGTCATGAACTTATGATACGCCGAATCATGCCCTACTTTCCATTGCGCCGTCCGCATGAACAAATTGGCACCTGCTGCTGCAATTGTGCAGACGCCTTAGCCTTTAAAGTTTAAGCCAATTAGGGAGATATAGATACATTAGGAAAGTGCTACCCCAGCTATTGCTGCTATGATTTTACCGACTTATACGGAAACACGTTATAGTCCTATTGGACGATGAGATGACACAATGGGTGTTATTCTCTATACCACTTCGTTCGGGGAGAGGTGCACGTGATAATTTTTAGCGTTAATCCCACCCGTTTGATTACATGCAGCTACTCAGTATGTTACACATCTCACGACGGTGATTTAATGGTGACTATTTTTCCTCTTTCGTTCAGCGTGAGATTATGGCACGCATGGTAATTAGCGTTAGTCCCTCCAGCTTGATTGCATGGAAGTTACTCAGTATGCTATGCATCTCACGGAAGGTTAATGTAAATGCTGCAATCATCATTCCTACTGTCACGAATACGAAAATGTCTGGATCCATCTTGTTAGCTCTGTGGGTCTTATTTTCTCGACGAAAGGTCGTCCTGGATTTTCGCATCTTGCGACAAGTGTTGATCGCTGTCATAACGCAAAACACGGTCTGTCGAAATAACGCATGGTATTATGGCTAAGCGATTAATTTATGAAATGAACCCGGTTATTGTGAAATAGTAGCGAGAATGGCGAACGTGCGAACGTTATCGAATTTACCTAAATTGTTCGAGTTTTTACCAAAATAAATAACCCGAAATGGGAAATGGAGACCGCCATCACCGACACGTATTTACTCTTTGCACTGGCAAGGTGACAAGTAATTTTAAACACAATTCATTTAGGCCAGAGTGCTGAATGAGAAACCACCGTGACAGGGCCAGGGCCATAATGAAACCCAACCTCTCTTGTTACCCACCAGGGTAGCCCAAAAGCTCAAATAACCTTTGATGCAATCACTGTTTCACTGAGATTTAGAAAGGGTAGTCTAGTCTACTTTGTGCAATCACCTGGTAGGGAAATAAGAAAGTTCTCCTTCGTTCGATACCGCCAAGGACTGCACTGCTTGGATCCGCCAATCCCTACCCCCCCCCCTACCCTGGTGGAATCGGTAGATAAATTCAATTCCAAACACTTACCATAATGACGTATGGTAGAATAATGGTTACTGTTCCGTACAGTATTCCTCTCCATTCCGATATGGTTCCGTTAACTTGCTGCATTGTCATCGTATGAATGAGAATACTAGGTTGAAATTGATAGGCGAAATATTCGGGAAAAGCAACTGAAAATAACAGCGAAAATCAGCGATAATTCAAAAGTAGATTATTAGAATAAGGCATTCAAAATTTTTTCACGCCTTCTGTTCCCAAGCCAACAGAAGTTTACAGGTAGAATTGTATGTATATGCCATGCCATTGGAAACACAACGTCGAATTTTCCTTTGAATGTCCAATGATTGTAATTGCTCTAATACATAGCGCTTAGGTGAATCTCCACTCACCACCCGGCCAGCGTGTTGTCTAATATATACTCTGGTTGGTAGAGATCGAGGAGCGATTTTAAGTGCGAGGCTGCATGCAAGATGTAGGCCGATAGCATTATTATAATATAGAAGATTTTCAGTGGCGCTTATCACCGCGCGGCGTTTTGCACCACGAACAAGCAGATACATGGATATTAATCGTGATACATGATACATACAGGAATTCTCTGTAAATGCTGTATAACGAAAGTTTACCTGGAGCTAATGATGCAACCAATGATATTGCCCACAAGCAGGCGCACGTGACTATTACTGATCTTGTTTTTCTTCTCATATGTCGAAAAGGCCATTTGATGGCGATAAAGCGTTCGAAGCTCAGAAACGCAAGGTGTAGTAACGAAGCCTGCAATGGCAGTAGGTAACGTACCCAAATACTTGCACCCGTAATAGCTACCTACGCTAGGAGAAGGAGCACAGCCAAGTGTAATGAAACCACGCCGGAAAATTTGTATCGAAGTTAAGCGTTTCTAGAAGTGGTATTCAAAGAAAATGTGATGATGGCGTAGGATAAATATGTGATTGAAGTGAAAGGTAAGCCTTATATTTATTCTCGTTGGTACAGTAGCCGATTTTCAAGAAAACTGACGATCACAGTTTCAAAATACACAATTTTTCTTTGTCTGTCACCTATTGGAGCTCCAATTTAGTTCTAATGCTCGCTGTAGCGAAGTGGCTCTCTTCTCACTCTCTCTAAGGTCTACGGCAATCCCACCTAATCCGTCAAATAATTTCTGTCGGAAATGACTACCACCAAAGAGTATTTTACGCCTTCGTCTTTTCGACAGAAAACTACACCTATACTTACTGTAAGCGAAACTGTCAGCAAGGCTCCCATTGTAACAGCACGGGCTGAGTTTTTATCTTCCGCTGGAAAAAATACCAGGTCTTCCTTCGTGACGTGACTAGCCCATACCAAGTTCGGCAAAACAGAAAACATCAACAGAAATCCAACGATTGCATCCGCCACAGCAAGAGACGCTGTTAAGGGAGAAAACAATCTAGTTTAGTCGTTCTAATCTTAAAGCCTATAGTGAATATTGTAAAACATTCGATTTGGCGGCGGCCAATAGCCTATATATAACATTCCTTAAGGGTATGGAGTCAATTCCCCAGCCACGGTAAACCCCAGTAGATGTCTATAGGCTACTGTATTCCTATTCACACTCATTTTGCTCCTTCAATAAACTAGAGGTTGTTGAAATTGACCGAATGGTCAATTTAAGTCATATTTACTCCACTCGAAATTTGCAAATATTGTTTTATCGTGATAATAAGATAACGGTCTCACACCTGCATATTGTAGATGTACACACAGGCACGCACAATATTAGGCTGCTAAACTGCTGCGAAAGTGTGAAAAACTTTGCCTACCTTTTATGTAGTAATAGTGATTTCGCAGACTTTTATTGATCACAACTAACACAGGAATGAGTACGTTGACTGCTATGATGCTGACACCCAATATTGTTATCACCATTCCAAATACTGTCGCCTTCCCATAGTTGATACAAGACGATATAGAACTATTTGAATCGCAATCTTGTGAATCCATAAAAACAGGATACCCACAAAGCTCCAAATCTAGTTCCGGTCCAACGTAATAATAGTCAGTTTCCTGATATGGTGATACACCAACGAAGTCATTCTGCTGTTCCCACAATATCATTCCGGTTGCTTCACCCCCATAGTCAGAATATGGCGGATATGCGTCAAATTTTGTTTCCAAGTTCCTGAGGGTAGGCCGAGGTGTTGTCGTGTTTGTGAGTTGTATTCCAGTTATTGTGCTACTTGGATTGATCAAGCTGGCATCGGTCATAATAACAATTAACCTAACGTCGCCTGCCACAAACTAATTCCATATTGAAGAATATAGTGGAGCCGATGGCGGACGATCAATAAAGAAGATTTACCCCAAATTTAGCGTCCAGCCTTGGTTTACTGTGAATGTTATAATTCTATATAAACCTTCTATATAAGACTGGACGTTAAACCTGTGATGAATCTTCTTTGCAAAAACTAATTGCAGCAGGAAATAATCATAATTCTTTTTCTAATTGAGCCAGTTAAACAGACTCGTTGCTATGGTTAACATACGCCCGTGGTTCTAACCAGTTTTGTCTCGGTACCCTTTGCGGAATGAAAAAAGTAAAATTTACTGCAAAATCCTCTTGGTGGCTCCTTGGGAAGAAATTTAAAACAACCATTTTCCAAAAAAATTATCTGGTCACCGTGGGCTAACCTTTGAAACCTATCACTAAAATATGTCTATGCTCTCCTTTGCGATTGGATGTAAAATATGTCATATAGCATGGATGTGCGACGCAAAGTCTTTCTCCCAAAATTATTGTCAGTTGGGGACAACCAGCTAATTAATGAAGGGTTGAACATTGCATACTAAGAAAGTAATCTATAGGTAAATAAGATTACATATGCTATATTGAACTGTAAGTGATTCCTAAGGCTGCTACATTAGCTAACAACGGGGTACACGACTGTGCACATACACACATACACACACACTCACACACACAACTGTACAGACTACACGCGTTTTCTAAAGCTGCTGTATTAGCCAACTCCAATTAGCCAGCTCTTGTCTGGAGTTTGTCGTAGGCTAACCACATCAAAGGATATCTATAAGCAAGACAATGACGTAATGTGACGTGAGTGTCGTTTGTTTTCCAGGAAAATTTGCGACGACCCTGGTGTGTTTGTCATATTAAACGTAAATAGTGTGGTTAACAGATCAATAAAAATTAAACTCCTCTGAATCTCTTTCCGGGTCAGGTGACAAAATACTGTCTTGCACGCTGAAAAAAAAAGCACACGAGGACAGAGTCTCTTGTTCATGTCACGTAGGCACACCTGCATAATATGTGATATCCCGGCTATATGCCGTAAAATCTTATATATTCTAAAATATCAGTGACGTCGTCATATTCTTATGATTCTGCTTCGTTTGGGATGGATGTGAGTTTGCTTAACTGCATTACCCTTCGAAGTCCTACTGTAGGCCTATGCCTAACACTGTGGTCTGGAAGGCCTTCATAGTTGCATATAGACTGTGACCTATATATGCGGTGAGTGTTTGGCATTACGCAGTCTGCTCGTTAGACTCATTCTAAACTAATGGGCTGGCCTATTCTCTCTTATGTGCAAAAAATAGGACTACCTGTGTAATGCTGCCTGGATGCGTTGGACGCGGTAAGGTCAAATGGCAGAGCACACTAGGTCTAATCATTACGGTAACATTCTAGGGGAAGATTCGCATTTAAAATACATTTGATACTGGATTCCCACAAATTATTCATTCGGCCAGAGCTGCTTGCCCTTCTGTTTAAATTCAAATTATACCTAGGCTACTTAAAGATAATAATAATGTAACCTAATATATTCTGCATATAGGCCTGTGTATCGTTCGGTCGGTAGGCAGGCCTATAAACAGATCAATTTCCTCCTAACCTTCTGGAAATGCGCATTTACGGAGATGATATGACCTTACGACAGTTAACAACGCCTTCTAGCGACACTATTATTCGACTTGAAAATACACGTCACCTGTGCTGGTAGGTTTGCAGGCTGTTCTTGCAGCCTTGCTATTCGGTAGGTTGTGCTAGATAATCTGCAACAAGGCAACACAGGTTCATGGTCTACATTACGTCATGGCAGGTTACTGGACGTTTATGCGGCCAGCGTTAAGCATCGTAAACCTACTAATCACCGGACTCGCGATGGGAGACCAACTTCGATCATGAATTTTTAGGCTATATACCATATTCTCATAATAGCCTATTCATGTTTTAACGCCATGATCTACGAAAATTTTTCGCTGACTGACTCTGGGACTGGAATAAGCATCCTCTGAACAGCGACGTCTACCTGTATAGGGCAAAACCAACTAGGGAAAAGCAACGACAAAGGCGCGAAAGGACCGACATATCTCATCTAGACCTTACAGCTCGATCGAGTCAGGTGTCACCATTTATCGTAGGGTAAGTTGAGGTGCGTTATCACGACAGAAAAGTCTTCTTCTTGTTTTTTACGATAGCCTATATCTTAGTAGCAATAGTATCTTCCTCACCTAATGTAGCCTATGTTTTGATATGTCCCTCATCTGTTGTGCTCTTGAGCCACCTAGCGAGCTACCACGAAGCTTATTCCTATCTAGTTCCTTGACACTTGTCGCCTCCCGTGATCACTTTCTTCTGCTGCCTGCGAAAAGGTTGTCACATTCTCACATTCATTCGGTTTTATCTTTCGGTCGTCGTAGGGTTGTTTCTACTGGGAAATCGCAGTTGCCACGTAGACTGCAAAAGAAATTCAGCGATGGACAGAAGCAAAGAACACATAGCAGTGGAGAGCGAAGATAGGCCTATTGATGAGGAAGACGAAGTGGATGACTGGGAGGATGTAATAGCAGAATGTGAGCGCAATCAACGTAGTTCTAACAAGCGATTGCGAGGGCGAGGAAAGCAGTTTAAAAAATCCAACGTGAAGTCTCTATTCAAATGTGTCAATTCGTTGAAAGAAGACCACGGTAAACCCCTTTTTGGAGTCAGCTTCAATCACTTTGTTGGGAAAAATGAGCCTCAAATGTTCGCAACTGTAGGAAGCAATCGAGTTACAGTTTATGAATGCTGTGAAAATGGATACATCCGACTGATACAAGCTTATGAAGATCCCGATCACGATGAAAACTTTTACACATGTGCTTGGAGTGTTGATAGTACAACCGGGCATCCATTGCTAGCCTTTGCCGGTTTTCGTGGAGTTGTCCGTGTCATAAACGTTTCAACAAAACAGTGTGCTAAGCATTATCATGGTCACGGTGACGCTGTGAATGAACTAAAGTTTCATCCATCGAAATTGAACATCTTGCTTAGCGCGTCGAAGGATCACTCGCTTCGAATGTGGAATGTGAGAACCGACACGTTAATCTGTATTTTTGGAGGCGTCGAGGGTCATCGAGATGAAGTTCTTAGCTGTGATTTTGATGTTCAAGGCTCAAAAATTGTATCGTGTGGAATGGATCACTCGTTGAAAATTTGGCGTCTTGATCAAAGCATTATTAAACTCGCAATGGAAGCTTCTGAGAATTACGACTCGACGACATGCAAAAAACCATTTCCGACAATCCATGTTCATTATCCATATTTCACTACGAGAGATATCCATCGTAATTACGTCGATTGTGTTAAATGGTACGGCGATTTCCTGCTATCAAAATCATGTGAAAATCATTTGGTTTGTTGGAAACCAGGCTTTGTGGAATCTGATATCGACTCTCTCAAATTATTAGAAAAAACAAACGTTACCATACTGAGTAGATTACAATATCAGCATTGCGAGATTTGGTACATGCGTTTTGCAATGGATCTGAAGCAAAAATATTTGGCTCTTGGAAATCAATACGGTAAAGTGTTTCTGTGGGACTTGGATAAAATAGATAGCTCAAAAGTAAAATGCATTCCCCTTGTCAATATGAGATGTGTAAGCTCCATTCGTCAGACTGCCTTCTCTAGGGAAGGTAATATACTCATCTGTGTTTGTGATGATGCTACAATATGGCGTTGGGACCTTCAAAATTAATTCCGTCAACTAGCCTATTCAGTACTCACCTCTTTGCATGATATTGGTAGAGTAAAAACATATGTGAAACTAGGATTTGCGCACCAATTTTCTGCAGCCAATCTTGGTTACGGTACCAGTAAACGAAGGACCAATCGGATTGTAGACCTTGCGACTTTGTGATACTAAACGGTGGACGTAGCGGATTTCTGCACTCTAAAACTTGTTGGAAAGTCACCAGAACTTGGTCAGGATTTTGCGTTAATACTGTGTGTAACCTTGTCAGTAACTCCTTTGAAATATAATTACAGTCTGCAAATCGTCATTTAGTGTCGGGAATTCCGTTTGGTCCGCCATTTAGTATGACCCGCCAATCTGACTGGTTTAATTATATGCTTCTGTCAGTACTGGTAGGCCTATGCAACATAATTTTGAGAATTATCAATATCATATTTGCAAAACATGTTTGCATAAATACAGACGAGTGCCGGTATATCTCGTCTCAACTGGTAAATAGAAAATCTGGTTCGGGCATAGTAATGCCGGCAGAGATTTTAATAAGTGATTTGAATAATAACTTTAAATTTGGTTTAGTATTCACCTCCTGGCTTGGGCTATGCATCTGCTGTAAAAGCATCTTGTTCAAGTCAATGCAGTTTGTGGTTCTTAATAAGTATGATGCTAAGAGTTGGCATGCTATAACCATTCCGCCTTGCATGCTTGATCGATTCAACAAAGCAAGTAATATTCTGCTCCAGAGTGACCCATTATGGCTTTAAATACCTGTCAAATGCACATATTTTTCTCAAGTTATGAATAGTTAATCAAATACACTGCTGTGTTATATTTCATAGTTCATACCCTGCCGATTTTTTACCAACCAACAGTAAGGTGCTGCCAAATAAAGCTTTTTGCCATTATCATGCCTCTTCATTCACTGCTACTTTTTTACATTTTGTTTCTAGAGTGAACTATTCATGCCTGCAGGTGTTGCAATTATGATATGTATGCCTAGATGAGATAGTCATTATAGTTCTTGCTGATGCAAAGAAGGCAGTTGGACGATTTTGTCTATTCCGGACCGGGAATCTCATTGATATGAACAAAATGAGGAGCAGTGATGCCACCTGGTTCTCCTCTTTGAAGTTTTTGATCGGCCTTCTCTTGGGTGCTAATATGTTATACTTTGTCATGCGATATCGTGAACTTACGAATACAGTGATGGAATTACAAGCTAAGATGGCCGAACAAGAAAAGGTTCGAGTAATTAGAACCACGGAAATCAAAGAAACAGTGGAAAAACCCGTTGATGAGCCTCCCCTGGAATATTCACAGGTAGCAACTTTTTGATAGGGTATAATATGTGTTATATTTGTTACATCGTTACATTCATCATCCCTTTTCTTTCAATGAAAAATGACTTGTGATGATAATTACAATTTGTCCTTAGTCACAGGCGGTAGCTTTTTAATTATCATCCGAAACTGCATTAACAGTCATGTTTATGATTACATATTTGATGACTGTACCGACGTACCTATGCTGGTATGCTCACCCCCCTTTCGGCTGGTTTAGTATACCACTAAAGACACAATTATTATTATGTTATCAATCCATGAAAAATGTAGTTTAATAGTACACTGTTTAATTGTAAAGAAGCAGTATAAAATATCGAGAGGCCTATAGCCGTGTCATTGGCAATGCGATTGATTGATTGGTTAGCCTAGTTAATACCATATGGCGTACTCGTCTCTTCACAGAAAAAGTATTACCCGCTACTATACAATGAGCCTAACAAGTGCAATGATGAACACGGCCAACCACTTCCTATATTCCTGCTTATTGTAGTAAAGTCAACAACTGCTCAGTTTGATAGAAGGAAAGCAATTCGGGTGACTTGGGGCAATGAGACCTTATTCGATGGCCTACCAATGAGACGGTAAATTTCTCGATTTTTTTTTTTTGTCAATTTTAGTTAGAACTACAGTCATTTACAAGGTGTTCACCGAATTTGTATGATGCCAAGGTAGCTAAAGAGGGCGTTTGTGACAATGGCTTGTACCGGTATATACTGTATAGGCTATAATATTAATAATATATATAATATAATAATAATGTTATTAATGTATAACATATAATATATACAACATCTCAAATTGTCATGCATGAAAAAAGAGATTGAAATATTTTCATGCACAAACTCAAGCCCTTAACGGTAGGACTTTTGGTATCTGGCTTTTGCACCGGGATCTCCAAACTTCTTGGCTTCTTTGCATCTTGGATCAGCTATCGTACACAAATACAGTATACATATATAATAAATATATATATTATATACATTATTTGATTATTATATATAAAGGTTTGATGGGCCTTAGGCCTACTCGTGCTTTGGCTGAATTTGAAATTGCTAGTGAACTGGGCAATAGTGAACATCCTTATTTTGTTGTGGACATCATACCTTCCATTAGCCTGACTGTTGCACTGCATTTTTCAGTTGGATGTAAGCATGAGGGAGTGTGTCTATAAATTTTTTAGCTAGGTGAGACAGTTGAAGGGAGTGCGACTATAGAGGCACTGAAGGATATCTGACGAGAAATAGTTGATTCCTCATTCCCGACCCTGGAAGTTTCAAATAGCTGAAGACCGAGTACCACAGTAACCGCACCAACTCTTTTCATGAAAATATCACAAATGTCCGAATTTTGTAATGGAGTCACCAACTCACCATTCTATTTTCTCTTTCGCACCCCCTTTTTAAAGTGCATCTGAAGGGGATTCATTGGTGTCTAGACCAAAAATTCCCCCATCAGCCTTATGAATTGTCCAGTATTGCTACACTGACTATCTTGTTGTGAATATTCAAAATTCAGTTTATCTATTAGCATTCTTTCATAGAGTTGACATCTTTTACTTCACTTTATTAGGGTACGGAATGTGCACATTAGCAATTACCTTTGAGTATCAAAACAGTGTTTAAGCAGCAGTATGTGTAGAGTGAAGAATGAACTCAATTTTTCTATTTTGCTGCTACCAGGATCTAGTTTTGTTTATTCACTAAATTTTAGTCAAATAGCCTAACACAATAAGATTTTCTCTCCTGCACCGTACTGTACAATTTCTGTTATTTAAATTTTCCACCCAAACAAACTGCTGGCATAGATAAAATTCATCATGCAAAAAGGATAATTTATGTGATTCTGTGAGGTACTACTGTACTTCTTCCACCAGATCAGTAGATCTATTATATTAACAAATTTTGAAGTTGGGTAGTCTATGTATATAAATGTTTTCATTTCTGTATATTGTGTGGCTCAGATGGCAATGCTTATTAAAACAGTAAATTGAGTACCGCCACCGGTACTGAGTAACAAAAACTCACGTGTGAGTGTGACACCATGAAGGGTGCCATGTATTATTTCCCTCTACACTAACGTGCTCAGTGCTGTAGCCTACACAAAATTGGCTCTGCACCATTGTGTTGTAGCTTGAAACACAAAATTGAGTTAATTGTCTCTCATAGAAAGTCCTATTCGGGTTTGTGAATTCATCAGTTCATGTTGACGAGACCACGAAATATCCGTGGGTAAATTGCTACCGGGCTCAACAAAACAAACATGTCAGGCGATCCTAAATCTCGGAAGAAACAACAACCATTTTGTGGTTCGGTAGAGCGAACAATTTGCTGAGAGAAGTATACTACCTTACTAGTTACTACCTACTGGTACTAGGTAAGAGGATTCAGCGTGCTGAGTATCAACTGCAATTTCACAGCACAAAAGGCCCCACAACAAATAAGTTTCTGCATCCATGAACAAAACCTTATTTATTCAACATTTAATCAGTCAGCTCACACAAGGTGCCAGGTTAGAGGCTACGTGGGTTCCAGCTTGTGCTCATTTTCATGTAGTCTGATAATGTCGTGCACTACTAAACACCACGCTTACGCTTTGGTGTCTGATAATGTCGTGCACTACTAAACAACACGCTTACCCTTTGGTACACACATGAGATTTAGAAGTAGGCCAGAAAAACCTCAATTTTTCTGAAGTAAAGCGATTACTATGGTAGGCTATAATTATGTTCATGAATTCTGAACCTTGATATTATTATTGTTTAGTTTGACGTATTTCGTCTTTTAGCCAATGGCAGGCGATCAATTTCATAAAAATTGTGGAATTGGGGACCATGGATATAACTCTCAGGCTCATAAAAATGGTTATAAGTTGAAAGGTTTAGGAGCACTATTCATTGATTTCTAGAAATTTTTACGAAAAATAGTGGAGCCGATGCCGGACGATTCAAATAAGAATAAATCGTTAAATCTGTGGTGACTTATTATAGAAATTTTTAGAAATTCCTGGCACTATTTTTCATGATGAACCATATGTGTTGCAGTGAGTGTATACCTATATCTCTTCCCATTGCAGAATATTCCTTCTCGCCAAACATAACGACCAAAAGAAGGAGGCGCTGCTGGAGATTGAGCACCAAGAATATCATGACATCATCCAGGGTGACTTCCAAGATTCATTTAGAAATTTAACTGTGAAGGATATCATGTTTATGCGATGGCTAACTAATTACTGCCCGCAAGCCAAGTATATTTTCAAGGTGAGATTCAGCTTGCATCCAAACTAGGGATGGACACATTGAATTAAAAATATTCCGAATACGACAGTACAAAGGTTCGAATCAAGTTAAAAACAATTTCAAATTAGGATCTGTAGTGCCACCGAGTGTTTGACAACATTTCTGTTGGCAGCTAAATGGACTTCAATTATTGTATTTCATATGATCTGTGACAAAACAGTTCTAGAAAATCATGGCTCAATTTGAAATGAACAGCACTGGATGGCAGAATTTCTAGTTGTGTTTAAATGACCCTCGCTCAATAGCGTAAAACTGTAGAGGTGGTGATTCAATAATTCGGTTTGATTCGTATTCGTAATCACAAATATTTTGATTTGTCCATCCCTAATCAACATGGAATTGATTGCCTCTCGGTAGGCTATCAGACGTTGACCATGAGGATTTAGGTAGGCCTAGGCCACTAATTCCCTGATGCCAGTAGTTTGGGGTCATATTGGTTAGAGATTAGTGTCAGGTGTTATTGTGGATGCAAATTTTCAATTGATATCAAGCCTTCTCAATGGTTTCAAGGCCACACTGTCTTGTGGAAATATTTCAATTGAAATTGTGTCGGCTCCACACAGTCTAACACTTGGCTCTGTTGATGTCCTTATCTCAAGTCCTAATTGCTTCCAAGTGTTTGCTCATGGTCATTATGTCTTGATCTTATTAAATATATTATACAGAATGATTGATTTAATAAACATTCTTGAGGAAAGAATCTTTCCCAACACCCATGCTCCTAGTTCAGATGTGTTTCATTATTAATTTCTAAGTATCGTGATAAATGCGTTGTAGCACGACTGCCTATTCTGTTCCAGTGTATTCAGCCACACAAAAGACCAGGATGTTGAGTAATCGTGCCTAAGTAAATATTCACTTTTTGTATGTAAAAATCTTAGCTGATCTAAGATGTTAAAGATGGTAGGATACGTGACATTCTGTTGAAGTCATATTCATGAGGCATTTTATAGTTAAATTTGGACCACCCTTGCTGTCCTGATCAGGGCTGGGCAAAGTCGATTAGCAGCAGATACCGAATCGCGTACCAACTAGACCCCAACAACACTCCTGCCCTGGAATCTAACGACTGTTGATGATAAAAATGATCATTTATATCATCAACAGTCTGCAACTTAGGCAAATGTAACAGCTGCAAACAGCCTGTTGCTTTGAATGATTATTGGCAACTGACGCAGACTGTTTTAACATTTGGGCATCTCAGCACCTCACTTCCACAATGAAACATGTAAAACATTCAGGGATTGTTATGGTATATATGCGTAATTTGAAAAAAAGCAAATTGTTATTCAATTTGAATTAGTCAAATTCGAGTGCGAACGTCATTGGTTTCTCCAAGTTGGTGTCATACGTCCATAGCCTACTTGGTAAAATGGTTAATAAGAATAAATTATTGAAATCGACGGTCTTGACTGCTGGCTTTTATTGGTGGTGTAAATGCGTGTTCATTATTTTTTCACCTCCAGGGAGATGATGATGTCTTTGTAAATGTTCAAAATATTGTGGATTTTCTTCTATCGCTATCTCCCGAGAAAGGAAAAAATCTCTTCACAGGGAGTGTATTGTATCCCTCTCCCAGGATAAAAGACCCGAAAAGCAAGTATTACGTGCCAAGTAAGCTGTGGCCTGAGAAATATTACCCGCCTTACGTATCAGGTGGAGGATTTCTCATGTCATCGGTCGTTGCAAAGAAAATTTTCGAGGTGAGATGTTCCTTGACAGCATTGGAAGTTACTACTTCTGCCTTTGCGCCATCACCATTGTCGCATTTAGTAGATGCTTTTGCCCTTGAGGCAAACCAATGCAACCTTATTTTTTAGATACCCTAGTCTGTTAGTCCTGAGCAATCTCGCCTGTCTATAATGCCTTACGTTATTATATTGGACATTTATTGTAAATTACCCATGAAATTTCCATTCTCATGGAGATTGCCAAACAATCCAACATATCCATAGTCCAAGTACCGTTAAGCCGTTGCTTAAGATATCGACTATAATAAGTTGGCCCATATATCAATATGGATCCTTAACTTCTCAATATTCAATTGTGACTTTTTCTACCTGATACCTGACTGTGGCGAAGTTGCTAGGCATCAGCATTCAGTCATATCAAAATTGGACCTCACAACAGTCACAACCGGTTTTTCACTCTATTTTAAAGAAATATCGCTAATTATGAAAACCCAGCACCTTCATCTGGTGAAAATGGATAAGGGATGGACAAAAATGATGGAATGGTCTACAAAATCCATCACCTATGGAAGGCCGTTTTCGAATATTTTCATGTTCAAATATGATTTTAATGATACTTTTTGCATTGAACTGAATATTGTATGTAGAAATTCGAATAATTAAGTGTATCCGGATAATTTTGCACGTGATTTAGGTCAAATCGAAAATTCCTAACCAAACACCGCAACATTATTTTATCTCTTGCACCAATGTCACAATGCCTACTATAGGTTGCCATTTCATTCCATCGCCCCACCGCATGGGGGGTCGGCCAGTGGAAATTGACCTCTTGCGTCATCTTGCTAATGCCATTCAATGTATCCCTTCGAAAATAGGACAGATGAGCTTTGCGCGTATATTCTGTTGGGAAGAATTTGTATCTGGATTGAATCATACAAGAGCTTCTCTTTGGGCATGATAATTCGAACCCTCAAATATGTAGGCTATCCAGCGGTTTGCGTCAGATCGGATCAGCCAATATCCCGATGATCCGAATATTCGATTTGAAACACCCAGCCCTGCGTCACATTTATATTTTTTCTTCCAGGTGTCAAAAGTTACTCCAATCATACCAATCGATGATGCGTTTTTGGGGGTTTGCTTACGTAAATTGAATATGAAACCTCAAAACCACAAAGGCTTTAAAAGCTGGGGAGTAAACAGACCAAAGGACATCTGCATCTATCGAGAAATCATGACACTCCATAAATTAAGTAGTGACGATTTGGTGTTAATGTGGAACAAATTGAGATCTTCAAATTTCACGGATTGTGCTACAAATGTTGTCGCTGCTATGACCGATAAAGTTAAAACTATCAGTCAACCTCCAAAAACGTAATTGTGATGCCGATTGCTTGTGAGAAATTTTATCTGCTGTGGAGTTTCTGTAATTCAAGGCTGTTCCAATACTACCGCGTTTGATGCACATACTGTTGCTGCAATTAGTTTGGTATGTATTTACAAAAACAATGAGGTCACTTGCAATGAATGCATTTCTTGTCGTGGTGAAACATTTCGTGATATCTACGAACTACGACCACGGTTTCTGTGATGAATCGGGCTTCGTAAGTACTGTCACTGTCATTTCCAGCCACAAGTTGTGTTGCACGTTCGTAAATGTAAATGCAGAACGGATCACAGGCAAAATATATTCAAGTCCTTACCTACTTTCCTTTTGTCTTTGACGATTTACCAGATAACGCCCTAAATTTCTAACGGTTTTTGTGAGTCCAACTACCTTACTCTGTATATTCTCTGTGGGACTGCAGACCCTGCATGCGTCTCCAATTATATGAACTAGACAAATTCTCATGTCAAACCTACAGGTAGGTGGTTGCTGAAATCAGGCCTAACCACCGGTGAGCCCAGGCCCTTACACAGCGAGTACTGCGGCCTAGGAATTTCTGCACCACGTAACATGCTTTCCAGTCGTCATCTTATGGATATGATAGAGCTGTGTGTTGCTTATATTCGATGGTTAAAAGTACAAAAGTAATACAAATTTCTACTCCAAATTTGGATTATTGAAGTTTCATCGGTAGCAGTGAAGTCTGTTTTGTATTTCTCCATGTATAACATTTATTTAACCATTAATTCTCTGGTGTGGCGGCAGGTCGTAATGAAATAAGTTGTTTGAGATTGCGTTATGATGTTGACAATCAATCAGATAGTATTGACTATATTACCTTTCCCCGCATGTAAACCCTTGTGTTAACACACGTCCTGTAGTGGCTCAGTCTGTAGTCAACTGACCTCATATGCCCTCGTTATATATTTGTATTGTTCTTGAAGTGCTGCATAATAATGTAAATGCATTGTGGTTGCAGAGTCAGGAGGCTCTCAAAGGAAAATGGTTATTCTCTGTATGCATCAATTTATTAACGGTTCCCATATGTAGGCTAATGCAAGTGGTTTTACATATTTTCACGGTAACACTATTACCCGTTTTGCAATTGAGTCTCTTGCATGCAGTTTGAGACTGAGTTCTACTATGGAGGCTGACTTTGTGTCGTAGCACTCGTAGGCCAATTATTTTAATGGACAAGTGCAAGTTGGTTTCCCATATCTTTTGTTTTGTGTGATGATTGATTGCGACTGAGTCGATAGGTTTATGTCTCTATTGCTTTTCTTCCTTTTGGGTTGCCACAGCAAAGATACCTGCACATGAGTTCCGGCTGTGGTTGTTCCGGCCCTTCCTGCCCAAACTTCCCGTTTGGCTGGCCTTGGAACTGACCCGGGGGGTTGAGCGTTTCGCCCTTGATTAAACAATTTAATATACGCCCATTACACACACGAAAACATTGACAAAATGCAGACGGGGCAGTGTAGACAAGCTGCACGTTATAGCCCATTGCGCTGGCAGTCTAGCCGTGAGCTTTTAAAGCCATCGCTCAGACATGGTCGGCAATGGACCCTGAAACACAGCGGTTTTGTGGTCGACTCAGACTGCACCGTGAAGCCTGTAGGACTGCTCAAGTACCCGTGCCCTTATATAAGTATATAAAGAATATATATCCACTGTTTATGTTAAGTAGTGACAAGAAACATGCAGAGTTGTGGACTTTAAGGTCTGAAAGTATTACCGGTAACTATATGTAGGTTTTCTTTTGTGATTCTGCATTTATGCATGTTATCTTGTTGACTCTTGCGTATTGGAAAGAATTTTGTGATAGTACGAACAGTCGGCCCGGTGATTATTTACAAATTTACATTCTACTGTTGACATATTCTTTATTACTCAAATTTTGGATACGACTCGACAATATTGTGTCTGTCTGTTATTAAAATATCATTCTTTGATCTCGAAACTGACTATTGGTCCTGGACCTGGAGTAAATTTCTATAAAAATGTAATCTAATCGTATGTAGTATGAATTATTTTTACACTGTTACCTATTAGACCATTATATATATTAGGCTGCTTGCATAGTCACGTCTGTCACTAAATTTTTTTTCGGTAGAAGTTTAAAAGCTCAAATAAATGCAGTGCCTTGCCGGCGGTATGTTACACAATCGTTCCTTTAGACCTATAGTTATACCTGCGAAATTAGCTGTATGTCTAACCGTCTAACGGTGCTCTTACCATCTCAAGGGGGTACACGAGCATGAGAGAATATGGATGGTCCGTGAACTCTGTCGATATTAGGGATTCGTCATGCGCCTTTGGTACGGCAAGGCCCAGCACCCGAAATAGCCAGAATCATCATCCTGTGACCTGCGCTGTGTTGACCAATTTGCTCGGGAATGACTGAAACAATAAATCTGTCTGTGGCAACATTATTTTCTATGGTGGTAAGCTTACGATTCCGGTTTCTACTTATATCCGGGAGATAGCGAACCCGGGCAGACTGTCCCGAAGTTTTGCACGGGACTACAGGAGGCAGACGAGGCGGGACGGTGCTTGGTGAAGAAGTGAGGAGTCAGCGGTATTTGCATAGGTAACTGGGTACCAGATTAGTGGACACGAGGGGGAATCAGCGTAACGTTTGTTCGGTTATTGCGAATTGCTTTCATTTACGCTTTCCAAGGTCGTATTTCTCAGATTTTGATTAACTTGTCATGTCTTTAACTAAAACGGTACCGGTTTTGTTTACGCGCTTGAGGCTTCTCGGCCTATACCGTTGTTCTCGCATGTCATCAACATCCGGACCCTCGAACGGTGATACAAGAAGTGATATTAAAACAATAAAGTACCCTCAATATTCACCCAAAGACAGCAACGAAAGCCTAGTCAAGAAACGTGCAAGGTTAACGTGGCAGAGCAGAAAACGGGGTATAAAAGAGAACTGTCTTATATTTGGAACTTTTGCCGATGAGCACTTGGCATCTTTCACTTCAACCCAGCTTGACTTGTATGATAATCTACTGAACAGATCGGATAATGAATGGGATCTGTATTATTGGATGACAGGCTCCGAGAGAGTTCCTGAAATGTTTGATAATGAAGTGATGAATCTTCTGAAGAACCATTGCAAGAATGAAGGAAAACAAGAACGTTTTGAACAACCAACCTTGAAATATCAACCTGTAAATGAAAGCTGATCACAGCATTATGAGCGGATGTGTGTGTCTGACTTGAGATTAGCGAGATCCCGTATTTCACCAATTCGTATCGTTGCCATCTCTTTCATTAAGTGTGCACAGCCTTAGCTAAGGACGACCACCTTGATGTTTCTTTTGTTTGAAATATGTTTCTACCTTCCTGCTTCTTACAATCCAGGGTGATTAGGGTGGCCTATAACCCTATAACGCTGCGAATGGCACACAGTTATTTGGAGATTTCCATCAAAATGCCCACTTTCCAAGTTGAATATATATTGTATATTACGAGTGCATCAATAAGTTTAATGTATCTTTGCTTCTACTGTGACGTGGTTCATACTATATTTACATCTTTGAGAGCACCCTTTATAATATGTTTAGGACATTGTTCATATGTAAATTAGATACAACCATGGAAAACATTGTTCCTTTTGGCAGATCTGCCAACACTATTGACCTGCCAGTTCAATTTAAATCTGCACTACAAAGTGAGGATAGCCTTCCCAATTATTATCTAGAAATTTCTCTCACGCTGACTCCTGTATTGTGACAGCCAGTACTTTTATAAATTACATACTGAGGCCTCTAATAAATGTTTCAATACCTCGACGAAGAAATTTCCAGTCCTTCTGAATCTGAGGATACACCGCCGTCAGCCAAGAAAAGTAAGAGAATAATTGCAAAAGTGGTTCATCTTAGAGAAAAGCTGCAAAAAGAGGATAAGGTTAGGTTGTCTCTATTGAAATAATTTTGCGTCGAATGGTTTAATATTAATTACCAGTACTACATTTCATCTAGACATCATCAGAAGAGGAATTAGGGCCTGTTCAACCAGAGCCATTGCAGTTACCAGACAAGAAGTGAGTATGTCCGAATCTAGTGCCAGTCACAGACAGTTTAAATGGGTACCGGTATATATATATATATCATCTAGCTTTCCCAATTAATAAACCTTACATTACCGTCAATATCTTGTGTGTTTCAGGGTTGCAAATCTGAAAACTGAAGTAGGCCTACCTAGCATTACATTTGGTAATAAGATACAAGTTGAAGAAATTAAGCTGCGAAATATCCAACTATTAGAAAAGCGGGTATGATGTTCTATTGCACAGTTTTCATAGATATGAGACAACTTGTTTGCTGTTATTTACCTCAATCTTATATTAGAATTGCTGTAAATGCATATTCCGCTTTGTCGACGCCGGTGCATATCATGATTGTATTTATTCTACATCGAAGTCTCAGATACTCATATGACATGCATGGTCTGAATAACCTTCCCACGTTCCCAGTTAATAGCCTGGTTATGCGACATGATGGAAATCTCTGGAAGACTTGTTACATTTCAGACCACTCTCCAAAGAAGTCTTGAGAAGGCGGTACGGGAAAAGAACTTTGAACTCGCAGACAGTGTAAACGACTGTATTTGCACCAACGAATCAGCGATTAAGTTGAATCAAGGAGTCATAGAGGAAGACTACAGGAATAAACTTAGAGAAAAGGAGGAATTGAAAGTAAAGCGGAAAAGAAAAAAGCTCGGCTGGGTGTAAGTGTTGGTATGACCCTGCCATTAAGCATTTCTATAGTTCTGTTTTCACTTGTTGGAGCCCTCAGTTTTATCTTGTTGTCAATCTCTGACACTGATCCTACTGGGTTGGTAACGCAATGATCAATGCAATGGCCGCAGAATCCAAAAGGCTAGATTCTAAAGCCCAGCCACGACGTCACATGTGCTAAAATTTGTATCCCCAGCATGGCATGCGCATGCACAGTCGGTATAGCTGGCACACCACCAACGCCCATTAACTAGATAGCACTAATGTATGCAGGTGATGGTACAACTTAATTCCTTGGTCTGATAATACGGTTAGCCCACCTTTGGTTAGGGATCTAGGTGTGATTTTTGTTAGGCCAGATATACACTTGATCTGTGTGGAGTGTGTGCTATCCTCATCCTGCAGAATATTTCCAGTATGCTTTGTCTACAACTGATATAGTGTTGGTCAGGTGGTCACCTCGCAGTGACCATTTCAAAGATGTTACTTTGAGCATAGTAGTTACTGTACCTGCTCTTTCTTTACAGATTTGAAACCAAGAAAAAGTGGGAGACCAAAGCTAATATGTAAAAATGTCCTCTGGGGCTCATCTTGTTCTGTCAAAATCTTACGTTGCAATAGGATCTAAGGATGCATTGAAAGTGTTTTCATTACAAAATGGAACTGTTTTGTTCTACTATCACCACCAGTTCGATAAGACAAGCATGGATGGAAATGACAGACCACTCGAGAATAAAATGGAAAATCTCTGTGTAGCCAACGACGAAAAACACATTGCAATAATATATTCTGATAAGAAGGTGATCATTGTCGACTCAACTACATGGTCTATTGTGCGGACGGTGGCAGTTAATCGACGGCCTACTGCTGTCACATTTCAACCTGACAATAATCAAATCCTTGTGGCTGATAAGTCAGGTGGACTGTATAAATATGATGTGACACATAATTCATCTGATCACTATGATGCAGAAGCTAAAATAACATTGGAAGAATGTGACGAGCAAGCCGATGCGTTTCCTCCGATTCTAGCCCATGTATCAATGCTGTTAGATGTTAAGACAGATGAGAAGTATATCTACACTGCTGATCGCGACGAGAAGATTCGAGTCAGCGAATTGAAACATCCATATATCATCGAAAGCTACTGTTTGGGACATACAGATTTTGTTTGTGGAATCCAACCGCTTCGTGTTGCGGGCGAACCGTTACTATTATCTGTTTCCGGTGACTGTACTGTACGGTTGTGGGATGTATTGTCTGGAAAAGAAGTCATGGGCTTGAAAGTTTCATCGGTGATTTCAATTGATGATAGTGATCATCTCCAGAAACTAGTACCTTCCATTTTAAGTGTCACAGACGACTGTCAGCGTTTTTTGTTGTCTTTTAATCAAAATGCGTGTCCATATGTTGCTGTTTTTCAGCTTGATTTGGCATCCAGGCGGTTTGCGTTCCAAGACTGTTTCAAAGCAACTGGTTGCAAAATGATATGTGATGCGACATTTTCCTCGACCAATCATATTTACGTGCTGTCCACATCAACAGTTACTGAAAAATTGAATTTGCAGCTCTATACATGTATTTCAGATGTTTGGAAGTTTATTGACGATTGTAGTACTGTCAATCGCATAGCTTCAGAGTTGAAATGTTTCCCTGTTGATGGGACTGACGAATGGGAACTGTTATACAAAGCTAAAGGAGATGGACAAGCGTATGATTCATATTTTAAGAGAAAAGCAGAACGACTTCTTGCAAAGAGTGGGCGTAAGGGTGCTGATGCTCAGACAAAGCGAGCGAAGGTGTCTGCATAATGACGTTTCCTATTGATAATTGCGTTTTAATTCGAAATCTTATGGTGCGTACTTTGGGTATTTGAAATACATTTGGAGGATTCTTTTTGTTGCTTTCGTTTCGCGGTTAGTACAGCAGGCCAATGCTAATTGTAGCCTACGCGATTGCTGTTTCGAAGCACAGCCCCATGTCGCAACCACAATCATCCGGTGATCCGGACAAAACCCGTATAAGCATTTGACCATAGAAAACTATGATTAGACGCCGCATTATATCTAACCACTAGGCCGTCTGTAGTCGCGACCTTTTCTATTTTCGTGAATCCGTCGAATTGACCGCGCCGTTTTCACTGTTGGTTTTGGAATGGTGTGTTTCTTGCTATCATCATTATTTGTGTTTAGCAAGTGAGCGCTGAAGACTATCCTCGACCCGTTCGACGTCATTGGCCTAGTAAGCCTTTCTCTCGGGTAAAATATTTGGGAATTCTATGCGCATTCGAGGCGAACTCCTCCTGGTGAGCAGGGGCGCTTAACTTCGCCTTGCAAATGTCTACCAATAAATACACTGCTTAGATTAGCCTGTAAGTATATTAGATTAGTCTAGTTAGTATATTAGATTAGCCTAGTTAGTATATTAGATTCCTAGTTCATACCGAGGAATCATCAGAATAAGGCCGTATAGACCGCCATAGACCGTGTAGACCTCGATTCTGGTCGTTTGCTATTTTCATCAGCGGTAGGTCATTTATGCACAGGCACAAAGTGTATTTCGCATGTTCTTCGCACGCCGTACCGTTATAGCCTATCTCCAGCCCTATCAGTTTCGCGCATAAATATAATCACTAATGGGAGAACAACGCGAACCCGCGTATAGGCACGGCTTACTCCACTGCTGTGAAGTCAGGCCTACAGAAATTGAAACGCACTGGTGCGTTTATGCTTGAAAGAGAAATTGATGTTTTGTTAACTACAGTATGTTAAAGAGGTGAGGTAATGCTATACACGGCGGGAGTACGTTGATGAACACTTAAGGTTTTCAGGTGAAGAGTAGAGGCTATAAAGCTCAAGCTAGTTTATAGGCTATAAACAGCCGAATTACGCGATCCAGGGGCAGATCTACAGCTGCTTTCGTTACGCTACGCGCGTTAGCTTCATACCTATTTTGTGACATAAGCCAGAACTAGAGTTACGTCCGAGATGTTAGCTGGGGCGTGAACCACTTCTAAAAATAATGATACGATGTGAATCGCAGGGTGTAGGCCGATGAAGTCGTAGTTATGTGCTGGGCTGTTTGATACATATGCTACATTAACAATATTTTTTGCAGAATATAATATATAGGCTTGGTAGGTTTATCAGTGAATTTTCAATCCAATATGGAATTCTCAAGAAAATTTAATACTTCGAATCCCGTGAGGTGGTCATTGCTAGTTGCAACGTTTTTATCATTTGTGCCTGGTTTTGTCGCGTTTTGTATATTGATATCAGCAGTGGTCTTGCCGAATTGGGTTGAAAACATTGACGCTACTGAAAACAATCTCCAAGTAAGTATGTAGACCCATGGCCTACTTTAGAGTAGGCCCTGGTAGGCCTTCTAAGCATGGGACATGCTTTATTTATAGATTATTAGCCTATATGTTGTTTTCGGTGTGATCTATTCCACGGCTTAGCGCAATCGTCGCCATCTATGATTAAACTTACCGTTAACGTTCCCTTATACTTATAGACTCCCTGTCAAGTTTTTGAACATGACTTGGTGGCACAATTTGTACCATCGCTATATAAGGAAATGCGATGAAGGAGGTTCCACAAAACGCTGGCTGGCGTTTGCCGTCTACTGTAAACCTTTCGTTCTTCTTCAGTGGTGGAAACCACTGCTGAATATATTTTCTATGTAGGCTAACCTTCAACGGCAGAAACGGCTTGGTCAAGTTGCATTATCCAATCGACTAGTTAAATCAGACATGGGCCCGCCAGGCGTTTGCATTTACTCTAGCCCGCATGGGGTCAGCAAATATGCTGAATTGATTCAAAGATATCGCATTTCATTTTGTAGCCTAGTAGTAGTAGATGAGGACGTATAGCGGCGACGGCAATGAAAACGCGTACAAAGGGTTGCACATGTTCGCTCATCGACACCCTTCATCTTCCCCTCGCTTCTCCCGACCCGTTCAGCTGCCCTTTTCTGTATATACTGTGGCCACATGGAAAAGTAATTTACCAAATAGCCAATGCCTAATTGCGCTAATTACTCACCGAGAGAATGCCCCTGTTGTAATCATTGCTCTTTGTATACATGGCCTGTAGGCCTACAGTCTCCGGTCTCTATATAAACTCTATAGCCTATACGCAGCATGCATTGTTGCAATGGTTCATACCAGATGAACTATAGCTATGTCATTATAGTATACGTTAGGCTACATAGTACGCCTATAAACATTTGTACATTTAGCCATATATACATTTTCTGTCGTTATTGGATTCGGCCATGTAGTGGTCTGAATACTATACAATCGTACGGCGGAAAACAACCCTGGAAAACTTTCTTTGCCTACTCCTCAAGAAGAGCTGAACGTAGAAAGGTCATATTTCGCATATAATATCAGTGCAACCACGAAATATTTTTATGTAAATTTCAGGTTTCTTGCTTCGTCACTTTTTGAGCGATATACATTTTATATCGATATCCACCCGTCAATCAAATGACGTCATATATAGACACAGTGACTGTGCACATTCACAGTGACTGCAACAGTCACCACTCGATCTCCGGCGTTAACTCGCGTCTGAACTGTACGTTAAATCTGTGGTGAATTATTATATTTATTACTTAGAGATCATAGCATTCTCCTTTCGATGAAAGGGATGTAAACCCTATAACTAAAGTCAACAAAGGTACAACAACTTGTGGTTTCGGACAAATCGCGAGTATCTATCCCGCATATCCCTTTTGTGGAATGCATGTCACCTGCGAAATAATAAACTGAATTTGTCTACATCAAATATATCGCCATACAATAGTATAGTATAAAAAAGTTAGGCTGAATCCTGTGAATTTGTTTCTGCGAATTTAGTTTCGGTTTGAATTGAAAGTAAATAGCATTTATCAAATCTGATTCTTTTCATCTAGATGACATCCTTTGGTCTTTTTTACGTTCGACGAGTTCATGTATCTATCTCAGCCGGTAATACAGACGAAGAGATTACGTATCGAACTAGAGAAGAGGAGGCGACTCGCGCAATAAGTAGGATCTGTTTTGTATCGCCATGTAAGGAACAGATGGTGAATGACACACGTCTTTTCTCCGTAGGCATTGATCCACTGGAACAAGCGACCCGTGCTTTGGTCATTATTGCAATAATTGCACTTGTACCGGGAATCGTAGCTGCCATCTACTACGGGTTAAGGCGGAACGCGAGAAAGTACAGCTCCATGATACCAGGCGGGATCTTTCTATTTGCAGGTGAAAATGTTTATCACTTTGCCGTTGCAGTGATGAGTCAAAATTGATATCCGTCGCAGACTTAGCGCGCTGGACGGGCCTTCAAATTTCACCTGACCATTAAAACTGTAACATCTGCCAAGAGCACACAAGGCTGAACCGTCCTGTGGGATGAGGCTGACTGTGGCTTGCTTTGAACACGGGTATCTATACACTATACTGCCAGTCTACAGCACTGTCGTCGAGTTGCGACGAGCACGTGCCTTCGAATCATGCTTCTAAGAACCATCCTCATTCAAAGCTATACTGTATCTATTTCTATATACTGTATGTATATATGGATTGTACGCAAGTTTTCAATATTTATCCTTTCAGGCGTATGCGCCCTGTGTGGCATGTCGTGTTATTCGGCGTACCTAACCAGGCAGATCTCAGAAGCACTTGCATTAGACGTCGACGGATACGACAGAGTGGAAGGTGGATTGGCGTTCGTCCTTGGATGGTTCGGAACTGGTGTCGCATTAATTGCCGCGATTATTGCTTGCACGTCTTATGCAATCAATTGAGTGTTCTATTTTGATCTAATGCAGTTAGGCTTATGTCTTGTGGGATTGTGGCGTTTTGCCTTTCTAAAATATTAGAGATTATATATTCCGTTTCCGACACTCTACACCGTAATTTTTGTACAAAGACAACGTCGTGACAAAAGCTGTCTGATATTCTGCACCGCTGCTATTGCCCACAACCAATGAACGGTCTACACTGTAGACTCCACAGCCAAATAACTACTTTGCTGCAGGGTGGTGAGCAAGGCGATCTTGGTGCGAGCCTTGGTGGTGAGCGAATAAAATCGATCCAAGCCTCAAAATCCTCCCGACTACGAGGCCTGATTGTTCTCGGACTTTAGATTAGAATGAACGTTTGTAGGCTACAGCCGAATTTAAGCATAAAGAAACATTACAAATGCGGTCCGAATTGGCCATTCTGGAGTCAAATATTGGTACGCATATATATGTATCTCAATTGAGGCAGATTATGAAACTCTGCATAAGGCTTTTGCCATGAAAATCCATAGTAACTATATATATTCAATTCAACTCCGAATAAAGATCTAGTTGCAGTGAGATATGAGAAACGATTCTCACTATACTGGAACTAGGACTGTCATCAATGTGTAATACCCGTGTTACCGAAAGACTGAAGTTAACGGAAGTGATGCCTTTGCGTAGGCTTTCTCGCCAGTTTCTCTTGTCGGGGTCGTTTTATGCCAGCCAACTGTTGGAAGGGCAAGACTTACTCTGAAGGTTTCTCTGGTGGAAGCAACTTATCAAGTTATGTTTACATGGTTTACTATGTAGGCCTACAATATGCTTGCGAGACACATTTGCGAAATAAAGTATCTTTCTTTGTTTTTCCGTGCAGCTTTTTTAGTATTTAGTGGACATTTTCATATGAATGTGACTAATTGTAAGCGTTTGACAGCATAGCATAATATACTAGCTGGTTATCCCGGTTTCACTCGGGGGGTACAACATAAGACGTTGTAGCACTACGCGAAAAATGCGACCTCCATTTAATCGTGGGTGAGACGCTTCCCTCTCTTTTCTTGACGAAGAAAAATGGCTCCTCAGTTCACTTCTCATATGCCTTATCTAAACCCGTATGAAATATATTTAAGACGCCGAACCAAAGGACAGGACGTTGTAGCCAGGCTACCTTACGTAACTAGGGGCGGCATTATGAACACTCCTCGCAAACGTTAACGACTCGACGTTACGTGAACGTTTTGACGCATTCTCTCGGATTTGCGTAAGATGTCTACGAGTTGTTTACGAGGTTACTTCGTAATACCAGAATCCTTACCGAGTTCCTCGCTCGGTAGCGAAACGGCTAGCGAGCACGTTAACTTAACGAGCGAGGAAAAGTTCATAATGCTGCCCCCACAAGTGATGAAGAAATTCTTCCGCTAGATGACAGAAGCGATCTAAAAGGTACATCTCTTACGAAATACACCCTGGAAGCACTAAAAACCATCTGGTCGCATGCATAATAACGTCCTTCCCTACATCCCTGTAAAATCTGAAGGCGATAGCTTCAGTAATAAAAAAGTTGATTCGTGCACAGACAGATGACATGCATACATACATATACATACGCACATACATAGGCCTACATACATACATACATAGTTAAATACATACCTACATACAGACAAACAGACTCTTTTATTTATATAGATTGCAACTTTACTGTTGTCAAGTTGTCCAACACCAAAGACCGTAGTTACCACAGTACGAGATCGAGGTATTACATGGCGATAAGAATACTCGTGGTGACAACATGTGCATCGTCATCGCTCTTTTCTCAACACAGTGTATTATACCTTCTCATCATGTGATTGAGCTCCGACCCACTAAGCAATATGGTTAACCATGGCCTACTCTAAAGTAGGCCATAGGTTAACTTATTTGCGCTAATAGTTCACTCCCTAAATTACTTGTGATATAAAGTATATACACTTCTACAAATATACATTTAGTGGTCAACGCAGGATTATTATTGATCATCACTGTAGCCACACCCAGCGATGAGTTCAAGGGTCAACATTTATAACGCAGGTAAATATAAATTGCGTCGAGGGATGTGAGGACGAGCACTGTGGATTGTGGAGTGCGGACATCATAAATGCAACGTTTTGTCGTAGCCATGGCCTACTCTAGGTACGGCCTGATTTATCACATTCGCGAGAGAAAATTAGTAGGCCATGGATTCTTTGTCGAGAGTGCTGTTGCGTCACACTTCAGGTCGAGACGCCTTTGATTTGAACTGGAAATTCGACGGCATACGTTTCTAGCGCTCGTTTTCGTCGCTGCGTTAACGTTGTTCCAGTTAGTTATTGCATTATACAGTAAGGTAGTTTGCTAACAGTTAGTTATTTAAGAGGTAACTACGCCTCAATTAGTTTTGAGCTTTGTAGAGATAGGTAAAATGTTGGCTTATACCGTTAACACTGTAGGGGATTCCCCCTCTACCTAATCCTAGATCACATCTGAATTCCCTACTAATCCACCAATACGAGAGTCCTCTACCAACACGCCTTCATGCGTGACGTAGCTATAAACCTCTCTCGTTCCCCCTTGAGATCGGGGTATATATAACGGAGCAATTGACTGCTATCGCTCTTACTATCGTCCTCTTACTACACGGACTCGCCCATCTTCGCTCCTCCTTGGAGACTCGGCGCATAGGCCTAGATAGTATCGTCTTCATACTCAAGTGCCGTATCGCCTCATCTGCAATTCGTGTACTCGTCGTTGTATACTGGTGTCGTGTCTCACTATAGATACAAATAAAGCTTCTCAATCTACTCTCGTGTTTGTACTGCAAGACTTATACCAGAGAACCCGCCTACGTCGAGAAGATCCGAAGTCAAGTTACGTATCTTCCGACTACTTCGCGATATAACTGGTGTGGACTGTTCCGTCTCTACAACTCGTCCATTAACACCACAATACTCTCTTTTCCGTCGCTGCGACTGCATTGCGTTGTTAGTACCATACCTGTAAGTTATAGGCTGTAACCGTAGCAGTCAAGGCGATCTTAATTATTATTAAGATTAAGATTATTAATTATTAAGATCGCCTTGGTAGCAGTTCATGGCCCACTTTAGTCATGTGTAGTTCTTGCAGTTAGGCTTACGTTACGTACTGTACGTTGTGTACGCAGATAGCTGTTGCGATTTGTCAGCAGGCCCAAATTTACCAGTACCGGTGCACGAACAGTCCACGGCGACCAGGACGAATTAACTGGCTTTGCAGTAGGAGAAACTAGCTACTCTAAGTCTGATCACTATCAAGGACGAATGCGTCAACCTGATAAGTGATGCAGATTTGGATGACATTTTGGGGAGGTACCCCGAAGTGTTTAAAGGTATTGGATCATTTGGATGTCTACCGGGAGAATATAACATCGAGATAGATAAGGGAGCCATTCCTAGACAAAGCCATAACAGAAAAACACCACTTTCAATGGTGGCTGATCTCAAGAAGAAACTTGAATCCTATGCAAAATTAGGAATTATAAGCCCAGTAGACTATCCGACTGAGTGGATTAACAACCATGTAGCAGTTAGAAAATCGAATGGGACATTGAGAATTTGTTTAGACCCCACCAATCTAAACAAAGTTATACATAGAAATCATTTCCCTATGCCGACGCTAGATGAAGTGTTGTGTGAACTGGACGGAGCGAAAGTTTTCTCCTTGTGTGACGCAAAAGATGGATTTTTGCAGATAAAGCTCAGTAAAAAATCAAGTGATCTGACAACGTTCTGGACTCCATTTGGAAAATTTAAATGGTTGAGGAAGCCTTTTGGGTTGTCGTCTCGTCCCGGAGAAGACTCTCTGACGCACCAAGTGGTATGGAAGGAGTGACAGTGGTAGTAGACGACATTCTCATTTATGGAAAGGGAGCAAATCGGCATGAGGCTATACTGGACCATAATCGGAAACTTGAAAAGCTGCTAACAAGAGCTCGAAGAGTTAATCTCAAGTTAAACAAAGATAAATGCAAATTCCTGTTGGAGGAACTGCCATACATCGGGCATTTGATAACCAAAGACGGAGTCAAGCCGGATCCCAAGAAGATCGAAGCAATAACACAAATGAAAGCGCCAATTAACAGTGCAGGAATACAAAGGTTTTTAGGTCATGTAAACTATCTTGCCAAATTTATACCCAATTGCTCTGCTGAGTGTGAACCACTTAGAAGACTTATAGGAGTCAGTGACGAAGACTTTCAATGGGATGAAGACCAAACTTTCAAAGAAATCAAGAGACTCATTACTCAAACGTCGTCGCTCAAATATTTCAATGTAAACAAACCAGTGGTGGTACAGACGGATGCAAGCACAGCGGGGCTCGGTGCAGTGTTGTTGCAAGACAGCCAACCAGTGAGTTATGGGTCTAGAAGCTTACCAGATAGTGAAAAGAACTATGCTCCGATCGAACTTGAACTCCTGGCAATAGTGTATGGGATGAAAAAATACGATCAATATGTCTTTGGGAATCCTGATGTAACGGTCCATACCGATCACCGACCGTTGGAGTCAATATTTCGGAAGCCTCTGAATCAAGCGCCAAAACGTTTGCAATCTATGCTACTAGCTTTGCAGCGATACCCAATGAGAGTGCAGTACAGGCCTGGCTCTGAACAAGTGACTGCTGACATGCTATCCAGAGATCCCGTGGATGGCCCGTCGAAGGGGGATGTGAAAGATCAGATATTTACGGTGAATCAGTTGAGGTCCTTCATGTCAGACCTGACTATACGGAAAATCTGAGGAGAGATCCGCCTGTATCGGAGCCCACGTATCGCACAATTAAACACCAAACAAGCAAAGACCCAGTGATGCTACAGCTGCAATCTCTGATAGCGTTAGGGTGGCCTGCACATCGTACAATTCTTCTGGATGTTAAGCCATATCAGGCATACAAAGACGAACTGGCTGTGTTGGACGGAATTATTACAAGGGATCCAGACTTGTTGTACCGATAGCTGCTCGAGCGGAAATATTGAATAAGTTGCACTCCAGTCATCAAGGAACTGCAGCGACAATCAGGAGAGCTCGCAGTGCAGTTTTCTGGCCTCAGATGGCTGAAGATATCAAGAGAAAAACCGAGAACTGTGTGGTATGTGCACTTGACTCACCTGCACAACAACATGAATCACTTCATAGTCATGACATACCAGACGTCGCCTGGAGTAAGGTTGGAATGGATATACTAACTCACAAACATAAAAATTACCTAGTGTTAGTAGACTATAACTCCGACTTTTTTTAATGCGAGCCAATATCAGATATGCAAGCGCGATCAGTGATTAAAGCTTGTAAGAAAACCTTTGCAAGATACGGGATTCCACGTCAAATTCAATCAGATAACGGATCCCAATTTGCAGGTGCAGAATTCGCTAAGTTTAGCACTGAGTGGGGTTTCCTGCATACAACTTCATCTCCGGGACACCAACAATCCAACGGAAAAGCAGAAGCTGCCGTTAAGATAATAAAGAGAATTTTGAGAAGAGCAGAAGACCCTTACCTAGCTCTGTTAGAATATCGGAATACACCCACTGCTGGAATGACATCGTCACCAGCTCAAAGAATGTTCGGACATTCCACAAGATCAATTCTTCCTACAGGTAATCTACCTGTGAGGAATGACGTTGTGCAGCATAAAGCCGCTAAAAAGATGGTAACGCAGAAACACTACAATAAAAGGGCTAACGATCTTTCACAGTTAACGATTGGCTCACCAGTTCTTCTTAGGGATTTTGCAGAGAAAAAAACCTATGGCAGCGGGGTCGAATAATTGACCAATTGTCTGACAGATCATACCTCGTCTCTAACAATACTACAGATCAGCCAGTTCGAAGAAACAGAACTGATCTGCGACCACTACTTGAACCAGAGCCTCAGCCGTCACAGAAACCGCCAACAGAGGCAATCACCGAGTCAAGCGATAGCCCAATATCCAACCTGGCTGTCACTAACAACGAGCCGGAACCAGAGATGACAACGACAACATTGCCAGAAGCTGAACCCAATTTGGAACAGCCCCAGACAAGGTTGCGAAGTTCAAGGACAACCAAACTTCCCGCAAGACTTACAGATTATGAATTATACTAAATAGAAAACGATAGCACTAAGCCTCCCGGGTGCATCGTAATTGTATGACTCTATTGTAACTGTATTTTTGTATATTTGATGGACGTTCTGGTTATAGATTTCATTTCATTTTTCATTGTTATATGATGATAGCCTTTCAACGTTCTGTGAAAAGGGATGTTGATTGTTTGGCAGTTGATTGGATTGGTGATTGTGTGACAGTTGATTAGATGGGTGATTGCGTGAGTTGATTGGTTGATTATGTGTATGTAGGGAGCTACCGTGAGGACACAGGCATTCTATTCTGTTGCTGCTTGAGTGTGGATCTTAGAATAAATTACCAACCACAGTTGTGCGTGTTATCCTTTATATTAGAAGACTATACAAGGCACGAACAATATTAGAGGTAGGGACTCGTTGTTACACTATAGCTCTCTCGTCGAACAATCGGAGATCGGCCTACTAATTTTCTCGGCCGAATGTAATAAATCAGGCCGGAACTAAAGTAGGCCACTCAAACCAGGCGCGTACAATGCCGGTTATGAATTTGGTTCCGCGGGATATAGGTAAGGCAATCGCCCCGTTACTTGAGTCACTGCAGCATACATCTTAGCACCGGTCCTCAACTTTTATAATAGTTTGTTGCGCCACATACTCTGCGTATCACGGGAGCTTAGCAGAAATGATGGTTTTCGGTTTTCACGTTACCGCAATAACGATCAAACGCCCTGGAGTTATATTGTGCTCTCGTTAAAAATTAACCAGCCCAGCCGAATCGATATCTTACGTACGTTCGTTCACATATCTAACCAGGCAACCAACATATAACTAATTTTCTGTACAAGTATGTGTCAACATTAAAGCAATAAAGGTGATATACGGTGTAAGTATGTTTTGTCATGTTTGTGATACCAGTGACGTTACGAATTGCACATAGTAATAATCAAACGTACATGCAACAATTTTCTTGACAGATCCACGTGGTCTACACACCCTCAAATTTCTAAAAATGTCCTTCGCTGAGAGCGATCGTCTTCGGTGTGTTTATAGTATATGCGGTTGTTGGACACGAACTCTGTAGGTCACAGGATCAAATCCCGACCGCGTCTTATACCAAAGACATTAATTAATACAGTGTCCACATCGCCATCGACGTCCACGATCCCCTGCTACCCATCGACACAGCCATCAGCGCAAAGCAATGAAATCTACCCGACGGATTGTCTTCTCAGTTTCTCGCACCTAATGGGCACGTGCGCCACGTAGGCGTGCGAGTGTAATTATGATCAAGAGCATACGTTCGCAATCAGGAACGCCGTCAAATCAGGGCGAATGAGGAGAGCTTCGTTAGGAATAGCATGCGCAGGGTAAATACAATGGCTAAATTATGTTGTCTACTGGCTGTGCCTACTGCCTACCCGACAGCGGAAGAAGCAACTATAGGAGAAAGATTCGTTGGTTAATGATCTCGTCAATATTTATTGTTTCTAAAATGTAGATTTTATGGAAGGTGTGGTTATGTGAAGTATAGTACGCTAAGAATAGTAAGCCATAGGAAGTTACGGTTATTTTTGTGGGTGTTTGAGGTAGGTCTATATTTGTAAGGTTCATAAGGTTTCGAAATTTAACTCTTCGATGCGAATAAAAGACAATATAAAAACCAATAAGCCAATTATGCAGATATGTGCGTGCTCAGAGCTCAGCCTCGCTGTTTGTAACTGGTAAATACGCGTATGTGAATATTGCGGAATGCCAAGTGCCAAGATGCACTAGAAGAAAACAGATTCCAAGACCAATTGGACTCAATTGTACGTGTGTGAGTACACTCAGTACAGTAAAACAAAACGGGTTGCATCGGTAAGTCCATACGAATATAACGTGGCGACTGCGACAATAGAAAGCACTGGATATCTCTTTGTAATGACAGAAAAGCCGTCGACTCCCTCCTAGAAAAGCGAGACGTTACTCATCAGTCATCACCTTAACCGTGATTCTTGGCCCTAAAACGTTTTGAATGTCAATACTGAAATATATCGTAGTCGCAGCATTAGTAGGAATTCATGTAGCCTACGTATAGGTACGATATAGATTGTGATTACTTTTAAATTCTCCACTCACCGGAGCATACCAATTTAGCGCGTCACGTAATTACGTTGCTTGACTCAGCTTATAGAGAAGGACTAGGCAAGAACTATCAGCTTGTTTGTTGACATCGACTGCGCTAAATTGCTCAATTTATCTGTCATAAATCTTAGTAGTATATATCTGCTATTGGCTTGGAGTGATTCACATACGAAATACTACAAAAACATTGGTGAATTTAAACTATCATAATATAACAACAAACCCCACGTTTTAGATTTTGTATTGCCATTTGGCCCTGGGTGATTAGACCACTTCCACCTCTTACTTTTGCACATTGTTCTATTTTTTCTATATTATTGTCTTAGAAAAATGGCAACCCGGTAAGGTACCCATTTACCGCGCACGAATTTAGTCGTATACAGGTTGATAGTCGTCTGCCATTTCACCCCATGCAGCGAGACTGTGAACTTTTCCAGTCACATGATGTAATGTAATCTCACAAACTTTTAGCAAAAAAAAGGTCGGTAACCTTTGCGTGACGTACATGTAACTCTGTATGTGCTGACTTGTGTATATAAGGAACGAGCTCATGGCTCACGACGTCACGTCGATGTTGTAATTCACGCATTACGAATGTGAAAGCCTTTCCATATTTGTTTTAAGAACACGAATCTCTTCACGCGCTCGTTCATTATACTGTATAACTGACCAGAGGGAACCACGACGCTATTGGTCTGAAACTTACACAAATATGCCGTATATAGAAGAGACGAGACACAAAAGGAACTATATTTTGAGTTGCGTGTCTCGAGGTGACTTTGGTGTCTAATCTAGCTAGTGTTGTATCTAATTTAGCAATACCCTCGGGTGAGAGCCTATAATACACGAAGCACTGTAATAACGTGTCGCAGTGATTAATATATATATAGTCCTCATGTGTATGAGACTTGAATCATCTTTTAATATATTGGCAGGGTTTAAATATTATACAGGTAATTCAGTTACAAAATGAAGGTAATTTGTGCGGGTTTACCAAAGACCGGAACCAAGTCGTTAGTTACGGCGTTGCGGCAGTTAGGTTACACTGTGTATGATAGTCCGGAATCGAGCTTGTTCCATAAAGAGGAATGGAAGACGATTCTTGACGGAGACGGCTCATCCGAGTTATTCCGGAAAATGTACGCCGACGTTGACGCCGTAGCAGATACACCTGCTTGTGCGATGTGGGATCACATATTTGAAGCATATCCAGACGCAAAGGTACATTTTAAGCTATATGACATCAAGTCAAACATAGCTTATAGTATAGGCTGTGCGGTCTAGATTCTCACCGATATAGCCCCCCCCTTCATGTATGCATGAAGGTTTGAGAAATTAAGCAGGACTCGGCACGTTCAGAACTCTGTCTGATTCCTGGTGAAGACTGTCAACAGTTATATAACCTTAGTTATTAACTTGATTATTGTTATGAATTTGGTCACATGTTCACGCGTCTACTACTACGATTCGAAATGCGTTACTAGAATATAATGCTAACACTGAGTTTTACACTTTCAAGTTGCATGTATGGAAAGACAATCCATTTTCATCATCATGCCGAAAAGCAATTCTACGAACATTCTGGTATTCTATAGGTCTAGGCAGGCCCGCAACCAGGAATGGGGGCACAGTGTAGAGTTCTGGAGTTCCAAATATCTTTTAACTGCAAGTTTAACCCATAGATCGCCAAAATGTAAACGTGGTGCACCTCAGGGTATGTTTCATCTTGTTTAGGTGATAACGATAGGTGTGTCATAAATGTGACCTCACAGGGTGTGACACGTCATAATGCCCCCCCGGCTATGCCTGGGTCTAGATTAGTTGAATCTTGAATACGTAGATATATATCTACGATATACAATCTTATACGTGTTCAGATTTAATGCCATTGCCAAGTCAACACTTGTCTTAAAGCTGAGTGTGAGTGTTACGGTCACGCTTCACCATTTGATCATCCTACGCATTAGCGCCTTGGTGCATTCGATTGAAAGTTAGAGCTTGTGGTTATGAGAACGGCTTTATTTATCTTTGTATTCATAGTAGATTCATTGATTCGAGTACAATAATATTTTAAAGCGATCGTTTTTGTTTGGGTCGTGACTGAACCGGCGAATACAACATGAATTGTCCCAGTGTTTTCCGCTACATCGCCATTGTCACTGAATTTTTCAAATAATTGGTTAAAGCCAAATTCTGAGATTTGATTGTTAAACACCGCCCTGCATTATGATGTGTGTAAACGGACACCCTTGAAACCTTGAAAAGGGGCGTCGTCACTGTCATGCTTGTTGTAATATTTATCTATCAGAGCTCAAAGGTTACCTTTCGTACTTTAAACTCAGGCTAGAGGCTATTCCAGTCGATCACCGAAAGTAACCGTGGATCCTTGTTGTCGGAGTAATCATGATTACAAGAGCGCATGCATACCTGCACGCTAGAATTTTAAACGTTCCGCAAATACTGATTACACTACGCAATGCACGAACGCGTCGCGGGACAAATTGGCTCGACTGGCCGTCATGCTTGTAATATGGTCTTTCCCTGTAGAATAGCCATCTGCAATGAGTAACCAACTGATTCAATGAATTAGCAAGCGAAATATTGCCAAAATTGTTTTCGAAGTCCGTCTACCTCTATACGGATCAAGCATCAAGGCCTATCGATACGTCTAGCGCAAAGCATGGCCCACGTACTCTGGGTAAAACTAAAGTAGGCCATGCGCAAAGCCTTTCACTATATAGGTTAGCTTATCCACTATACTCTTCAATAGGTTAGCTTAGTTATATCTCAGTTTACCGATTACGTCCAGGCCGTCGTCTTCTTTACCGAAGTTTAACGATTTGATAATTGCTGTTTGGTGATGTGGAAAATGCACTAACGTATACCTATATAATACACTAACCTCGAACTATTCGTGCGTTTCAGTTCGTAACGCGTACGGAGAAATGTAGGTGAGGTTGAACATACACTCATAAAAGCGGCATCAAATGGCCGCACAATGCAATGGGTGAATGGCATTGTCTTTCAAATCGACCAACAAGGCTAACATCTCCTAAAATATCACGGCAACACATTATAACACGAATACGCTTCTATTGACTTGATCTGAGTCAAGAAATACCTTCTAACAATATGCCGTGAATGGAACGAATAATCATGACAAATTTAAAGCCCTGTTCCACGCCTTCAACGCAGGATGTCATCAACCTGTGGTACCCATTTTTATCATGGAACTAAGATGTATGTTCTTGATCTTCTTGATGTTTTTAAACACACACGACAGAGCCTGACCTCCCTTGAAGTTGCAGTACTGACAAATTCCTATCCTAACAGGTTATACTAACCGTGAGAGATGATGAGGATCTGTGGTACGACAGCTTCAAACGACATTTCAAGAGATATGGTGAAGTATATCCATTATCAAAGAACTCGGATAGACTTGAAATGCTCACAAGACTCGCATCTTCAAGCTTAAACCGACACTGGAAGACTATAAACAACGGTTTTATTGCTTGTTTCGGCTTTCAAGTGTGCTCGGATAATACTAACGAAATGCTTGCCAGGTAATACGATAAAAATATGCGAGAACTGCCATGGTATTTGGCCCATGGACAATTATAATTAAAGAGTACGCTTACTTGTGGCTAACGATCTGTTTTGATCGCTTGTGCTATATACAGTATATAACCTACGTAGGCTACCAGTTGTTGTCTACACAACTGAGGAGTTGAGGACTTATAGGCCTATAGTCTAACTGACCGTAAGCGTGCCACTATGCGAATACGTGTGCAAATGAAAACGGCCAGAGTCCTTACTGCACGCGAAATTGTAGAAAGAATTTGGTCAATCCGAAGACGAAAATGAAACCAATTCCATATGTTGTATATGCACTTTGCGTCCTTACCACCACCAGCATCCTTTTCTTTCCATTTCGAACGATAATCGCTTTTAAGCTTTAGAGGTTCCGAAAATAAAAGTGAAACGCGCATTTTTCAATCCTGTAGGTCTCTCAATCGCCCCTCGCCCACACCAGCACTTTCATTTTCGAAAGATAATCGCGATTGTATCTTTCGAAATTAAAAGGGAGCATTAGGGAGTCAAAGTGTATTTTCATGATTTTATGGTCAAAAAGTAGAAAAATTTTTTCAGAACCGCATATCGCCGTCACAATACCTACGTTAAATCAAGATGTCCCAAGAATCAACTTCTTGTGTTTAACGTAAAGAATGGCTGGGATCCTTTATGTGAATTTCTCGAAGAAGACAAGTCGAAATTGGGAGAGTTTCCACACATAAACAAGAACGGAGAAATCAATGCCGATAATTTAGGATTTGAGAATCTCGCCGAGTTGAGAAGAACTATGGTGACGCAATTAGTTGCGGGACTTACGATGAAATTTTCTGTTGTCGCTTTGATCGCGATAGCGTTTTTCCTGGTTTAAAGTCACGATTTATCCAACATTCACAGATTTATCTTAGAAAAACCAGCTATCAAATTTCATTTTCATTTATTATGCAATATGATATAGGTGTTTTTCTTATTTACGAAATCCATCAAGGGAGTAAACAGTGGGACCGGTGCGCTTAATTCTATTTCACAGATCTTAGGCGTATACACCTATAGCGGAAGCAAGCTTTTATCACATTATATGACGCCTATGTATATATTAATGTAGATTATATATGCCATTTTGTTCTGCCACAAATCAAATTTATTGTAAAAGTCTTGCTAATGATGCATTTAAACGTATGTTATTGAACGATTTCGGAAAGTATGAAAATATAACAATCAGATATGATTCTAGATATATAAACGCCTAATCACCCAATTCAGAAGTCGAGTTTACTCGACCACGTTAACATGCAGAGTGTCACGAAACAGCACACGCGATAACGTACGCTAACATAAGGGGAACGATAATTAAGTAATCAAACAATCAGCGTCATTTCGCCCAATTGCGAAATATCTAAATATACACCATATCCCTTTTTGGCGGATCAAACATGAAAACATTAAAGAAAGTATGTCCCTCGTATTGAGGGATCCACATTCAAAGCAACGAATTCCCTGCAGTTGACGATGGCCACGAGTAGGCCAGGCCTACTTTAGCTCTAGAGAAGGCTATGAGTAGGCCATGAGTTGACCTATTTAGTCTCGAGTCTTTATGATCTCTTTCGTTTTCTGACAAAAACTTCGTCGCGATTGACTATTATTGGTCTGTGCAATATTCGGTTCTTCCCTTGCCTCCGTCTGGACAACAGCGTCTAGGTGAGGTACAAAGCAATTGAACCGAATACTTCAATATTTGCAAGCGAGCACACGTGGTGCCTAGCAGAGAGACCGCTATATGCGAGGCTTGTGTCAACGGCATTAGCTGCACGCAATAATAATAATGTAGGCTACTGTAGATCATTGTTGACGAGGCTCACATGACGTACAGTATATGTGCATGTGTATCGCAGGTGAGCCTTCATCCTGTTAATGATCAAACTTAACGATGGGCTTGGACCTACTCGTCCATTAGGCATATATGGTAGATCGATTAGGTTTGTGGCGGGGACTAACAGATGACGCACCAAAATATTGCGATGTGTATAGGCTCGATCTCAGAATTGATAAACTAACAAAAGCCTATGTTTAGTTTTATCGGTATTTGACGGGGTCAGTGATCGATGATTCCAATATCCATAGGAGCCCGATGTAGGCCCTATATGATGAATGATGTTGCGCGCATATTATGCTAAGTAGGCCATTAACATTCAGTTGCCATATGCATGTGTACTTTCGTGACACCAATATAAACAATAATAAATATCTGCTTATTATTATTATTTACGGCTTCTGTCGATGATTGACAATGTAATGAATGTATGAACGCATCGCGTGTCAATACTGAGAAGGAAGGTCATCCGATTTTGGCCAAGCCCGCCTTTTCAATTAACATTTATTACACTATGGACGATATAGGCTCTTTTCCGGTGGTGACAGTGCCTGCATTGCATTGTATTTGCCCTACAATCTATATAAATAAAAAAAGCCTGTTTGTCTCTCTGTCTGTCGTCTGCCTGTATGTCTGTCTGTGCACGAATCAACTTCTTTATTATTGAAGTTATCGCCATAGGATTTAACAGGGGATGTAGGGACGGACATTAAGCGTGAGACCAGGTGGCTTTTCAGTGCTTCCACCGTGTATTTCCTAAGTTATACATCGCCCAATCTGGGATATATAAAACCCAATGCTGTTATTTCCACGTTCCGGCAGGCAGAAAGCTGAGATGCACCTTTTAGATTGCTTCTGTCATCTAGCGGAACAATTTCTTTACTACTTCTGGTCGAGTAGGTTGCCTGGTTACAACGTTCTGCTTATGTCCTGTCATACGGGATTAGATTATAGATATCTGCATTAGTTATCTATATTTAGATAATGCATATGAGAAGTAAATCGGGGATCCATTTTCCTTCGTCAAGAGAAGAGAGGGAAGCGTCTCAAACATTTTTCGCGTATGGCTACAACATATCTTAGCTCCCAAGTGAAACTGGGAAAACCAGCTAGTATAACCATAGAATGTAATCATTACATTCATTACATTCTATGGTATAACAATAAATGTGAGCATTCATTGCTTGCTAAGCACGCTTTCCCACATTCTGCACTGTCCTAGAGCCCTCGTTAAGATGGGACTTCTGCTGAATATGAATGGAACACCGTATGCTGGTTCGCAGTTGTATTCGTCATGAAGCTAAACCTGACATTCCCTCGTTTATGGTCACTGGTCACTGGTCACTGATTTGACTTGTTGGAGGTGCTGATGCGCGTGGGTAACGTAGAAAAAATCCGAGGAGTGACTAAGCAACTAGAACTAAGTTAAGCGGATCATTTTTCCTAATAACATACGCCTATTATTTGGCCAATAGTTAGGCTGCTCGTACACAGTCCCGCAACTGTGGGGAATTTGTATCATTGAGAATCGGTCTGACACAGTATAGATAACTAGTAGCTTAGTAATCTATAGACTCAGACGCGTTTATCTTTGAAGACAGTTTGCTCATTGGAAGACAGTTTGCTTATTTGCTGGTCATCAGACTGTTAAACGAGATACGAGACGTTTCCACTAAGGCCTAGATACCAGTGTGAAGCAGCTTTCGTTGATTGCATATAACCAGAGATCCATGGCCCATTTTAGTTCTAAAGAAGAAAAAATCCCTGACTCTGAACGACAGACCTCTTCTACCAGCTCAATGATTTTCAACGACCTCGTCATGCATGAGTGGTAGTGCTTCTAGATGCTTACGTGACGTAGAATTGTTTTACAAATAATATGTGGTGTACTTCGATCTGCTCTGAAATGCCGCGGCGATGGTCGTATTTTATTATAATTCCTATCAGATCATATATCAGGTTCCAATTAAAGTCTCCTAAAAGAAACTCGGTATGTAAATGATAACTCTATCATATTTTCAGATGATATTATATGATTATACGTACTGATTTCGTATCTTAACTGAAGTATTATTCTAAAGCTTGTCATGGATGCGAGATCGCTGAGATCACTACATTTATCATTTGCTGGCATGGTCTATAATCTAAGAGTGACTGCAAAAGCTGGAAGTTTACTCATGATAACATTTTACTTATTTTCCTTTCTATTTGACCCTCTGAAGCCCCTTGCAGTTACTCCAGGATATCTTATCCCTCCAAACTTTTGGATATGGACTGTCGTTACACACCCGTTTGTTGAAGTTAATATTCTGCTACTTATAGGCAGTCTTCTTGCTGTCATTGTCAGCAGCAATTTTTTGGAGTCTTCTTTTGGCACACTTAATCTTTTAATATATTATGCTATCATATGTGTCGCCTCGTCCATCTGCTCCGCCCTTTATTATTTCTTTGCGTATATGGTGACATTTAATGTTGAATATCTATTTGATGTACATATCAATGGAGTAGGTGGACTGGTCGGTGGTGCTCTTGTTGCTGTAAAACAAATTGCCGGTGACCAACCACTCATTGGGGCTGTTGGACTTCAGCTGAAAGATCTCAACGTACTATGTTTCCTTGGGCTGCTCGGACTGAAAGTATGTGGGTTTTTGCCTGGAGGATATGTCTTAACTTATGGATTTGGTGCACTCGCCGGTTGGATATACTTGAGATTTTACCAGAGTCACAGCAAAGGCAGAGGTGATCAGTCTGAACAATTTGCGTTCAAACATTTTTTTCCAAAGCCTGTACAAGGCCCGATCGCTGTTACATCCAATGTCATTTACAAATTACTGTTAAAAGTCAAGATTTGTAAGAAGACCGTTTATAGATATGACGTGGGAGCACCTAGCAACATCACACTCACATTGTCTGGAGTGAACGCATTGGATGCAGAGCGACGCAGGTATATTGGATTTCATCAAACATCAAGTTGCATAAATCGCATTTCTGCTTCTAGTCATATTAAACTTGGTATTGGTAGTTCAGAATACTGTTGCTCAGCCTCTCGATAGGGGCTTGTCGTATAGGCCTACAGTATACCGTATACGTCATACGTACATTTTGGGGCATTGAGCCGTTATCTCTCGGTCTCCTACCTGGCTGATACTGATCATCTACTGCTACTTGCCACCGTGTTTGTTATATCAGTACCAGTAGCTATAGTTTTATGAAGGACTTGGTGAGCGAGCGAATATGAGGATAACTTGTACAGTGTTTAGTTGAAATGAGTGAATTGATGTGATTGGTTGAATTTAGAGAATACAGAATGAAATTGAGATAACGTTGTGATATAATAGCGTTCTTTCAAGAAATCTGGCGGATCTGCAGTGAAGACTTTGTAGGGATCGGTTCCCGGTATTGATGCTTTGGCACAACGCAATTTTGACATCTAATTCTGGTAATCACTAAATTTCTATTTCTATTGAACAGAAACAAAGCCATAAAGGCATTGGATGAAAGACTGAAAAAGTCCAATTCAGACACTGGCACGGCATGGCCGAGTTTGGAGGAAGATGAAGTGACCAAAACTGGTTCTGATGGCGGAGGCAATATTACACAGCAGTCAACCAAGGCAAGTAGTCAGTCATCATCTCCTGATGGCAGTGCTTCACCGGATATTGTTACCATAGATATGGACTCGACATCAGCCGCTGAGAATAATGCATAGAATAGCATATATTATTATACATTTTAGCATTGATTATTACTCAGTACTGCACTATGGTAATTCAAAAAGAACTGGATAAGTTAATGAAGCTTCTTTAAAGCTTTGCTTGGTAGATGCGCTGCATGAGCTGCAGACCTATCAACCATGTCAGTACTGGTATCTCATTTGTAATTGCATGAGATAGTATTGTGTAGGGTCATGACATCGCAATTGAGTAGTTATCACAAATGACAATATATGCCCTGTCGTGATATGCCAGCAAGTATGAATGAATGCCGTCCCATGTATTTATTGGTCCTCTGAGAGCTATGGCACGCGAACATCGTCGGTACCGGGATGTCCATATCACAGCAACATGGTGTTCACAGCACCCGCAGCGGGTAGGATGGAAGTTTATGCCTCGGTGGGCACTCTAACAGTACTTATGGTTGAAGATTTTACTTAAAAATATCTAGATGTATGTACGAATAAAGGATTTTGTTAACCTGGACCTTGGTGTTTTTAAATTCGAATACCTAGCCAGGGGAATGTTGCTCACTGGACAATTGCTCATGACAAGTGTAAAACTGTTTCACAATCACCCAAGAGGTGGAGGACGCAGGCCATTTGCGACATCGAAAACGCTACGATACGATCGAACCACTCTTTGCTGACGGCAAGTGCCGATAACGCTATATTGAAGATTAGCAGGTCGCCCAGCTGTATGAATTACAAAATATTGTCGCGATAGCAATAGATGATTCACCGTATCCGCTAGGTGTTGCAAGTAAGCCGAATTTAGAAGAATCGGACATGGCGACTTAGCGAAAAACCTTCAAGAGCATTCTGTGGAGACTTTGGGGACGAATGTCGCCAGACTTCTTATGCCATAAGGTAAACTATGGTAGAGGCAGGCATCCGGTTCTGGCCACAAAATTTTGACTGCTTGTCAAATTGCACCGTAGGTCTACATAAAAGCAGCGAAACTGCGTAATACTATCACCTGACAAAACCCGTTTCGCGACGTCATCATCATCAAAATTTCCTATTGGAGAACTAAGTTCTCATCAGGGGCTTCCACTTCCTCATATGTCGTGTGAAAGAAATTGCTGGAAATCCTCCCGATCAATCATGGTGCGTCTGAGTTGACTTTCGTCGACGCCCGTTAGTGTATAGCTAATTTTCTCCAACGGTTGGATGGGCGGTAGAGTTGCAGAGCAAAAATTTCTTTTGTAAACTTCCATTATCAAGACGTGTGATATGAGCTATGTAGGCCTACTTTAAATGTTGGTTTTGGCAATAGCCAGGTTCAAATGGGAGAATCACTTGTAAAGTATAGCGGGGTTGCTGAAGGTCACGTGTCTGGAGGAACTAGGTTGCGTAAAATTATGTTGAGAACAACTGAGATATGAAGGTGAACGACAACATAACCTTACATGCTTGATGCTTGCATGCATGGTTGGATAGCAATTTCTCCGAAATGACATGCGTATGCCATTAATAAGTAATAGTACCCGAATAGTCTCATGACGTAGGCCATTAGTTTTTCATTTTTAGCACCTAATCCCTTCACGTTTCAGAATAAAGGAGGTTAACTTGTGGATACCGTCGGAAACATGTTTTCTTTCTAACGCTGTAAAGATGGCATCAGCGTATAGCATATAGGCTATAGGCAAGGATGGCATGACAGGCATGCGGGATTACATGCTGAGAAAAAGCTTTGTAGCCTAGGGCATATGTATAGTTAGAGGACGTCTCAAGGCACCAAAGGTTATAATGCTAGGTTGCTATGCGAAAAAACAGACTTACTTATGGAGTATGATACTTGCATGTGAATATTTGTGAATGGGGAATTAATAGCCCTATAGGGTGTAAGCCACACTAAGGTAGGGGACAGCAACAGAAGCATTCGCGGAAATATTAAGTGGAAGCATGGCCTAGTCTAGGTACATAGGCCATGGTGGAAGTATGAAGAGACTTTCAAACGTACAAATGAAGGCATTCCACTGCTATTATATTGTCTTAATCGACCCACGGCCACCGACCCCAACACCCTGCGGCAAAAATAACTAAAAAATGCGCTTCAGACTTGTCGGTGGATTGGTCGGCCGCGACGCCTCAAGAATGCTGTTCTTCTGGCCGCAGTTCCAGAAATATTACGTCATTGTTGAATAATAAATACTCTGGTTAAATCTTCAAGTGGAATAAAGTATAATACTAGCTATCGCTTTAGTAGAATAAGGATAAACAGTTGTATGTCATCCATCTAACATGCTTCTTCGAGGGAAATCGCCTGATCCTGCTTTTCCGCGTAGGCTATAGTGGTGACCAATGCCTGAGCTATTGACATTTATGAAAAACATTATACAAAACATAAAACCAACCGCAAACGCCAAACAATCCGGGAGCTTGTGAGCCTATACCTTGAATAGTTGATCGTAGAATATAAATCAATTAAACGCGTAGGCTGAGTTGTTTTTCCTAGACCGACGCAAAACAGGAGAAACAGCAGGAACTCGAACAACGATCGGAAAGAAAACGATGGCTAATAATGCATCTACCCATGCTTATACATGTGATTATTTGACGATGCTATTTGGTAACTTAACTTACCACTCACTCCGTCGCGTCCACGTCATTTCGCCATGTTTAAATCGGATTTACAGTAAATACCATCGTATCGCTCAGTCATGCATATATATCCATAAACGGGGAACTGTGACAGGAGAAAATATAGAATAATGGCCGCAAAAACGCTCTTCTTCTGTCACTCTAATCTATTTTGCTGTACTCTTCTTCTCGAAGTGCAGGCTTTGGCCTACCTTTTGTCACCTATCTATATATCAGAAGGTCGACACAACAGGGATAATGGGATTTGCTAACCAGTCTGCATTTAACACAAACGCCCGTACATTGTTGGGTTATGTACGAGCAATGGCGAAAATCTTCTGTCACAGCTTGACTCAAATCTGTGCAAATAGGAAGGGTTGCAAAAGGAAAGGTATCCGGTGTAAATAATGTAACGCTCAAATCAAGTGCACGTTGCGCGCGTATCCACTGTATCCACTGAAAGATGGAAGGGCCGAAGGGCCGAAGGGAGAACAGTTCACCTTGCGTACATGACCTGAGCAAATTGGAAACGTCATAAATTAAAACAAACAAACGAATATTCAACTCAAAAGCGCCAATACTTCCACCATTATTTTGAAATTTTTTCTCGGGCGATCGATCAAAACACGGCGATTAGAGTTTCTCGCATTTGATAAAACAATAGTCTACTTTGTTACCTGCATTGCACGGCCCTGTTTTTCCAAGAATTATTGTTGACCTTACCACATACAGCATACGCCTACGCCCTACCCCCTATTTTAGGCAGTGTAGAATAGACCGTATAATGATTGTTGCACTTGAGACAAACAAGTCTACGTTATCGCTGCGCTGATTGATACACGAAGCTACATGCATAAGTCAAATGTAATTAGCCGTTGCAAACCCGCATAAGGATGAAACTATTGTATAATTGGGGTTGGGATCTCCGCATTTTCTTTTGATCTTACAAAGCAAGAATTTGCGCTGACTTATGTGAAATATCCATCAGACTACAACGGCGATTATTACGGTATATACGAAAAGCAACAATGTGCTCTGAGTACTAATATAGATTCTGGGACTGTGACCTGACTAAAATCATGTCAGTGAAAACATGCAATCCTTTTAATAACAACAGGAAGTAAGCCTTAAGAGCTTAGGCGAACTCTCGCGTAGAGACAGCTGGTAGGCCTATATGGATTGCGCTACGGGAGTCACCATCAATTTTAATAATGTCCTTGCGTAAGTTCCTCCTGCGGATTTTTTCCTGAATGACGACCAACTGATTTAATTATCGAACCGACGAAATATTCGATCACATAAGTAAAACAGATGTGTGATTCTGAGTAGCCATTAATTAATTAATACTGTGTCGGCTAATTTCAGGCCTCCTGTCTTTGGCGATAGATAAGTTTAAAATCCAAACAAAATGCGTTATCTGCCAGAATGCTATATCAAATTAATGGGCAATGTCTTTGGTTGTACTATTAGTTTGGGCGTGTAATCTGGCAGCATCATAATAGATTTTGTCAAATATCCCATTTTGTGGTGTAAATCACTCTGTATACCGCCAGGACTTCTGCTGTTTTCCGCCCTTGTGCCTCGCGCGGTTATGAAATTGACGCACATTCTGACACTACAGGAGCGCCAACAAAAATTCTAAGTTCCCTATCGAGAGACAGTTGGTAGAGTTTCAGCCAACATGTAGAGCCTAAATCAATGAGATGCAGTTTCAGGATACAGACAAAAATGCCAATTCGGTTACTTTACGCGTCCAATTCAAGATTTTCTGACTCCTACACATCCAATACCATATGTAAATTGTGACGTGCGTGCATTTCATGTCGCTTCCAGCGAGCAATGGGTTAATTGCTTGTGTTCGCGTCTCACCAATTTAGTAATCATCGTGCGTGCGGATGTGGCTTCATGAAACAGCTGTTCGTGAAGGTTAGCTAGCGCGCATTCCCACTTTTAACTGAAGCTGAATAAAGGCTATTGCGTGGATTACTGACCTACCGGCGGACGATACATAAGTCAACGTCTAATTCACAATAGCCAAACAGAACAAAGGCGTGGAAACTTGAAAAACGGAGACATCGCCACTTGGAACCGATTAAAACGGGATCCATATTCATTTTTTATGTATTCCATGTCCCATAAAATTGGTAATATATGATATAAAAATGGACATATCGAGATGATTTTAGCCAGCAAGTCGTAACAATTCATCAATACTTGCGCAATATGATGTTGTGTTATTTGCAGGAATACGCTGTTATAATTCTTCACATGCCATCTCTTCTACGGCATCGGAATAGACGCTATGGACTTAATACCGAAACCGAGCGACGCGAGATAATGACTATGACACTAAGAGGTTATAGCGTATTAACGTCAAATCGTGCTTCGCCTTGGTAAAAAGTGTTTAATCTTCAAGGCATGTAAAGTACTTGCAGATCGCCCGATCATCGCGACGTAATCTCACTTATGCATTTTCTTGCACGTTATAATGATTTATGCTTGAATAGCCGTGACTACATCACCACCAACGTGATCTACCGTGTAACTATTATAGCGGTGTCCCAGTCGAATAAACATTAGTTCCTCCAAAGCTATATATTTGTGTCAACCATCATCTATTCCTAGGTCCTATTCAACACAATAGAGTTTCTGGTGATCGGATGTATACTTTTTTGCATGTCTCCGTAGCGCACGCTCGCCTTTAAACGATATGTTTAATCGTAGCCGTTCAAGTAGTCAGGCTCTTTCTTCAGAGAAACTTGCAGGAAGGTTGTAATTTACGTGCAGGAAAGTTTAGATTAAGATCTTAAAAAACTTTCCACCCAGGATTACTGTAAGCTTACAGTATTTAGTTGCTGGTTGTCTTCCTAGTTATATACGAAAATGTGGACATCCCTGGACGTTTCTATTATTCACCAACAGTGCGACAGATGAGACATGACAAATTAGAAAAGTGTTGGCGTGGGTAGTCTGCTGTGTGCTGTCATTAACTGACTCAATTATCATGCATTTTCTTGCAACGTCTAATTTTTTATTCTTGATTAGCCGTGACAACATCACCCATGGAGTTCTTAATTAAGAACTCCATGACATCACCACCAGCATGCACTGCCGTGTAATTATCGTAGCGGTGTCACAATAGAATAAACATTAGTTCCTCCTAATCAATATATATTTGTTCACCATCTCTATTCCTAGTCCTATTCAACACAAAGAGTTTCTATTTCAGTTTCTGGTGATCGGATGTACTTTTTTGCTGTCTCCGTAGCGCACCGTCTAAAGGATATATTTAATCGTAGCCGTTCAAGTGGTCAGGCTTTTCTTCAGAGAAACTTGCAGGAAGGTTGTAATTTACGTGCAGGAAAGTTTAGATTAAGATCTTAAAAAACTTTCCACCCAGGATTACTGTAAGCTACAGTATTTGTTGCTGGTTGTCTTCCTAGTTATATCGAAAATGTGACACCCTGGACGTTATTATTCACCAACAGTGCGACAGATGAGACTGACAATTAGAAAAGTGTTGGCGGGTAGTCTGCTGTGTGCTGTCATTAACTGACTCAATTATCATGCATTTTCTTGCACGTTCTAAGGTTTTCTGCTTGATTTGAGATTAACTTTCCACCCATGATTAATAATAATACTAATAATAATAAGCTTACAGTATTTAATTGCCGGTTTTCTTACTATTTATACGCAAATGCGGACATCCCTGGACGTTTCTCTTATTCACCAACAGTGCGACCGATGAGACTGACAATGTAAAAATTGTTTGCGTGGGTATTCTGCTGTTTGCTGTCATTCACTGACCCAATTATCATGCATTTTCTTGCACGTTCTAATTTTTTATTTCTTAATTAAGAACCCATTGGTGATGTTGTCACGGCTAATCAAGAATAAAAATTAGAACGTGTTCTAATTAAGAACTCCATGACATCACCACCAGCATGCATCTGCCGTGTAATTATCGTAGCGGTGTCACAATAGAATAAGCATTAGTTCCTCCTAATCAATTTCTATTTCAGTTTCTGGTGATCGGATGTACTTTTTTGCTGTCTTCGTAGCGCACCCTCGCCTCTAAAGGATATATTTAATCGTAGCCGTTCAAGTGGTCAGGCTTTTTCTTCAGAGAAACTTGCAGGAAGGTTGTAATTTACGTGCAGGAAAGTTGAGATTAAGATCTTAATAAACTTTCCACCCAGAATTACTGTAAGCTTACAGTATTTCGTTGCTGGTTTTCTTACTATTTATACGCAAATGCGGACATCCTTGGACGTTTCTATGATTTACCAGCAGTGCGACAGATGAGACGGACAATTAGAAAAGTGTTGGCGGGCGTATAGTCTGCTGTGTGCTGTCACTTACTGACTCACTGTATGCTGCGATCGCAGGTAATTAGTACCAGATGTCATTTGCACTCTATTATCTAGTTCTAACAATCCAATTGAAATGGACAATTGACATTGATCTTGTTATCGAGTGGGCGTTCCGCATATGGAATGTGCGGCCAGTATACCACCGACCTTATTTACGCTCTATTACCTAGTTCTAACAGTCAAATAGAAATTGGCAATTGGTTCGTGGGTGATCCGCAAATAGAATGAAACGCCAGGTGTCTTTTCGACCGCTTGTCTACATTCCAGCATGTACATGACTCACTTTGTTTCAAATATTCCGTGCAATGTCGTACGCGCTCACTTTTATTTGCTCAAGTGCGCCACACTTAATCGATATAGGGATTATCGGCCATCAGTTCCATTACATCAAGATATCTGTCTGTCACAATTCGAAGTGGCCAAGGTATGGTGAAAGTTCCTCTTGACTGGAAGCATATACTGTACACCTGCGTTCAATTTTGATACGGATGTTTTAGACAAGTACAACACACGACTTTCAACGTACCGTATGCCTATATGTCTTTCTGAGAGAGAAGCCGCGCGCAACGCTTTTTCAGTAGCGCCAAACTAACTGTCCCCCGGCTACTGATTCTAGTCGTTAGTGGTACGTTCGTGGCGCACCAGACCTCATGGGTGATAAGAGGCACTGACCTTTTAAACAATAATAATAATACGTCGCTGATGACTCGCTACACCGTCTCACCGATGATTTCACATTTCGTTCTGACGTTGTTGTTGTTTTGAATTCATGGCGTTTTCAACTGCTTAGGTCATTTACGCCGGGTCAATGCTTTAATTCGCGTGCCGATATTCCCGGTTTATAGCTCGCATCGCTAGCACAATCACCTTCAACTTTCCGTATCTCCCACAATCGGGTTGTCGCAGCCAATCAGTCAGGAAAAATTCCTCCTCCTCGTGACACGCGTCATGATTTGGCAGGTATTTTACTTACGCCGGAGGCCCTTCCGACCGCAACCTTCCGCATTTGCGAGGATTTAAGAACTTCGTAGGGAATTTGCTCCCCAGTAGCTGGGCCGGAAATGCGCACAGTACCGTATACTGAAAGGATGTGGTTTCTCACGGCCTTAAGCCTCACATGCCTGAATACCCTGAACTTACTCATAATCGTAGCAATTAATACGTGAAAGTATGACTTATACAATATTTATACCGTAAGTAACACCACATTTTCGTCATCTATCGCAAATAGCAATAACAAACAACCCCACTAAACGTGCGGTTCTCGTTTTGTCGCTAATGCAACGACAGTAAACTGAGTGCATCATGCGTCAATAGGCTGATATACTGATCATGTTTGTATTGTAAACAAGTCTGGTCGTACGTTGGTATCTACGCCTACTTACATGAGAAAAGTAATTATCCTGAAGTACATCCTTGAATCAAGCTAACTGATGTTAAAGGTATATGATCACCGGTGACATATGATTTTCTGTATATACTTGACGTTATTTGAAACTGTTTCAATGCCACGTGAGCATGTAATCAATGCTAGCAAATGCAAAAGCAATCGAAAAGAGTTACCGATAACCACCTAAAGCATCATTCAGGCAATTACCGAGGTGAACACTCTAATAATACGCTTAAAGTTATGCCAACAAAGACCGTCCGGAGGTAAGTAGTATGTGTGGGCCTGCTTAACATTCCCAATTGGTTAACAGTATCACTTTTGATTACTGTTATTGATGTGTAAGTAATTTATGTTCGGTATGTAAGCTATGTTTTCTCAAATGTTGTTACAATGTACTTTTAAATTGATTCGATTAGCTCATCGCCTTTTAGTAATGACAGACACTCAAGTGTAGTTACCGATGTAGCATGGACAACTTGAACACGTTGTATCACCGCTCAGTTCGCCTTGTGGTTCGACTGACCGCGTTCTAATCGGGAGCTCTCTGATTCGATTTCTGACAGATTCGAACCAAAGACTTTAAAATTGGTATCCGTTCTTTCTCTGCTGACAAATCGGTATCGGGGAAGTGCGGAGGGTTGTGGTTGTGATCGGTATCCTGGTTATAGTATGGAGCTGTAACCGAAACTATCGATATGCGTACTAAAGCGTTGAGTAGCGTTGTAGCTGAAAACGCCTTACATCCGAAAACAACAGCACGTTGTACAGTAGGTTGGTTGGTTGCAGCATTTATCCAAATCCTGGAAACAAAACTATATAATATTGGTTGAAGTATGATACACAGTACCTTCTTGATTAGCATCACGAGGATTTCTCAAGAGCTGAAGAAATTCCTGTTGCTAAAACGTGATCGTTCGCTGGATAAGCGCGGTTACGTTGCAAATGCGACAACAACCTTGCAGGATAATATATTGCATATTATAGCGCTATATATGAGTTGTTGACATGGTTGTTGACAAAGTCATTTTAGCCATATCGTCTCCGCAAGCCGCCTCTTGCACAAGAATTTACAAAGTGGCCAAAACTAAACTAAACAAAACTACAGTTTGTTTCTCAGCGTGGCGATATCGGAAGTGTTTCGGCTATATTGCATGGATAATAGTGTGTTTCAGTTGAGACTATGATCGATTATACAATGAAAAATCTCGATTCGATTAGGCTATTTTAATGCACGGGAAGTAGCTCTTTCACATTCGATACGCCAGCCCGCAAGTTCGCAATCAATGTGAAGACCTCAAATTGTATCGTGTCAGTAATCCGCGACTGCGTGAATCTTTCAGAATTTGCTGTCTTGCCCGCGGCTTCTGGTTATACTATAGCAAAAAAGTAGAAATGCTGGCGAATATAAGGTATCGATAATGTCTTCTTTTTTCTCAGACTATAGGTCTATGTTATATAAGCCGCAATCAGCAAGTATGGAGTTAGTTTTTCTTCAATCGTTATCGCTTCATAAATGTATTGGCATTTATTTGAATGATAGTATGTCTTTCGTGATCCTAATGGTAACGATATGTTTACTTGGATTTTGGTGGCAAAAGCGACCGCAAAACAGCGCCCCGGGTCCAAAAGGACTCCCGTTACTCGGAATGGCACCAATGCTGGTAAAAAAACCACATAAAATTTTAAATGACTGGAGTAAACGCTACGGACCGGTTATGAACGTGAGAGTTGGTCGACAAGACTGGATTGTACTAAACACGAATGAAGTGATAAAGGAGGCATTCGTTAAGCAAGGGGCAGCATTCAGCAGCAGACCGCCAAACTATTTTACAGATCAGGTGATATCAAAAGGCAGAAACGGTATCATTTTCAACGACGGCTCAACTTGGAAAACTATGAAACGCTTCATAATCTCTGCATTTCACAAGCTCGACTGTGGCGGAACATACTTCGAAAATATCGTCAACATTGAAGCCCGTTATTTGATTGAATGGATGCATCAACATGAGGGTAAACCGATAGATTTATCGCATAGTTTTCTCGGCCCATCGGCAAATGTCATCACAAATATTCTCTGCGGACGACGTGAAGATTACGACACAGCAGTACATGCAGAGATGTACAGCTTGATGAGTAAATTCGTCGGGTGTCCAGAAACAACCAGACTTGCAAACGCAGTTATATTTTTACCAACGTTGAGGTACCTGCCTGTGTTTAAAGAGGTCGTTACGCGAGGTTACGAAGACGGGAAACACCTTGAGGATTATTTGCGGTCTAACGTGATGCCAAAAGAAAATTCTTCTGACCGTGAAGATTATGATTGTCTATTAGATATTCTGCAATCCAAAAACTACAAGGGTAAAAACCCTGAGATATTTACAGAAAAAAATTTGATGTTCATCGCCCGTGATCTATTTATAGGCGGCACCGAGACCACAATGGTGACATTGTTATGGTGCATTCTGTCATTAGTTAGAGATAAAAATCTTCAAAGCATAATTCAAAAAGAAATCGACGCTTCATTTCGACCATCAGGCATGAGTTATGCAGAACACAAATCAACGATGCCGTTCATGTTCTCATTCATACTTGAAATCCATCGATATTGCTCGGTTACGCCGCTGGGTCTTCCGCATATGACAAATCAAGATGTTTCCCTTGCTGGATACACCATTAAAAAAGGAACCACCGTTATTGTTAATCAATGGGCCGCTCATCGAAACCCAGAAGCGTTCAAAGATCCTTGTACATTCGATCCTTTTCGATTCATCAACTCTGACGGGAAATTCTCAAAATCGTTGAACGTTATGTCGTTTTCAACGGGCTCTCGTGCATGCTTGGGCGAGAAACTCGCGAACGTTGAAATATTTTTATTTTTGGGTTATATGTTAAAATACTTTGATTTTAACCCTGTTGACGGGAGTATATTACCTTCGTTAGAGGATGGCATATTTTCAACGGCGTATTCTGCAAAACCTTTCAAAGTTGTGCTTGCGGAACGTCACAAGGCAGACGTTAAATGTTGATCTACACATTTTTTATTACATTTAATGTTAAATATTTCGATGATGTGAAGTTTTCTGCACATACCGTGAATTAACGGTTTCGAATTGATTTTCATTTTTAAGTTATTTGTATTGATGGCGTTTACCATTTCAAGTTTTACACTTGTAAATTTATTTTTCATAAAGACCGAGAATGTTTTTCACAAAACGATGTCATGGGTGGAGTTTTCCTATCAATGGGATAAAGTAGGCCTGCGGGTGTTGACGTTAGCTTTCTGTAACGAGATGACTACAATATACATTGCGAAAATGCGTGTGGCACGACTATTACGTTATTGATCATTGACGGGGCATTTAGAGGTCATAGCGTTATAAGCATCATGAATGCGGATTTGTAAATCTTTACGGCCGGAAATGGTCATTATGAAGCTGTAAAACATGCGTTTTTGCACAACTCCGGTTGCGCGGACCGGAAACATCATTTTAAACGGTAGGAACCTGTGGGACGTGACGTGACGCACAAGATTTCGAAAACAAAATATATTTCATCCACATGTCGTTCTGCTCTCTATAGACTATAGTAGAGGACACATGTGACATAATAATCTATGGACGAATTGCGTTAGGAACAGCTGTGAACAAATTAAGATCTTGAGCAGTATGATTTGTCTCGATTTCGAATAGAACAAGCAAAAGAATACCTGTCTCAACCCTGTTGCGTTTTAAATAGCCAGCCACGTATTTGCACTCGAACTAGGAGCAAGACCAATTAGCCACTGTGTTAATGTGTGACACCATGGCCTACTAAAACTTTAGTAGGCCATGGTGACACTAATAATGAGTCTCATGCTGTGAAAATCGCGAATATTCTCGGGCGAAATGCATTCTCAGGAACCATTGGCTGGTGAACGTCGCCTCTTTCGACATATAGGATAGCAGGTTTGCCAGGTTTTGTTGCATATGGTAGTGAAGGCTAAGCTTTTCTGGAGATTGTTGGTGCAAGCTAGACCCTAGAGGTAAATGTCTGTCTGCGACTGGAAATTCAGACTTTGCGCATATTGCAATGCACACTTGTATTGCTCACAAGCGACACAGAAGGTCCGACTCAACGCTATGTGGAAAGCTTGTTTATTTATGGGATACGACTTGGTGGAATGGGTAGCGCAATTGGTCATTCACGCTGTTTCCAAATAAATTGAGATCTCATACTTTAAGGGGTGAGAATTCGTGTACTGTATATAGTATTATATATGTAATCTCACCTCGTCACTTGTCATATCAACATCAATCAACTTTCTCGAAATTCTAATTGGAGTCGAAAGATAGCTCTTGATTAAAACGATCACTTATTAGCTATAATAGGCTTAATCGAAGTCCAAATTCCAACGCTGTGAGTCGGGTTCTCTACCTTTTTACTTCAACTGTAGGCTATGCTTTCAATCTTCGAATATCGTGAAAGATTGTCGCAGTTTGGTTTTATTTTCCACGAAATATTTTTAATTTGACAAATCTGATTGTTATTCATTGTCCTATATTATATGTAGGTGATACTTCACATTAAAGAAAATATTTTCGGCTAACCAAAATGACGGCTGAATCACGTCTATCTTCCAAGATTTTCTCAGATAACATGCTTCCGGATTTGTGAAGGCCAATGTCAACTAAAAATCGGGATGATCTACTTTATCGAAATAAGACAGATTTGCTTATTCCCTGATGCGACTTTACTCGGTAAATAAAATAAGCCTATACGCATGGCTATCCATGCAAGATTACAAGACGATTTCGTTGTCAAAACAATGCTAATGCGTGCGGTCTGACGATATTTCAATCCAAAGACGGTTAGCCTATAGCGTTTTGGTCTAGGACTATAGATTAGCTATAGCCTATACGTATAGGCCTAGACATCTAGTTTGTAATGCACAAACGAAATTTGGCTGGGCCAGTGAAAATTTGCACTTGTCTATAGAATATGTTGCTCCTGTACACTTGTAACTTGTAGGCCTAATAACATACAAAATCAGGCTATCAGTTTCTGGGACGGTCGGGGTCACGGGGACGGAGTCAGCAACACCGTTATGTAAACCCAGTTTATTCATTCATCGGGTAGTCCGTACAGTAGCTGTAAACTGTAAAAGTAAGCTTATTATGCCTAATCACAGCACTGAAGTGAAAGCCGGGAAATTTAGAACTGATGCCAATTTAAAATTGCCCTATATGGAATATCCGCAGTCTACTCTACTCTAGGTTTGTACGTCTGAAATAAAATGGAAACTCGGATCCTCCCCGGTTTCTTAAACTTACCATGAAATCTGGTACATATCCATTTCTACTCTAGTCTTCTAATCCAGCTGAATATTGTTCCAAGAGTTCCAAGGACCAAGCTCATCTCCACGAGCAGGCTGTTCACTGAATTGACCTTTATAGGCTCTATTGCGCCTGCTCGTGACGCGCTTTGAACTCAGCTCAGCTCAGCAGGGATATTTCAAAATGCGTGGCTGATGAGAGTCCATATTCATATTTCGGCAGAAATTCTAGCATACGCTTTATGACTTTCTCTTTCAAGAAAGTCCATGCCATAGACTTAGCACAAATTTCATTCGATTTCGAATCATCTGCTAAATGACTCATCATCTCTGCGTTGTTTGCAAATCACGATGACAATGCGCTAGCGGCCGGGCGAATGTGCAAATACCAAGGCCAACGTCTGGCCAGTATCGTGATGTGTGAAAACTTCAGTAAAAAGAAAGAGTAGATGTGGGTGGATGCTGTTGTGCATCATGATATCACTAACATTGGGTGTTAGTGATTCTGAGGCATTGACGTTGAACGCCTCCATGTATCGGTATCGTAAAAACATTGCACAGTTTTGTTTGTACAAACATTACTTTGTTCGTTTTGTCTTGACAGACGCACAATACCGACGGTACAATACTTGTATTTAGTTTGACCTGTATACACTGCAATAATTTTAAGACAAAATGGCAGAAAAGTAAGTGTGTGTGTGCTCATTATAGTAATACCGGTACTGATTTCAGCCTAAACATTTATGTTTGACGCATTATTCAATCTTTTTAGGGCGGACATTGCTCTTATTGGTCTGGCTGTAATGGTAAGTACCTAGTTTATGGCAAAAATGTTGGTTGTTGCAATTACATTACCATAGTTCTCTAAAATTTTAGGGTCAAAACTTAATCTTGAATATGAACGATCATGGATATGTGGTAAGTTATCAAAATTTACAGTTTCTGTGATAAAAGTCGACATCTGTAAACTGTGACATGCACAATTTATTTTGGCAGTGCATCAAATGCCACAACATAGTTTTGCAGCCTAGCCTACTTTACTACTGAAGTATTGTACAGAACAGGTGCACGCCATTGGGCTGTTCTTATGATCAGGTTTGATCAAACATGTGATTTGAATTGCTGAATGTTAATCTGTCATTTAAATTGTATGGATCAGTTAAATCGATCATAGGCATAAGCTGGTAGGCCTATGTTTTTCTATTGAGGCTTAATGCAGGTTTAAATCAAAGTTCAGGTTGAGTTTGATTCAGAGATGTGGAAGCGGTTATTCGCTTCCACGCCAACCGCTTCTGCTTCCAATCAAAAATTTTGAGAACCGACCAGGTCAGGGACATCTTATGATGGGCGACAATAAATGATTTACCGTTAACAAGTTATCGACGTAAATACCGTATTTCAACATCAAAATCATCTGAAAAGTGGTTGCGATGACTGACAATGGTCTTGATTTCCTTGCATTAATAACACCAGAATTAATGTCAAAAATGTGTAGAATATGTATTCAAGCTCTACTGATTTTGGTAGCGGTGGAAGTGGTAAAATTTTCGCGCTTCATCTTCGCTTCCACGGAAAAGTGACCGCTTCCAGCTTCCGCTTCCACATCCCTATTTGATTCAATGCTGGTTTGTTGCTCTGTTTTCATATATGTGTGTTTGTCGAAGATTCAAATAAAAATATTGAGACATTTCCACAAATATGGCCACAAATATGGCCTGCACCCTCAGTTTGTGTCAATTACTGTTTTATAACTCAACTTCGATTTTGCTTCAGTGTTGGCCTAAGTGCAATTCACAGTATATTCACCAGAAAGAATGCCTGTATTTACACAAGGTCATTGGCTAGGCCTATTAAAACTAAGAGTATTTGTAGAAATAATATTTGTTGAAGTTATTTCATCTCTTGCCAGTATAGCACCAGTAATGTTTCAACGTTAATTTGATTGATTCATTTTGTAGGTCTGCGCTTTTAATCGTACTGTTGAAAAAGTTGACAAATTCCTTGCGAATGAGGCCAAGGGGACAAAAGTTGTTGGTGCACACAGTATGGAAGAAATGGTTTCCAAATTGAAAAAACCAAGGAAGGTCATGCTGCTCGTTAAAGCAGGATCAGCAGTAGATGCTTTCATCAATAAGCTGGTACGAAATTAATAATTTTGAATGCTGCGACGGCAATGTCACTTGCCATTTTTATATGATAAGTACATACTTCTTGACTTCCACACTTTGCAGCCAATTACAACAAGGCAGTCCAATTCTGGTTGAATTTAAATTTCAGGCACAAAAATTAATGGTCAAATACAATTCAATTTCCAAGCAGTTTCTCATGGATCAATAGGCTCCTATGGTTGCTTTTTCACATGCCATAGCAAAGCTATATATGCCGAGATAGGTTACACTGACTTGCTATGTGTTCAGGTGCCTCTCCTAGAGCCCGGAGATATCATCATTGATGGTGGGAATTCAGAATTCACAGATTCTCAAAGAAGGTCAAAAGAACTTGCAGAAAAACAACTTTTATTTGTTGGATCAGGTGTTTCTGGTGGAGAGGAAGGTGCACGGTACGGCCCATCCCTTATGCCAGGTGGATCTCCTGATGCATGGTAAGCTTGTACACGATTGCCTTGATCGAGCATGGCATGGCATGTTGGCTCTCAGACTAGTCTTGTGGGGCTGAAAGTTTTCATTTCCTCATTCTTCTCTCTACAGGCCGCACATCAAGCCCATATTTCAAGCAATTGCAGCTAAAAGTGATGGTGAACCCTGTTGTGATTGGGTATGGAATATTTCAAATTTTTCATTCAATTTGGTAATGATGTTGTTATTTTAAGGTCGGCAGTGATGGTGCTGGACACTACGTTAAAATGGTCCATAACGGTATAGAATATGGTGATATGCAACTGATTTGTGAAGCATGCCACATCATGAAAGATGTAATAGGGCTTAACAATGATGAAATATCTGAAGTAAGTTAGAGTAGGAATAGTTAGGCCTTCATTTGTATGTCCTACTCAGTAGGGTTGCACTGCTGTGCACAAGTCGTCCATATTTGAGAGTTGTGTTGGTGTAAACCATATTTCTCCCACATGCCATTGGCAAGGTGTCAGTGTAGAGACTTTACTGTATCTCTTTTCTGTTAGGTGCTGTCTGAATGGAACAAAGGGGAGCTGGACTCTTTTCTCATTGAGATAACTGCCGACATTATGAAATTCAAAGATACTGATGGCGTACATCTTGTTGACAAAATTAGGGATGCTGCCGGGCAAAAAGGAACTGGAAAATGGACTGCAATATCTGCTCTGGACAAGGGAATGCCGTTGACACTGATAGGTATGCTACATTGGTACCGGTACGGAAAGAACACCCAGCGCCTACGTTTTACCACGGTCTAGCGTGGACATTCTGCCGATACTGCTGTGCTTTGTTTGAGTCTGAAGTTAACATTTTACCAACTCTGCTTGTACCACGTTGATTGTGCTTACCGGTATTGACTTAGGCTATATTAATGTCAAATTAAATGAAGGATCCATTCAATGTAATTCGCAAATTTATTGTTATTCAATAAAAATTACATTAAAAAATCAAAATAGGGCTATTCAAACATGCCCAAGAAACGTTTTCGTACATAATGGCATAATGTGAAATAATTTTGTGGTCATAAAGACTACTTACTACACGGCAGCTTTAAGAGAAAATTTTAACCAAACAGGTTGCGGAAACAAATGCGGCACCATTTGTGTGATTTTTATCTTCCTCGTGCCATATGCTCATTTGGTATTGATTATGTTAGAAATGACAATTCATTAACGTTAGGCAGACTGAATTTTTTGGCAATCATTCATGCATATACAAAATTTTCTTTCTGGCACTTGCCACATATAGATACTGCAACACTGCATAGTCTGATTTTTTAATTGAAACTGCATCAACCTGTCCCATACAAATTTTGTATGTGATAAGTGTTTTTCTGTTACCAGGAGAGTCGGTGTTTGCACGCTGTCTCTCTTCTCTAAAGGAGGAACGTGTAAGAGCGTCAAAGCATCTTAAAGGTCCAGCACAGGATGCGTTTGCAGGAGATAAAAAGGCCTTCATTGAAAACTTGAGATTGGTAAATATATGTTGCACCTTACTAATAGCTTATAAAAGTCATAGTTTGGGGAAAGAGCTGGTATTTAACTGGCGCAAGCAAGTTCTTGTTGCTGAGTCTATGCTTATGTTTTGTTCTCAGGCACTCTATGCATCAAAAATTATCTCTTACGCTCAAGGATTCATGCTCATGAGAGAAGCAGCCAACAACTACAACTGGAAACTGAACTATGGCGGTATCGCACTTATGTGGAGAGGTGGCTGCATCATTCGAAGGTTTGTTACTATCTTGATTTTAAAGAGTGTAGTGGAGCTGATGGCGGACGATCAATAGATATTGTAAAGAAGATCACCACAGATGTAGCGTCCAGCCTTAGATTATTGAGAATTAAAACATTCACTAGCTTTCGGAGCTCCGCTCCTTCATCACCTGATTTGACGCTAAATCTGTGGTGATCTTTACAATATCTTGATTTTGAAACATTTGCTAAAATTTTTAGGATTTATGATTTATGATGCATTTTTGAGTTGATACGAAATTCATTCAGCGCCTACTGATATTGATTATATCTTTGACTTTCTGTAGTGTGGTGACATGCAAGACTCTGTTCTCATCCCAGTATAGTACTTAAAACATGTTGAAAAGATGGTGTCGCCACATTTCTGAAGTTGTAAGTTCACAAACTTATAAAGTCCCACTTCTACAAAATTGACTAGAATTTGAAAGCTTGTGAATGAAATTTCTAATAAATTTGGCTGTATCGAAACTGCTGACACTCTATATTCTATCTATCATGATTGTCCTCCGTTGCTATTATCAGTTGTTTCCAATAAACAAGCTCCTAAAGTAAGAATTACTTGGTATTTTTGCAGTGTCTTCCTTGGCTCAATCAAGGAAGCCTTTGATAAGAACCCTACTTTAGAAAACCTGCTACTGGATGACTTCTTTAAGACTGCTATTCTCAAATGTCAGGTGTGTATGAGATTCCTTATGTCAGAATTAACCTGCTTATTTTCAATGTCTCTTTATGCATTTTTCTTCAAGGGCTTTACCGTTTTATGTACGTTTACCTCTCCCATCCCCTTACTGTTATTCAGAATGGCTCATGAGTTTTCTTTCTCGTCTAGGATGGGTGGAGGCGCGTTGTTGCAGCTTCTGTGATGCGAGGCATTCCTACACCATGCCTTAGTTCCGCTCTTGCTTTCTACGATGGTTACCGATCCGAGCGAGTCCCTGCCAACATAATACAGGTGAATATCTGGCTTCAGTGGATAAGTAATGTAGGTTTTCTAATGGTGAACATTAAATTCACAGGCACAACGTGACTATTTCGGTGCTCACACGTACGAACTGCTGTCTGATCCAGGAAAATTCGTTCACACCAATTGGACCGGACGTGGTGGACAGGTGTCGTCCTCTTCTTACAATGCATAAATATAATAACCTGTAGTTCCAATTCACACAGTCTTTAGCACATTGCACTCTACTAATCTTGTACTGTAAATGCAATATAAATCAACATTATGTAGACTATGTCTGTAAGTAGGCCTATATCTGGATGTGACCGTCGCTTGCTGGTTTGGAATCGTAAGCCGTCAAAAGTTAAGACGTTCCGATATGAGGGATTGCGGGTGTGCCGTTGCGGCAGGTTTTTAGATATATTGCTGATGGAATACGTTCGCTTCAAGAGTTTACGCAAGGTCGATGGCTTACAGAAGGCTCATGATGACAGGCCACAGTCGTTTATTGCGCCTAGGTTCTGCTTCTTGGATACCTCAAATGGTCACAAGTCATATCGGGCCACCCTGTCAATACCGAAACAATTACGTGATTTCATTTCCAATTGTACTTAATAGGCTACTTTTCTGGTTGAAAAAATAAAGTTCTCTCTCTCTCAACGAGTTGTGAGTTTATATATCTCTGTGGTTTATACAACTCAGTGGTAAAATCTCTTTTTATGAGTGAATGCTTGGATGAGCACCTGTAATATTTTCAGAAAACCCGTAAAAAAAAAACAGAACATAGGAACAAAGTTGATGAATAAGTAGGTTTATTGGTCGCGGCATGGAGTTCTATTTAGAATCTCAGTGATTGCGTAATGAAGTATCGCTTTCTCATCCGAAATGTATACTTTGATTTCATGTGATACCGTTTTTATACTTTGAAGATCGTCAGTCATTCATTGATTGCGCTGGTCGATGATGCTTCAAGGTTTCCCAACGTCCGAACGTGTTGTTATGCCATGCCATGCTATAACGGGCGTTCGTTACTGCTTGTAGTTTACCAGTATGCAGCTGCCTGCGTGCCTGGTAAAGCTCGTAGGTTAAATTAGTCGCTGGTCCAGTTAATTTATCGCAGTTTACCATATAATGGACATACTGGGCCTGTGGGCTACACTAAAAGCAAAGGCAGACCAGACGTGCAGGCGGAACGTAAAATTTCAGTTTCTGAGGAGTTGAGATAAGCTTATGGCACGGTTAAATTGTGAGATAACAGCATAATTTAATTAACTCGTGAATGAGCGACAGGAGCAAACCGATATAGCCGTCCCGGGCCAAGTTGGGGGCGACTAGGGATGGTTGTTTCAAATAAGAGTATTCAGTTGTTTTGGACCTGATCCAAATCGCTAAATATTCTATTTTTTCTGGTCATTCGAATCATCCCGGCGGCTGTGAAGTTATCTTAATTTGATCCAGATACAAATTTATCTGAACTGAATATTTGCGGTATAAGCTCATTGCCAGGTTATTTTTCTTAGATATTGTTACTGCTACTGTATAAGAACTATCGCTTCGACCTGCTATTGCCAGCTAAATATTAACTCACAAGATGAGCGTTTCAGAGGAAACTCAAGTTGACAGACTACTGGAACTGCAATCGTTATATGTTATTCCCGTTGGTCGGGCCAGAAGGTAACTGATTTGTTGATGTTGATGATGATTTCATCAGTGTCTCATAAGTTTGCTTAAAATTTTGAACCTATATAATTCATACGCTTCTTGTTGTTTCAGAAGGACACGAAGGCACAGCTCTGATGTTATATTAGTTGATTCCAGTCCAGCTGATTTACCTCCAGCTCCGAGAAGGCTACGCCTCCTTGACGATTTTGATCTCAACAGTGACTCTTCAGTTAGTGAGTAGCAAGTCGTTTGAATTTTAATTACCGGTACTGGTATATAGCCTATGTATGACACTAATGTCTGATTAATATATACATGCATCTACATGTATATGTGTGTTTGTTCTTCGCCATCTAAGACATGACATTGTTGTTGTGCAGAAACGGAGAATCCCAAGGTTTAATGAAAATTCCCCAGCTTATCTGAAGTTCTCAAGCAACGATGCTTATCCACCGGTTGGTGCCAAACGGTGGTGACCAGTACTTCGGTAGGCTGTTGGGAAGCGGTTCTCTGTTCTGAGCCAGTTTGTAATTTGCCTGCATCAAATTTTTAATCAACGAAGGGAATGAGAGTTTAAAAGAACATAAGCGAGCTTCAGCTCTCACAATATTAGTTTCAAACTGCGTTGACAAGAAAATTTGAATATCGGTCATATTATATAGATTGAAATTTATCAAATTTTGAGTACCGTAAGGCTAAGAACTGGCATCCGAGATTTTTATACTCGGTGCTGTAGTAGAAGCTATTATATATAAATAACAAACCCTTCGAAAGTCGTTGTACTGTCATAAATCGGTTGCTGCACCGGCAAGACGCAAAATTAGTTATCGGCTCGCAAGACGATGGTAGGGCTTAAAAGTATCAAAACCTCTAAACGAAAACCTCATTGTCCGACTACAAAGATCTGATGCTCTGTTGATGAGGTAGACAAACGGTGTAGGCATAATACCCCAGCCTCGTTTGATTGCATGCCCGCATTTAGCGTTTTTATGATACACACAGTTCTGTAATACCGTGTGAAAAAACCTTTGACGCAGAGCCAATTGAGGTTGGTGTAAATATTTGGTACGGTATGCCAGAGATGAACCGAGACGCACGCACGCACGCACGCACAGATTAGGGGCGTCTGGGGGACGAATTCCCCCAGATGTTAATATGATGGGTCAATAATTTCATGTGAACCGGCAGTCAAAAGTTGGGATATTTTCACTGTTGTCAGGTATCGGTATCTTATTAAAAGGGCAAGCGCTTGATTCCATTGCACATCAGTGACTCTTTCACATCATACTTGAGTTTTTTTTGTGATTGGTATTTATTAAAAATCGTTGGCCTAGATGCAGCCAGTCTGCAATTTCAAAAGTGAGGTGTGGCTTGTAGAGAGAGAGAGAGAGAGAAACACCGCCCTGTGATTTCAAAATTCATAGCAAACTTATTTCTGTCAATTACATATGAAGAAAGCTCAACAGGAGTCCTAAATTTGTTTCCAGTTGATCTTACCTGCGCAGACGAAGTTGTTGATCTCACCATTCCTTCTGCACAAATTGATTTGATAGAGTCTGAGGTAAGGTATTTCTGTTAGGGGCAGCTTGTTGTCATATAATTGGAAACTTTCTGTACAGGAGTCACTAGTAGAAATAGGTGATGTGGAACAGGAATCCGCCCAATCTGCCTCAGAAAAGGACCCAGATTCTTCGCAAGACAATAATCAGCAGCCATTACTGTATTGCCCAATTTGTTTAGAAAAGTATTCCAAGGTAATTTTGTGTGGTCTTGGTCTTTGCACAGAATTTTAAGTAATCAAAACAGTGTTAAATTATACGAATAATCCACCACCACGGTACCAATGTGAACCATTAACACACATGGAAGAAATAGGACCTAATCTCATTGCTTACATTGTACCGGTATACTGTATGTATAAATGTGAACATGTGGTTTTGACTGACCCATCAACCTTCATACTTTTGCACCATAATGACTGCTACTTGCTCTCAATTTTTCGCCCTGTTTGCCTTGAAGAGCCCCTCATTCCTATTTCCTACCCTCTTATCCAAATGGTTTACCAATGCTTATTGTATGGGTCACCAGAACACTATCACAATTCACAACCACAAACCTCCACACTCCCCAATAATGACTGTAAAGCAGAGAAGCAACCGATACCAATTTTAAACTCAGTGGTTTAACCACGACCAACTGAGTTGTTGGAGATTGGATCTTGTGCCTAATAAAAATGGATTGGCTCATCTCACATTCCTTACTAAGTAATCCGTTTACACCCGCCATTACAAGTCCTTTATTCATTTCTCTGCATATTGCATTTAGATTGTAAAGAGTGGCATACAGCTGAAATCAACAATCTGCGGCCACGTATTTTGTGCTACGTGCATCGGCACTGCGATTTCCCACAGCAAAAAATGCCCGACTTGTCGAAAGAAACTGGATAATAGAAAAGTTCATAACTTATACCTACCGTTATGAGCGTGTCTTCTTTCTCTATGATGTATTTAAAGCTTTTTCATTGTCCTCTGCTTCATTCTCCAACATATCTTAATTCCTGTATCTGTTACTGCAACCTTGCAGAACTACTCTACTCGCATAGGTAGCCTACCTGTCTTCTACAGAACATATAAACACATCTTTTATGAAACTCAGAATGTCGGTGTCCTGACAATTTGCAGCCTGCTGGATTATTATTATTATTATTATTATTATTATTGCAAGCGAGATAATAGCAAGGATTGCTTAAATTGACCCCTGGTTCACTCATCAATACACTCAAAAATTGGTTGGACAATGTCGGAGTTTTGGCGCCCCTTCCCGATATTGTGAACTATCTACAGATAACATCTTCACTATAAAGTCACAAGAATCGAATATATTTTAGCAATATCACTGTGTGGATTTGCTTCTCATTGGATAATGGGAGCTTTGGGTTATGAATCCCATTCTGTTATGGACTCGACTGGGTCCATAAAAGAAAAAGCATATAGGTCACTGCCATATACCACGTGTATGTCGGTCTTCTGTTCGATTTTGAGTGTTAACATCGAATGGCTGAGTTGTTTTTACATCGATGCATTTCGATGTATTACCCTTTTGTTTTCTCATATAGGCCTATGCTAATTTTGAGTTATAATATTTGCATTGCACCTGCTTGCGATTGGTTTTATCTGTACTATGTCTGATTGAGGAGGTTGGTCATCGGTCCATGATGATTAAATGATATTAGTCGTGTGTTGTTTGGGTTTGTCGAGTTTTTTAACTACGGAGATCGTACACGCCAGATCACTGCTTAGTTCGCGTATCGATGCTTCCAGTTTATAACCCAGGTCACTTTCGTAACCCTCCGCGCTCTCCCGATACTGACTGCTAAGCAGGGTGAGAGCGGATACTTGAAGTCGGGTGGGAATCAACCCTATATCGGAATCTCCCGGTCGGAAGGCAGACAGTGAAACCATTCGGGCAAACTGAGCACTCAGTCAGTCATTTGAGGAGGCGGATTATCATATCGGCTTGAAAAATCTATCGCGATCGATTGCTCGCCCGAAATTCCCAAGACGCATCGTACGAGGCCGCGGGTCTAGGCGCCTTTGTGCACATTACTACGATGCTAGCTATTAGCAAAACGCTTTTGTACTGTTTTAAGTTTGTATTTGTCAGACGACTATTCTTTTGCTGAATGTCGTATAGGCCTACTTTTCGTCGGTATCTGGTTTCCCATTACTTCAGCAAATGTGGACTTTATCGTATCGCGCGCAAGGTACTGATCGTTGTTGTCATCGTCGTCTTCAAAAAAGTTGTCTTCCAATACCAACTCGTCTTCGTCGACGATAGGAACACGTGTATTAAATGGAGTATGTGCCGTTACGGTGACTAGTATCTCTTTGGCCTCTTCAGCGGGAAAATCGGTCGCCAGAACCTTCAAAACGTTAAAATCGTCACGAGAATATTTCAAAATCCATGACGTGTCCTTCCAAAGTTCCCCAGCCACAGGCGGTCCTTCGTACGCCTGGGTAAATGGGGGAAAGTTGCGACAGGAAGGGCATCCCCGACTCCCGGTCGTAAAAAATTGCCGCCAAACCATGAACGGTTCTATGCGCTGCGGGCCACTTACTATCGGATCATGGCCTACTGGCGGTCAAAATGAAGATGCGACTTCATCCCACCACAGTGAAGTCTAAGTGTCATAATAGCCATAGGCCTAGCCATAAGTGTTTTTTTTCTTGACAAGCATAGGCTGATTATTTCATTACCTCATAATCTTCGTCAACCAATTGCCGATTTATAGCTAACATTCTAACTTCACAGTCACTCAGAACTTCGAGAATGTTATGCTTTTCGGTTACCGTTGCCTGGTTTCGCACCACAGTTTCAATGGGCCTATAAGTCGTCCGGCGTGTTAGTTGGATTAGATTTGGAATCTGTTGCAAAACAAGATGATGTTAAATCCGACCAACTCCGCATATTTTCAAGTATAGGGTCGGCTTAAAGTTGGTTGACGTAGATATTGCTTCAACCCGCCATAGAAAATAAATTTCGTATATCTACCAAATCACAAGATGAAATTCGTTGGTGTATAGCTCTAATCGCGTGTTCTGCGTCAGCCAGGAGTTCTTTGGTCTGTGTGACTCTGGATTTCTGTTTTTCTAGTCGTTCCACAACCTCAGTCAAAGCGTTCATATTTGCCGCATTTTCCGTCGCTGACACTTCAACTTGAAAATTGTGTTGTTGTGTAATGGCCGCCAATTGCGACTGATACTTCTCTGGCAAAACAATTACTCGCCGAAAGATAAATGCAATGTTACGAAAATCTACCAACTCAAATAACCTATTCACACTTTCTTTATCCTGTTGTTCTGAAAACACTTGCTTATATCAATAGAACCGCGTTAGGACATGCGTAGAAGAACCTTTGCCTAAGCCCTAACATTGTGATGCGTTACCCTGGAAGGTAGCCTATCACCACGCCGTACGCGTGGATTTACAATTCCCATCTTCCCCCGGCCTATGTCTCATCCACAGCTATAATTTTAGAAGGGGTCAACCTCAATGGGCCTTAGCCCAGCAACCCTTTTTCAAGCTACGGTACAGTTAGCCACGTGGAGGAAATGACACATCCCGGGTATGCTTTGTTGTTTCGTTCATAGGATTGTATTTTGTGTTAGCCTAAACGTACTTAGCTCTTTCTTCCGCAAGTTTTTCATAGCTCCCAAGTCACACACAGACTGTTCAAGTTCCTTTTTCCTGCAAATCAGCAGTCATTGGGCTTGGATATGAAATCCATTTTTGAAGCGCCACACATTACCTGGATATTTGTCGTTGAAAATAAACCGCGATATCAGTTGCGTGAGATAACGACATCGACTCTTTCAAGACATCCATTGAACGTTTAATTTTCCAAAATCGTCTGATATTTTCCCAAAAAGTGATGCTGGGTTGTCTCTAACCAAGTAAACATAACAACGACCATTTAGTAGGCGATTGAACGATTTAAAAATTTCATCTATTGAGGGATATCAGTTATCACACGGTAACCGCACATCCCTCGCGAGCTGCGCCAAATCAAATCCGACAGCTCTATAACCTGACCAGTTATATAGTCCACGTCATCAACCTCTTTGTTGGGCTGAATCTAAATGTTCCATCACTTCTATGCACTTTCAAGTCGTACAGATCTAGACAGTCCTATTTAGCCGTAGGTTGTAGGCTACGTTCCAGTAGCCTATGTAGGATTTTTGTCAGTCTTACTGTTAGTTTTTCTCCCATTCCTTTCGCCACCGTCCGTCGATTTCTGAGCTTTTCCTCGTCCTTTTGATTCGTTTTTTTAAAATGTTTACGGACCTCCGCCAATTTCCCGTCTCTGTGACGTTTTTCTCGAATAATCTTCTCCTCCATTCTTTCCTGAATGACCACGGGGGTGCATGATATATTGAGCCAATACTGGTGTAGTAGCGGCTTACTCTAGGCCTAACTAAAAAGTAGGCCATGAATCAGCTTTATTGTGGGACCTAACTGCGGCTGAAGTTAATTTTGTATTACACATGCCTTTGCAAATTTCGTGTTTTCATAAGCTTTCCGTGCGTCTAGTTGTATTTGAAACCAATCACCATTCAATTCATTGTGATTGTCTTGAATGCTTTTCTCCAACGCTTGTAGACGCGTTGGTAACAAACGGTTATCTTCCTCTAGATGGCGCAAGATCTAAATTTGAACAGATCCTTTTACTCGAGGCTCGTAATGGTTATGTGACCCTCATTGAATCCAGGGATATCTAGACTATCCCTGATTGAATACAATCCAATCTTGTATTTAAAAGGTCATAAATTCCACACACACACACACACACACACGTAAAGCCACGTTCGACCTCGACGCTTTCGTAATGATAACTCGATCTCATGACTGTCGTAGCATGCGAACGTGGGAGCAATCATGAGCCAATCATTAGCGCACCACGGAATGACGCAGAATCACGGCAACAGCAATAGATGTCCGGTCTGTAGGCCTACTTGCGATTATAATGTCATTAATGGGGGTACACTAGAGGGGAATGGGTTGCGATAATAGCCATACCTTCTGATACGTTCTTTGAATAAAACTCGCTGATGTGTACTTGAGTCGCATTTTCTCGATGGATGTTGTCAAAACTCGCTTTCGTTGGTCGGAGTCCGTGGTATCCGCGAAAGTATTGCATCTCTTTTTGACATTGATCCAGACGTCTATCAACTCTTTCAATTTCTTTAGTCGTTTGTCTTTTTCATGCCGTACAGAATTCAAAGCCTTGACCTTCTGAAACACGTGTTCTCTCTTCTCACGGATAGCTTTTTCAATTGTGAACCTTAGAGTAAATGTAGGCTTGCACCTAATGGACTTTGAAGGTGAGACCTGAGGAGATAAACATGCAGGCCTTGGCTCGTCAATGAGCCGTTAGTAATGATGGTTTCGCAAGTTTGTTATTAACGTCCAGAGCATTCCAAATTTCTTTCATGGAACGCTGACTCGCAACTTCGTGAACTTCAGATACCTATGGTTGTGCATTTTGCACGGTTCGGTTAGTCATATTTGGTACCGTATGTTGTAAGTATTGGTTGAAATTGTAAGAAACTACAAGGTAAGTCTATAAATTTACATCTGCAATCGGGTGACCTATAACCTTGATCTCCATAGTTTGGGTAAACAGTTACAGTTTGGGATGTCGAGAACTCGGTAGCCTACTTGCGAATCTCCTATCTGCAGTAACAGTAAAAGCGCGTGCAGTAAGTAGCCTAAGACAGACGAGGGCAACCCAAAATTAGCATTCTGAGCTGTGGCAAAGACGGCGGACAGGTAGTCAGTCTATTACTCAACGCCGTAAGTTTCTACCTTCTCATTGCTAATTGACTCTGTTTGTCATTTTTGAAACCTTCTGTGATAACGACTTGATCACCATTCATGGTCTTTTTCCGAAGAATTCTCTTTTCTTGAATTTCTGCTCTCAGATTTTTGATCAAATCCGCATTTTCTTGAATTTGTTGTTGCGAAAACACGTAGTAAGCCTTTTGGTCCCGATATTTTAATGTGAATTTACCTGAGACAACAAAGTTAAGTCAATTACACTACATGATGATGACCTGCCACCTGCACTTGGTTAGCCTAATCATTTCAATCATCGTCACTTGGTGGCGCTTCGCGTTTGTTACCTTGCAACTCGTCGATCTTATCCTGAATATTCCGCGAAACCGAGTCGCCTCCTGCGCCTTCGTCTCGGCCACTAGCGTTGATTCGACCCGTCGTTTTGTAACTCATATTCGAACATTCAAATTCAGGGTGATGCTCGCGTCGAAGTCCTCGCAAATTTGTGTGAGATTTCAACAAAGTGCTATCCTCATTGACTCTTTGAGATATACCGCATTTGTGACGTCATAATACAACTCTTAAAATTTTGCACTTGACTGCCAAAGATGGTTGTGCTGGCCGTCTGTAGGGGAAGTTGGTGATACTGTATTCTTCAATTTGTAACATCATTGGGTGCTGTGATAGGAAATAGTGACGTCACGAAAATTTAAAATTCTTCATTGTTACGAGAAGTGGCCAATTTTCCCAGAGAATCCTATATATAAAACAAAGAACACTTTTCTATCAATTTAGCAATTTTAGTTTGATATTATATTCAAAATATGTGTGTTTCGACGAACTTAATAATTGCATCGTTTCCGAGAAGCGGATAACAGTTTCTATCGTTATTCATCTATTGTGCTTGTGGTAAAGTAAGGCCGAGGTCATATTTTGAGTCAATTGATTATCGTGACCCAGTAAACACTGACAGCAGAACGCTTAAGATGACCTCATTGTTTTAAAAATTGTATTGTCGACGATCGAAATTTTAATTCGATGTGGACGAGTGACACATTATAACTGATACATTTCATAACCTTTGTTCGCCACGCAATATTCTCAGGAGGTACTAAACTTGGCCGCAAAATGCCTAAGGACACGTGATGTGTCCTCCGAAAATCCGCAAGACAACATTGAGTGACAACGTGAGAATACACAAAGAGGCTTATTTAACAACTGAGGTATCGGGATATCCTCAGGACTTTACACACACATACACAGGCTCTATAAGATGTTCTGATGGCTTTAAACAAAGCAATGAACATATACTGCAATGAAGTCGTCGGCCACAAAATCTCTGAAGCCGCGATGAATGGTTATCCCGACACCGTCTCATGTCACAAACATTCCATATTCACCTGATGAAAGAGTGAAGCTTCTAAAGCTTCTGAATGTTATAATTCTCTATTAACGATATCAAAAATGTTATAATATAATATCGTGAAGAAGATTCACCACAAATTTAACGTCGCCGTTTCATGAAAGAGCGGTGATCTGAACGCTTGTGAATGTTAAAATTCTCGTTAAACCTAGGCTGGACGTTAAATCTGTGGTGAATCTTCTTTACGATACCGATGGATCGTTCGCCATCAACATCACTATATTCTTCATGATATATTATGATACTCACGCAGAGTTTCTTCATTATAGCTCGACCCGTGGCAAACGGTAGGCTATGATAGACATGCAGTGCAGATTTCCTTTTCAATTTTGTTGAGGTGTATAATTTTCCAATACTTCTATACCTACACCAGCCCATATACATTCTTCCATATAGTCGATTTGTATCTATGTTCGCCGAGTGGTTTCACTGTCTGCCTTCTGATCGGAAGGTTCCTGGTTCGAATCCCGACCGACTCAAACTAAAGATGTAAAAATTGGTATCCGTTCCTCTCTGTTTAGCAGTCAGTATCGGCGGAACGCGAAGGACTGTGTTTGCAATAGTTATCCGGGCTATAAACCGGGAGTTTCGACATGCGCACGAAGCATTGACCTGGCGTATATGACCTGATTGAAAACGCCATCATAAATCCAAAGTACCAAGAACTTGTCTATGTGAGTTATCAACTCCAGACAATATCAGGAATACATGTAGTGTGGAATGAGCCTATATACCGTAGGCCGACTTGTGTGCTAAATTTTACCCGCTGCTATTTAGGTGCATGGGCATAAGGCGCAGAGGGATTTATTTCTTAGTGATTGCTGTTATGCAAAACCAAAGCGCATAGGAATTTTCCCACATACAATCGCCGTAATTTGACCATCAAGATATGGAGGCACCACACGCAATTACTAGATGACAGTAAAGATTAGATTCAATTTAGTTTTTGATTATTTTGATAACGTTTCCAACTCCATTTTAATCGTACTTTCGTTGGTAGTAATTCCATGCATTAAACGCGGAAACATGTTCCTGGCGCGCATTGTTTTGAATACCGAGCGTCGGTTTCAATGCGACTTTCTCTCCATCCATGGCTTGATTATTATCCATATTTGTATTTTGGGTTGTGGGTAACGTTTCGTCAAATCTGACCGGTCACGCCAATGAGTAAATGTGACTCGTAACTTTTATAATATAGATTGTGGGCTGCGTTCCGGGCGTAAGAACGCAAATATTCCTTCCATTCATTGAAATGAATAGATTTACCCTTTACGCTGTTAAACTTTATACACTGCCGATTCTTAATGTCTTACGTTTTGACGTTTTCGATAATTTATAGCCTCGATGATAATGACACCTTATACCACTAGTATAAAGAATAAATTTCCGCATTTTCCAAAATTGTTCGGTGCATGTCATATGGTTACAATGGATTCAGATGCTCAAAGCATCAGATTCGAGGCCGTGTGGTCATCACATCAGAACCACTTATGTCAATGTTGTCTTGGTGGAGCAAAATCTAGATTGAAGTATTCTTGTGAAACTTTCGGCACCTCCATTATGGTGTGTGGCATGGCCTACTCTAGGTACTAAAGTCGGCCATGTGTGTGGCCTCGGCATCCCGGATTGACTGCATATATGCAGTCTGCATCATATATGATTCGGCTTTGGATTTGCGCCGGATTCATTTCCTGCAGCAACCGCCACCGTCTACTGAGGCTTGAGATCTGTTTTAGCTAGGGAATTTATTTTATCCTATTATCGTGCGATTGAGCTCGCAGATTAGGCACGCAGATGCTAGACTGAACCATCCAGAGTAGGTCGGCCTATATTTCGATTCTTTATAACGCATGGAGCCTAGAAGCGGCCGATACCTATTCATGTCAAACCCAAATGTTTTGGCAGTGCTTTTAGGCATGATGTCCTTCCTGTTGCATCATCCCCCAGGCTCATGGTAGAGCGTGGCTGTTGGGGAATTTCCTTTTTCTTGGGTTCATACATTCGCAGACCATACTGCGTAGGCTGCAATGTGAAGTCAGAGCATGTCGGATATATGTAGTGAATATTCCTATGCTCGAACAGTTTTCTGTGCTTCGCCTTCGACCGAGGTACTGTTGTAAAAATTCATCTAATACGCATTGAGAGTGTAATTGCAACATTCGATTTTCGTAAGTTAATCTTTATTATCCTACATGCATTATGAGGCTCAGACGATGGTTGATGTAGATCACGCAATATATAACCGCAAAACGTAGATTGCCTGGATTACAAAGCATTCTCGGCTCACCGTCTGTATCAGGTCTATTCTCTTAACCTTTTGATCTGGCACGTCAATCAACTCAAGTCGATCGATGTAGACTTAAGAATGTTGATGTTTAGATATGGGATATAAACTTGTGAGATTAGTATACAGTCATCAGCGATGAGTCAGACAAGAACAGTTGTAACCCGTCAAAAATTTCATTTCCCCTTTGGAAAGTCAACTCTAACTTTTTTTTATGTAAAAAGCACACCTTAACTGCAAGACAAATACCAGACAGAACGCATATGAAAAGGATAATAAATCATTAAGGCGAGTCAACCTGTCACAATTCTTTACCATGTTTCAAGTATTGGCAAAAGCTTAAGGGTTGATTTAACGCTTGTGGTTTTGCACTAGTGTTTGATGAATTATCAATGAAGTGTTGAACACTCAGAAAGCGTTCGACGTGTTTTACAAGTCTAGATAACTACAGCATTCAAAGTTTAAAGTAGTTCTATCTGATCTCTCATAACTACAACCGCTTCTTGTCAATGAAAACGACGAAATGCACTTCAAACGTTAGAAAATTATATGTTATTTTCATTTCAGTAATCACCAAATATTTGAACATTGTCTGAAATTTTAGGTGGGCTGTTCCTGTTTGGAAACACTCCTTGTACTGGCTATAATACGAGGCAAAAGGTGATCTAATGTTATATCCGATTCTGGCGGCAGTGAGTTATAGTTTGATTTTACGGGTGCGGGGGTCTTTTGTATTCCACCTTAATCTCAACAAGGGCGTTTCTATTCAAATGATGACGTTACACGGTGTCAGTGAAGACTAAAAGTTAAGTTTCTTGGTATTTCTCTATGGCGTATTACTTCTATTTGTGTACGTGATAGGAATGTCATATGTTTTTGCGACTAAATTATTAGATTGTGGACAGATTCCCAATAACATCAACAGATCACCACATCCTCTTTGTATGGCTTTCTTCCGACTAGATGTCAGGGCAGCTATACATTAGCCACTGCTTCGTGGTCTCCTTGACATATCCCCTTTTGTCACCTCGACTTTCCTAAAAACCTTAACAACATTCAAATATCTCAAACAAGGTCTGCCTCGTTTTCTTCCACCCAGGAACGGCAAGCTAAGCATTTTCTGGCCGAGGTTTTTCTCTTCCCTCTTACTCACCCGGCGACCGCTGGTCCAAGCCTGAGGCCCCAACAAATGGGAGGGGGAATAGTATACGCTGCGTAAATACCACAGACAATGAGACACATCACGGTCTAAGTGATCAATTCGCGCTGTGCTCAAACCCAATGTAGGACTCAAAGATGGAGAAATATAGCACAGATATTGAAGTAATTATTATTGAACTCTTAAGGCGGGACAATAAATGAAGCCGTTTGTTTAAAGCGATGATTTAAATACACTCTGATGGTATGAAATCTATATATGAAATATGAATATATATGATATATATAATATATATGATATATGAAATCTATGCACAAATCAAAATTTCGTTAGGAATTCTAGACAATACAATACAGTACTGTATAGTTGCATGTTTCATCATCGACCAACTCATCTAGCCTATTATGTGATCAAACAATGGCCGGTCTTTGGTCACTGTATACACATAAACAAATCAGTTAGCGCAAGCGTATAGATCTCGCTTCGTACCACACATACGATTTCTGATGGGATGATATCATAGTAGGAAATAAAAACCGACCCCACGTTGCAGAAAAATAACAAAAATACGTTTATTTTGCAGTCAAAAAAGGAATATAATACTTCTTATATATTAAAGATCAATGCTGAGAAATGGGATATTTACTACACAAAACTTTGTGACATTTTCAAGTAGTTCGAATGGCTTCGATGCACAGAGTTTAGTTTACGGTACCAACTTTTTCTCCTTATTCCTTTTGTTTTTAGAGCTTATTTTATCACCGTAATCCCTGCATTGTTGCCTTACGTCACTCATCTTTTATGTGGGTCAAAATGGATGAAATTTCTTGGTAATCGCTCATGGGAATAATTTTACGGCCTAAAAAATGTTTACACGCGTTGCCAATTTAAAACCCTTACAGGCCGTGATAAAACGGTGCAACCCAAATCAGTGAATTAACCGTGCACTTACGTAAACCCTTGATAGGCATTAGGGCGACATACGGTACGCAAATCATAGAGTGTAGCGAAAATAGGTTATGTTCTAATGGGCTAGTGTGTTGTTATTCTAATTCGTTGTACCGCAATACGTGGGCATTTGTACTCAACATATGATAGGATAATGACTAGCTTGAAACAACTCGCGAGTTCAAAAAGTACAGTTGATCCAGATCTTGTAACTACTTCGTGATGTGACATGTGAGTGTGCCTTTTTTGAAGGTTTTAAGCATCTTTCACCCCTAGTGTATGCGATGCGTACATGGTTCACATGAATGACGACGTGAAAGAGTAGTCCTATTTCTTGCGTGGAAAACAGGTGTCTTCATGGGAGTGCTAGGTAAGTCTTGACCTACCTGACGATCGCAATATGTCACATCACTCACTTCTCCTTCACGAACACGACAGGATTATAGAGGATTGTTGATAGGGTTTCACATATCACGATGTACGTGTATCGGTGTATGTTTGTGCCTTGGTAGCAGCTGCAGGGTTTTATAGTAATGTTATTCATATCGCATCAAAGTTAGTAGGTAGATACTTTATACTTCCGCTAAGGTCGATTAGCCGTGGGCAAAAGAAGACTTGACTCGATACGCATATCAATTCCTATCCGCTCGACCTTGGTGGTGAAATGTAATATACGGTCTTCGCAGAACTATACATATCATCAAGCTACTATCAGTCGTCGTTAACAATGGCGACTTTATTTTGCACTAAATATATTCTCATTTACGAAAAAGTGCTACAGTCCATACAGAAAATAAATGATTGGACTCAGTGACGAGCCTCGAAAGCGACCAGTTATCAGCAACTTTGGATCAGCATTGATGTTCCCGTATTGCAACCTGTCACGGACAAGCGTGAACCAAAGCTTTGGCTGGCAAGGCTGATAAAAGTCCCACCAGTGGTCTATTGACTTCGGGTTGATCACCAACCGATTGTTTTTTAGCCTAGCGCCAATCCTCACACTAAGCAGGAATCAGCTATCGGTTGTTACCGATGTTTCCAAAGTCTTTGCTGTGACACAAAAGAGATATATATAAATAGAAACCCAACAAGACGATATCTTAAGCATTAAGATCAACTATTAAGATCGCCGTGAAACCCAGCCTAGCAGATTTGGCGGCTAACGGGTTGCGCACTACAGTACCTGCCTGATTGAAGTGCCAGATCTGAGAAAGCTTAAAACTAAGTTACCAGTCAATTTCGCTGGATGTTAAAACTGTAGTAACACTCACTAGCCTATGGGTTGGGCTTCGATTCACACAGAAATTGGAATTTATCTCAGCAGCCGAATATAGGTCTATTAAGCCTCGACGCTGATCGCTTAGCTCGATGTTTGGATTAACTCTTATCGATTAGAAATTCACCCACAGAGTGATTTTAAAATTGTTAACCTTTTGACACATTAACAGTGGCAACAATCGCGGGCCATCTTTCCTCCAATGCCAACACAACTAAGTATAGAGAGTATACCATCTTATGCATCGTGTGGCTACAGACATTTCAAATCGTACCTAAAATCTCAATATATCATGGGTTTGCCATTATAGTATAAAAGGATTGTCATCTCGGTTAGACAAAATGATTTCTTTCTAAAGTAGGCTTACGCGACAACATCGTGTGACTTTCAAATAAAGCCTTTGGGTAGATCGCAATCAAATCATCGATAACGCATCGGAATTGGTATTCTCATAAAAAAAATATACTCAGCATAAACAAATACTTGGTATCACTGCCGGAATGGCATCAGCCTGTGGTTTGTATAGCGTGACAACAGTACAAGTTAAATTTTTTATATAATTACTTTCATTACACTATTTCCATAAGATTTCCTCGTCACGTCCCTTCGTTGTAATCCATCATTTGTGCGCTCTCGGGATTGATGTCCGACCTTTGCGGGGAAAAAGGTTGTCTGTGAGCGCATAAATTGCAGCTCAAATGGTAGGGTTTACTGCTAAGTAATCTTTGAATAATGAGAAACATCAAAAGAGATATGAACTAATGAACGTGATGGAAATTAGAGCGTATCAGGAAATCGGTAATCATAATCGCAAAATGCGGGTTGAAACAATATAAACGATTACTAAATTACATTTAATTTTCGAATTTCCACAGCTTCTTTGTCCTCAATATGTAGTTAGCAACCGTTTTGTATATCTTACCGTGCGTTTCTCCAGAGGTTTTTAAATAACGTAACTCCTTTCACTTCTTCTTCTTTCGTATGGTTGTGCTTTTCCTTTCTTCAGACTAGACGTCAGGGCAGCCACAGAGCAGCCACCGTTTCATTGCCTCATCTAGGCTCCTCAGACCAGTCACTCCGTTGGGTGGTTTGTATAAAGTAGGCTACAGGAGTGGATGACGGGGTCTCCCTGCACTGTTGGATGACGTAAGACCAGAGCAACTCAAGTCAACATACGTTCAACGAATTTACGTGTTAACTTGGGGATGCGGCTTTGCTCAGACAGAACAGTTTCGCCCAAATAGCTGGTATACACGGTGAACAGGCAAAAACCCATTTGACAAATCCCCGCCAACACCACGACCCCACCGCGAAGCGACGTTATAATAACCTATATCAGTGCCGCAAGAAGCAACCAATGCTTTTCTCATATATGTATAACAGTTCCAAGAATCATGGACATTGTAATAGGGAGCCGAACACCCCATTGATTGTTCCATTTGCTTCAAATCCTAGCGTTTGTCCACTTTGATTGTTGACAAAGCGATCTCAATCACCTTGATTGTTTACAATCGGCCATTCATCCAGATGATTACAGCTTTCCTCGAGTGCGAGTAGATTACGTAAAGGCGCGCTGCTCCTGCTTCGTGCGGAGCGTTCAGCAGAAATAACAGTACCTGCCGCTAAGTGCCCTCTATGCGAAGCATAAAATACGCACCGTATCAGCGGGCGTCGTTCTGAAATTTCTTCATCGTGTTCAGATGACAATCGGGTGGAGGGAGGAAGATTGTCCCTACAAAATAACTCCACAATACGACTGGAGCTTGATTCCATTTGTGCCTCTACTGATATGGATCGAAAGATATTAATGGTTTCACATCAAGCCACTTTTTGGTAGCATTTTGTCAACATATGTTTATGTGTATATATGTGATAGATACCGTATGAGAGCCGCCAGACAAGTGAATATACTCGTGAAACTCAAAGTAACGAAACCAACGATTAATGGCTATCGAGATTGGTTGTTAGATTAACAGATCGCTTTTTACTGTGTTGACAACAATACTAATTTGCAGGAGAATGTGGACTCATGGTTGCTGTGTATCGTGTTAAAATACGGCCGCAAATACCACGGATGAAGCAATATAAGAATTAAAATTAGTGCGTACGTCGCAACATGCCACAGACCTGTTACGGTCTGAATCTGTTATTCAAACCTCGCCTTTATTCGAAAACTTGTTCGCTAATGGTGAGTTCCCATCTAGCAAACCGTATGGTAAAATCGTCAAATACCACGAAATTCTATTTCGTTTGAACGAAACCATTCTTGGAAAGGAGTAAATGAATAACAACATATCTCATGTGACGCCAGCCCGTAACACGGGAACATTCATTCCCGTGGTGACGCGGAAATGAAAACTAGTACCTACCTCAACGCAGAACGCTTCAATCCAATACACTGATCAGTCTGTATAAATATTTGTTTTTATATGGTAGTGAAGATACTCTCTCCAACTCTCTGTATGATTGAAAATAAAGGGTTTAATTGATTTCGATCTGTTAACTATTTCCGGGTCACTGTATTCATGAACTGTGTGATGGGACATATACAGTAATGGGGTGTGAGGCAATTGAGAAGATGATTATCACAGCCCGTCGTCTATCATTCAAATCTCACGCGGTAGCCGGTAGAGATTTGACATACTGTATTTTGACTTGTCGACTTTTAATTCCGATCGTCGCCGATAGAAAAAGAAAAACGCGTTGCGTCACAGACCCAGACATTCGTATACGTCGGTTGGTAATACTCTCGCTCATTCTAAGCGTAGACGTCTGGAAAGAAGCAGCCAGCGGCCAGAGCGATGGCGGGACGAAGTGGAACGATGCTGTTCACGGTTTTGTGGCTATCTATTCATTCTTCATCGGCGAATACTTTTGGACCTTTCGGTGGGATAGGTGCCTCACCGTTTTCTACGAACTATGTTTGTCAGCCTATACCACAGAGTTTGAAATTATGTCGCAACATGGAGTATAGCCAGATGAGGCTACCGAATTTATTAGGACACGAAACGATGGATGAAATACACCAACAGGCGAGGAGTTGGGTGCCTTTGTTGAAAAAGAAATGTCACCAAGACCTGCAGTTGCTGCTGTGTTCATTATTTACTCCGGTTTGCGTACCAAATTCTCCGGTGCCAATCTATCCATGCCGGTCTTTATGCGAAGGTGTGAAGTCAACGTGTGAGCCTGCGATGCAAAAAGTTGGTTATCCGTGGCCTCCCATGCTCAACTGCAACGAGTTTCCACAAAATGACATGTGCGTAGCGCCTCAGTGCAGCTCAAACTGCTCAACACCTCAACCAAGTAAGTCAAATCAATTATAGTTTTACTGAATTCACAATCGCAAGCCCCTGTTCGCCTGTTGAATTTCGTATGTGACGCTTCACATTCTTGCAGCACCGTAATTACTACTTATAGTCTCCGGAATACATGGGATGTTAATTGGGTATCGGTTTAGCTTGGCCCACTAAAAATGCGACGTTGTGGTGTGAAATTTTCCCCGCAAGTTTGAGCTGACTCACTAATGGCTAGCGCGATAATTGTTTGGTAAGCCGACATTAGGAATGCTGTTGTCTGTCTCGTGTTATCAATCATTATACTTATCTCCCCGATCGTCATTTTCGAGTTGGCTATCTATTGAGTGAAGTACAGCCTGCGAGACTTTCTTTCAACGCCGTTGAAAAGTTTGAACTTTATGTAGCGATGAATTCTTGGTGGACTACGTCTAATCTCGTGATCTGTATTATATGTGCGTCAGCTTTATATTCTGTGTATGCCTTTTCTTATTCTTGATTTGTTTGTCTGATAATATAGGTACCGTAGAGAGCACGAACCACACTACCGAGCATAACATTGTCGACAATACAAGTACGATTGATAATAAGGAAATTTATGTTGTGATTTTGTCTGTTTTTCATACTTATCCTCCGCGTGATTTCTTTCCTTGGTGTGAAATTCGCATGATTTCATCGAATGAGGCATGAAAGTACTTCACTAATGCATGTATTTTGTAATGACAACCAACCATTGTGTATAACAACACTGTAGAATCATCTGCCTGCGTGCAATCTTGCGGTTGATGATAATTAACGCTGATCTTGTTATGAGGCCATTTGATACTTGAAAAAATATTTTCGTGAACACAGCATTTTCTGAAAAACACCGCATCACCATTCCTCATGCTTTTGTGTTAAATCTTCCATCGCAGAAGGCTTGCTAATAAAAAAGGCCCCTCTGTAGTATCTTGTAACTCTTTCGTTTCATTTCAAAATTGAGCAAACAATCTTTACTTCTCAGAAAAATTCAAAATTCGGTGTACCAACTTCGAAGCATGCTGTACTTTGGCAAAAGAAAGCGACCTCACATACGATTCGTGAAATTGCGGATAATTCAATCAAAATATTATGTATACGATCAAACTCAAAATTCCAACGCTATCATTGATCATAGTTTTTGGTGTTATTTCTTTGCTATGATGCTATTTTCGCTGGATGCATGTAAACATGTCATAATGTAATCGACTTGTGTGATCTGTAATGTAACAATGCCTCAACGGTCTACTACACTCTTTTTAGGTCCAGGGGAAGTTATATGTCCCCCTTGCGATCACCAACTCGACCCGGAAACTGTTCTGGATTTGTACTGTGGAGTTGAATTCGGTGAGTAAATACACTTGTTACGATAATGAAGTTTGTATTCCGCCTGGTTTTCATTCTCACATAATATGGTGTGGTTCACTGAGATGATATTTCTTCAGTTGTTATGCTATATATATATATATTTATAATTGGCATTCTTTGCCTGGGTATGGTCATGCCGCAAAAGCATTTAAAATCACCTGTGGTATGCTGCGTATAGCCAATTTCAGATGGTTTTTTGCGCTAACCAAAAATCCAAAGGATTATTTTTATAAAATGGAAAATACACCAGAGGATACTGAGCTTACGTTTTACTCTACATGTCTACACACTTTGTTCCTTTTGGGGTATCTAGGCCATATTTTCCCTCAATTATGGATACTTAAAGGATTACCCTCGATGCAGAAGTCGCGTGTAAACACAATCCTTACAAGGACTAGAAAAGTATTTTGCTGGTAATTCTTAACGCATACAATGCCTATAAATGACCATACGGGTTGCTGCATTCCGATACCCGAGCTCCTGACGTTGGTAACGAATTCGGTACCTCTGTGTATTACGGTGCTGGATCCACCTACCACATGCGTTAGGGTCGCCTTACTCTCGATTGTACGCATAGTCATGAGGCACGTGCCTATACAATATCCCTGATAAAATATAGCCTTGTACGGTATGTCCTAATTCAATATACCCCCGCCTGATCTTTTGTATTGTAAAGTGAGACTTGGCCATTAACATGACAACTTTGACTGGAAGACCTTAAGGACTTGACCTTTAACCACGTTTCGCTCATGCAGTAGTAATGTCGTGTTGGAATGATGATACGCTCCCGTCGGAAGTGCGTAAAGGCATCGAGTGGCTCCGTTTTTTCGACACGTGCCAAAACACTTTGGTTTCCCATTAGCGAAAGGAAAAATGAGAAAAGTCTCATTACATGCTGAATTGAATTTCGCTGGAAATATTAGATTCAGATGAGACACGATCGCTGTTTTTCAAGTATTTGTAAACAGATCGGTTAAAGACAGGTTTCCTCAACCAAAGCGCGATTTCGCATGCCATTTCGGCCATTGCTTGACGTAACGCGATGCAGTTTGACCCCCTACAAGGTCATTATAGTCCTAATAGTAATTCTCTCATTAACAGCTGCCAGTTGTACGATACGCGTTTACACGTAAGTAGCACTGTTGAGTCTCAAGCGACGGTTCCGATGACGCCACTTGATCATAAATGAACGTAATATAGAACTTAGATGTTTGCGTTGGCAGTGAATCCGCTAGTAGTTAGCTTACTTCCACTGTGCAAACGTTGATATGTCGTTTTATCTATGTATTCTATGAATCTATGTGATGAAGTAGAAATATTTATTGCTGAGTCGACGCCAACTTACCTTTGGTTTTCCCGCATTGCCCATCACTAATTAAACTCACACAAATGATATTATTTGCTTTGAATAAATATGGAGCGAATGATTTCATCGGTGAAAAGCCGTACTGTTGTGAGCATCCGTACATGCATTCTCCACCGCTAACAATGAAATTGCCCCTCTGTGGCCGGTCACACTGATCGCATTAGTTGCGAAGAGTCACGTGCATAAAACTAGAGAAAACTGTTAAAATGGAACTTTGTGACGGCATAAACGAAGTTTCTTAGAGCTCTCTCTGATACACCTTTGTCGTATAGAGCGCCAGTGAGCGTCTTGACTTGTCGTGATCTGGTGAACGTTAAAATTTGTAGACTACAATTAAAGGCTCTGTTGAATCCTGAGCGGTATGTGCGCGAAACAATCTTTAAGTTTAGCGTGTGAACGGGCTTGTATTACGTATGGTGTTCCATTCTTGCACGGATGCGCATATTCTGCATATATGTTTCATTAATTCAGCACTGTAGTAGGCATATGGATACCGCGGTCGACTCCACACCCCTTCATCGCTATTATCTCACGCCTATCATCTCCAAAACCGTCACGATGCATAACTTATCGATATATTATTTAATCATAAGAGATGCTGACAACCTGCGGGTGGGAATTTTATGTTCCTTAGCCAAAGCCATTCTATGGCTCATTAGATATTCGTTCTAGGCGGCTACCCTAAGGACTAGCCTACCCGCATTTTATCCTCAATCTGCCAAAATTGTTTCATCTCTTAAGTCAAGTTCGCCTGCCGTGAAAGGTCAATGCATTTGCTTATCCCTGTTGTATTTCGTGTAATCCCCATAAAATTGTTGTGATCGCTCGAGGTCATAAGTGCGCGTATTGCAACTATTCTACCCCGCACATGATTGATGGCTCTACGAGTTAGTTAGTGAGGTTTACGTTTTTCCACTTGATGTCACTCTTTAAAATGCCAATAGCTTCCAAGTTAAGGTATCAGACTACAAGTTAATTGCAACGTCAGTAGGACTGTGAACTTGAGCACTTGTGTTGCGTTTGTTTTCACCTGTCGTGGTAAGCATCGCTATGTTATCTTATCTAAACAAATGCGAAGTTTCTTCCGCTCCGTGAAACAGCGTATTGTAATATCATCGCGCCATCGATTCATCACTGTAGAATGTTGCAACTTTTTAAATAAATCAGTTATAAAGAGTTACTCTGCCGGTAATTTGTGCCACCTGGCAAGTCATGAAGCTAAATCTTAGGGTCATTGGTCTCTAGGATAATATTTACTGCGAAAACTTGGACTTGAACCGATTGATTTTGTTAGTTATATCTTTGTCTCTAGTCAAAACAACTTAGTCAGCGGTCCTACACATTGTAATTTTAAATGTTTGTTGCTGGGTCGTTTAAGTCAAAACATGGCCCAAAGATTCGCTGAATGAGAAATGATGATTCCGTGACGGGTATATAGAAGCTGATGCGCTTGTACAATCGACTTTACTGCTTTATCGCAATGCGAGTAAGAAGCTAACAGCTTACCCTTACACCATCGTTGCCTATGCTTCCAGGATGCGAAATGTGTCACTCCCGTAAGCTCGAGGAACACAATCTCACATCGACAATGCATAGGTTTCGTGTCATGCATGAGAAAGGCGAATTAAAGAGATTTGTGTCAAATCAAAATGCTGATGATATCAGAGTGTATTTGTACTATATGCTTGGGCGCTTGAGTGACAACACCGCCGACCTGCGATTCTAATAATTAAATGCGTCCCTGAAGATTAGGTGATTACCATTTCCACCTCTCGTGACATCTCTCTTCGAATGTAAAATCTAAACCGTTGTTGGTGGCTGATTGGCTACTCTTTGTATGAAGCAACCTTTTATAAAACAGAATGATATTCATTTCGAATCCATCATAATCGTTTGTGTGTGCCCTACACACACTGGAATGTAAGCTGTTTCCTAAACCATTGGCAAAACCATTTCAGCATGTGATTTTCTTGTGCGATCATATTCGTAAAGTAACATGTTTTCTCCCAGCGTGACTGCCACACCACGTTAGTCCTGAATTCCTGTGAGTAATTTGCTGATATTGTAAAATGTAAGATATATGAATAACACCAGCATTTCTACCAAATAGCACCTTCTCATGCTCTTAAATTCGTTGTCAAGTCCCGTGACGCGTTGGGTTCCTTTCGAATCCCAACCTATTTACTTGAGCGGGATAGTAACAGAGTAGTGGAAAAGGAATTCGCCATATCAAGGAGAGGCGAAATTCTGGGACACGGCCAATTGAGATTAGCAAATTAGTTCAAGTGCGGCGTTTGTAAGTAAACGGTTAATCTTTCGGAAAGAGATCACGGCACTATTTTCACTGACATATTAGGGTGAGGCTGTTGCGTGCGAAAAATGCTTCATGTCACGACTGTTATGGTCACTAATCTCCCAGGCGCGTAACAAAGTTTGTTCAGCTTACCCCAAACGGACCCATTAATGTCAATCAAATTATACCAAAGTCTATTTGTACGATGTTAAAAAGGTCAGAAGCTATCAAAAATACTGTTTCGGTCGAATAACTGTGCACGATAAATATGCGTGTTAAAGGGAGCTGCTCCCTGGTAAACAGCAAACACTGACTGTTCAATGTTGTCAAAATGCAAGAACCCTACCATGTTAGATCCCTTTATTATGCCTTGAAATATAGCGTAAGCCCAGTAGACAAGATACACGTAGAGCTGATTTATTATATGCGCCACGCTTGAGTTGAGGGTGATGGTAATATTCATGCTATCGTAATTGGGCTGAGCTCCAGATCTTGGAGAAAGCTGTTGAACTCCACATAGGCTGGACCATGGCCTACTCTAGGAACTAAAGTAGGCCATGGCTGGACCGTGGCTTACTTTATTCTAAAGTAGACGATGGATGGACGATGAATCTGTGGGAGGTCACAGCGTTTCTCATGATTGACAAATCTCTGGCGTCCGTAGCGATTGTTTGTACGGAATTATCCCTAATCTTTCAATCAAAATATATTACATCAGGCTTATGATGACGGCGTTGATTCAAAGCTAAATTTGTGTCTCTCGCGATTACTCTTCTGAAAAATGCCCCGACATATACACAATTATGCCAAACACTTGTCGATATTTGCATAAACCCGTTAACTAATACATGCTTGTCTTTTCTGTAATGCCACTGAACCTCTGGTATCACTGACCTTTTGCATAGCTTATCGTTGAGTTTTGATAACTGCGGTAAAGGCGACATGCCAATCATATGTACCTTTCCGTGACTAATATAACTTGGCCTATGCGATGTGAAATGTTCAAATGTATCCAAGTATTGCATCAAATTCATACATTGTAACACAGCGACTAAAATTCGCAGGATGGGTAGCATTCCACTGTCCCAATTTGCGGCATTTTTCTAGATGTGTCGATTCCATGTATGGCATGCCAAACCACATTCTCGATCTCTGTCGCGTTCATAACAATAATTAGATGAAATTTTACCTGAAGATTATACGATGAAAAATATCAAGAAACATCTGCTTTTTTTGCAGCGCTCAAGGGGAAAATACGTGGAACTAAAACTGCAAGAAAAGATTTAAAGTTAACCGTAGACAAACGACGAAGAGTCATTTACAAGCAAGGTTCTCTGCGAAAGAAAGATTTGCGTAGACTTTCGCTCCTAATCGGGCAAGGAAGATCGTGCTCGTGTCCAGCCTTGCAAAGTTCTGGCAAAGGCAAGAAAAAAAAAAAGAAGGACTTTTATTTAATAATGGGCGGAAAAGTGGGACGAAGAATGTATGTATCAGCGATTTTCCGTTGGCCAAAACGCAATAAGGTCCTCCGCAAGCTCAGCAGCAAGTTCAAAGAAGAATCCTGCGCGTAAAACAGAACCGTGTGATCGTTTGACCTAGCAAGCTTCCGCGCCACAAACTGTGAAGCGTATTGGCAATGGCGTACTCTGAACCTCTTAAGGTCCTTCGCATATAGATTAAACGCGAGGACACATCACAATATCGGGTCCTTGGCATATTGTTTCAATGCAAGGTTATATCGCGATGTCGGCCACGCATATTGCATATTACACAGGGGATCGAGTCGCTTCAAATGTGTGACGAATAGTGCGGAAACCAAATGAGAATATTGCGTTAACTATGACGCATTTGCGTGCTATTTGATTACTATCGCGTAACTCGAGTTATCTGTTGGTCTCGTGAAAGTAGGAATGCGATATCTATCACTATGAGCTGCCGTTGAACTTGGTCCGCATGCTGTTGCGAATTTTTACAGGTTTCAACCAACCGACTGGCATGCATTGTAATCAAGGTGAACACGCCATTGAACTAAACGAGGGGCGTGTTGATAACTAATGAAAAATTAGGCGCTAGATATTAGATCATTCGTTACATTTAAAATCGCATATGATACAACAGCGGGACGTGATTTACCCCAAAATTCACCATGATGTCCATCAAATTTGATGCTGCGGGATGAAAGACCTTCATGATGGGTCACGTAGGGCTGAAAAGTTTTGACCAAACAGTTGAGCCAAACTGTTTCACTTCTCACATCGCGTACTGCCGTTCGTTCCACAGACGACCATAGGATCACAGGGACTTGCGACACGCAGGTTTGGTCTGATCCGATATCTTAGGTAGGCTATTAACCACCCGAGAATGACGTCTTTTGACGGTGGATGTCGTGCAGCTATAAATCAGCTGATAACACTTCACTCATTCACAACGACATGCCTGGTCAGAGTTGCGAGAAATGCGAAGCCACGGATTCAACATCTTTTAGTACCCCGTGTTCAACACGGCAAAGCATCATTCGTGTTGTTATGATTCTTTTTTCTTTAATTTAAAGTAAATTTTAGTATTTTGTAAAAAGAAATGGTTACAAACACACAATGTATTTTGATAATGTTCTACTTCGACAATGTCCCGGCGATATCTGGTGATGGCGACATCGTGTATATGCCTTTAGAACTACCGATTTGAATGTTTCTTCATATTATCTTTTACCTGATTTCTTAGCCCGGGGCAAGTGCACGGCGCGAGAAATCTAATACTTGTAGCTTGGCGGCCAACTCCGTGTACGATAGGATGCGTTTAACGACTTAATTCGATATTTTCGGGTAATCACGAAATCATATTATCGTTTTATACCTGTGATTCGCCTAGAGATAATTGAGATCGAAATCTTCCTATCTGCTTTCATTACATATAGCTATATGTTTATCAATTATGCCTGTTCCGTGTTAGTTATTGGGTTGTAGACGAAACAAAAAATCCGAAGCACTTGTTTTAAACGTCATAATCTGACGGGTAGAGAGCTTACAATCAAGAAAGCATGCAAAATTGACGTGTATGTGTATAATAGCCCTTTGTATTCAATTTGTGTGATACACTTACGTAATGCCCGCCGTGGATAATTCGTACAAGTCTCAGTGAAGGATATTTCAAATGCTAAAATGCGTGTATTTTTCGCGGGATACCCTAAAATATATCGTCGTTCTTGATCGATTTATCAGTCGATTCTTGTTGCTGGCTTCCGCGAGATGGAAGGGGGCTTCGCGGTGAAGATATAATCATCATCCAGCGATCGGGATCAAGATCACGATCTACAACTATTGCCGCCCTGAACGATGACTGGAAAGTTCACTTGCAGTCGAGTAGTCTATGCATCTAAGTTATGTAATCTGGAGGTACCGAGTTCGAATCAGCCTACCACGCTTTCAATTATGCTGTTGGCTTTTTCAATATGAAAAAAGCAAAAGATGTGCCGATCTGTAGCTTACACCAACGCAGCACCATCAGAATTTATGGTATTTGTCATGCCTATAGTTCGTTCAAATGTTTCCGCAACCTGTCCGGCACAGAATAGAATGTACATTGATTTGATCTCTTACACTATCTAGCGGCGTGAGTATTTACACTAATTCATATGGTAAACAAGCTCGTCACGTAGGGCGTTTTTCTTGACATGTCAAAATAAAGCCAAAATTTATTCGTTTGGTCAACATTTTTGACCTAACACTTTCCTCCGGAATTTCATCGAAATTGCCGAGTTGACGACTTATTCAGAACTCCTACTGACTTTGTGACGTCTGCTCTAGCATCGGGTCACGCTGTTACCGTCAGTTGAAAATCTGCGACGTCTAAAATATCGTTCATCTGAATTATCAACGGATACGACCTGTCCTGCTGCCAATCGACGTCTTCCTCTGCAGAACGTTCACTCCCACTTCCCGGAAAACTTCTTTGCAAGGACAGGAATCTGTCCTCAGAACTACCTGCCATATAGGCGTATTACAAATAGGTTGTAGTTTCAGATTGTCTTGCTGTCAGAGATATTCCTACCCTACAGTAACCACCTTGTTTTGCATCTGTGCGTCTAAACATGTACATTCTTTCCAGCTGATGCAACTATCTGCCAATTTGTTAAGTCAAAATTCATCGTTTTTTAGGTAAAAAAACACTCTACTCATCAGTTAAAATTCACTGACAAGAATGCGGAGAGTGAATGTGTCTCCATTTTGTCACCATGAATGTAAATATAGACCTACTACAGTGAAACCGTGGCTCATATTGTAATATTGGATTAGGGAAGCAAGGTCGCCTTCGTAGCATGTCATCAGGCAATAGTGACACAAATACTGGCGAACTCCTTACCAGCGGTTGCTCCGCTAGTGGGCATGAACAACCCTGCTCTGAGTTTGCTCAGTCGCGGTCCACGCAAGAGTCCCACTTTGTTCAGGAAGCGGTGGCGAACGGAGGGGAGACAAACGTCTTTTAGTATCCCTAGCGTAAGGTGTAAACAGCAGCGAAGTAATTATTGTTGAGATTGGCGTCTTTCTAGCCTTTTTCCAGGCTCTGATTAGATCACAGAGTGAAGGAAAGAACGGGGTTTGCATATTCTTGCGAGAAATGCTCTGGGAATATATTTGTATATGAGTGACCTGGGCCGCCAAGATCATCCACACGTTTGATGAACCCATGTGTATATTCCTAGAACTCTTTGGGTGAACCATATGAAAGGTTTGACAAAGTCATGACGCCCGGTTGTAATGGTAGCCTCAACATCCAAACCTGGGGGCATCGTTTGAGCCGTCGTTTGATCACGCGCTTGGGTCATGGGTGGCGAACCGTACCACATCTAAGAACCAGGTGGGATGCATACCAGAAAGACTGACTTCTACGAGGACTGCGAGGTGACATAAATGTCGTATAGGCTGGGATCAAAATGCGAAGGGTCGTTACCAAGGCGATCTTAATATTATTATCTTAATATTATTAAGATCGCCTTGGTCGTTACTCGTTACACTACTGCGTTGTATAGAACGATAGACCACATGAGAGAAAGCGAAGAAGGAAACGGGGAAACATTTTGGGCGAGGTGACAAATCATTTCCGCATACCTTCTCTCGTGTGCAATAGCCCTACTGCTCCATCGTTCTCGCGTATGTAATCAATACCCTATGCACCCTGGCTGTTGTACTTTTCCATAATAGGTCGCCATATCCACCCAGATGACTTTAAACGGGCTCGGAACTCACTGTAGGTCTACGCTATGACATCAACCTAACAGAATTCTAATTCCATTCTACTAACCGCCCTTCAAGAAAAAACGATCGACCTTTCCTCTCAGTCGTCTGGCACTAACTCATGCAGAAACCTCAAATATTTACAGGGTTGCGTAATAACTACTTTCTAGATAACGCGATGCGAGCAACTGCAAGGTCACCTTCCAACAATGAAACACTTCAAGGTTAGTATGAGCAGGTGTTCATGTTTAAAACAATCAATATCGTAATGCTGAAAATCGATGCCAGAACCCAATGTTTTCAGTTTGTGTAGTACAGTGATCGCACACAATTACGAAAGTGAAACCACGATTACGGACTTGTTTTGCAAATTTCTACTGTAGAATGAAGCAATTTAAACATACTGCCAAATACTATAGTGCTGTGCTTATATGCAAGCAAAAAAGCAGCACTTCTGTGTACTGCTCTTATTCATTTAGTTGCAAATCAAATCTGAAGTAGCCTTCTCCCATATCCTTGTTGTCAACAATATTCTTTGCATAGACCTTGCATGCAACGTCAATTTTTTCATTTCTCTGAAAAATACAAGGTTCGATAGCTATTTTGGGACTGAATCATGATCAGTGGGCTGAAGTAGTAACGAATAGAATATAGATTAGCTAAAAAAACTTAGCAGTCTTTATGTGGCCCATCATTCACCCACATCATTGTTAGGTTGAATCCTATCAACCAAGTCAAATCTAAGGTGTCCTATTCTCTGTGGCTGTTGCCCGGCTCACAACATTACAAAGATATAGAGTGCACACTGGTCAGACTAGCACCTGCTTCTCCAGAGTCCACACTCCTGAAGTTATGGCGTGGTGAAGGGCATCAGCTGCTAAATCACAGCCACATACCAAAATCGTGTGCAGTTCAAGCTGCCGTGGCCACCCCCAACTCGGGAGTAGAAAAAAAAGAACTTGATACAGTTGCTAAAGCAGATTTTAAAAGTTTCCACCAATCCATATTTCCAAAATGTTGAATATTGTAAAGAAGATCACCACAGATTTAGCGTCCAGCCTTAGTTTATTGAAATTAAAACATTCAATTAAAACAGTGAATGTTTTAATTCTCAATAAACTAAGGCTGGACGCTAAATCTGTGGTGATCTTCTTTACAATATCTATTGATCGTCCGCCATCGGCTCCACTAACTCTTCAAAATGTTGAAGTAATGCAGTCATAAAAGAAGCAATGACACAGCTATAACCTGCACCACTGGCTAGCACTTCAACTCACCGTAACATTGTTCAGTTGAACAGCAACCAATGGGTTGAGGTACGACGGCTGACGACGTTTCCCGTGATATGGGTAGTAAACAAAGGGCAAGCCCATGTGAGTGGGGTAATATGCATTGTTTTGCCAATTGTCTTGGTTAAGATTTTTTCTATCTTTGTCAGACTGAAAGAAGCAAGAGTCATTTTATTTATACTGACCGAAGTTTGACCATTATAATCAAGTTTCATACAAAGCCATAGCATGCTGTGTACATCAGGTATGGCCGATAAGGTTGGTTGTATGCAGTCAAGAGTTCAGACAGTGAAGGAGCTGAAGAATCGACCGGTTTCTCAGTAGGTACAGTGGTGTAACCAACAGGGAACCAATTGATGATCTAAAACAGTTGATGATATTTAGAAAAGTGGCAAAGTTATATGTTACATCATTTTGGTATGCTTACTCGATTCAGCTTGATGTAAATACATGGTCGGCCAACATCATAACCATAGGGTTTAGTGGCACATGGACCCAATGTACTTTTGTAAAATGAACAGCTCAAGGCATTTTCTCCGCTACTGAACTTCTGATCAAGTAGCATCGGATCGGTTTCTCGGCAGTTTGTGTAGTTGTATTGTGCAGTTTGATTTTCCGGGTTGTATGCTGAATGAAAAGTTTACAAAATTGTAAAAAAATTTTGAATTGGATGAATAATGCAAAAATGCAGAGACACTAACGTTTCAGAAACGTTGTAATCTGATCGACGAGACGGCTATAGGCAACATTGTTGTCAACATTTTCACCAGGCTTTGGAATAGTGTAGATGATGTCACTGCTTTGCTCTACATTTGATGCAATCTTGGGCTGGATACCAACTCCTAGAATATTAAAAGTAGAAATGATTGAAACTGCTATGGAAGGATATATTGACGGTAGTCACAATATCTACCTGGTGTTTGCAGTCTAGTTTGGTAAGTTGGTACGTAGTCATCCAATGTACCACGTACAATCGTCACAGATAGGGCAAATAGACCGGCCAGAAATCCATAGTAGAACATGTAGAAGATGAGGATCTTTGCTGAAATATAAGCGCGAGTTTTGTTAATTAACATCGCGAAAAATTCATCTTGAAATATCAATGAACTCACACCAACTGCTGGCATTTCTTCCTAAAACAGTCCCCTTGTCACTATCATACAGAAATTTCAGGAATCCATTCCAATTGCTAAGGGCACTCTCAGCAAAAGTTTGCTTTCTTTTATCAGACATTACTCTCAACTCTACACAAGCTTGTAATAATATGCTAACAAAACAGGGCTGGCAACATAAAATTAAGCTACTGGGAAATGGTACTGAAAAACTTTGCCACCTCTTTCATCACTTGTGGCCTCAGGCTATACAAGTTGACATGTGACCATACATATACCCTTCATGCATCATGGAACAGACCTTGAGTAACTCACTCAAAACTGTGTGACTGCGCAACCATGAAAACCTTGAATCAAGAGATCATGGTTCAGCTCTTCAGGAATGTCTTGTTTTGCATACCATTAGAAGAAAGGCGTAGGCTCATCCCTCACCAACAAGCTCAAAATCTAGATTTTAGGTAACTTGAATAACAGGCTCTAATATACACATAGTCACATTTGACATTTCAGTATCCAAACTCAGAATAGGTTTGGCACTGCATTTCCTTCATGCAACTACAGCTTGATCTATAGGTTGTTTCGTTGACTGACCTTGGTTGCCCTACTTCAACTCACTGCTTTAAGCCATGCTTTTTATACGCGGCCAAAATTTGAGAGAACACAAAGAGCTGACCTAATTTCCAGGAAGGCATGCATTATGAATGGGAGTTTCGCATTTCAGTATTGATCGCAGCAAGTCGAAACAACCATAGAATGAAACAACAATCCAAAGACATTTTTCCAGACCAGCTGACATATTTGCGATACCGGTATATTGAACATGGTTGCACTTACCCCAGCTTTTTCCAGTTCTGCCCAAAACAGTTCCTTTTCTTGAATCGTACATAAATTCGAGGAAATCCGACCATTGCTGTTGAACGCCATCAGTCCAGCTTTTTTTGTCCTTGTCACCCGATCCCGACATTTCGTAAGAGTTATTTCAATACTATACGAGACTGCCTCTAAAATATTAAATAACAGAACCGCGTTAAAATGGACGTCGCGTACATTTTACGTAGTGGTTAGTCCGATAATAATGCTATTCAGCAGCAGCACATTCGTCCTACTGTAGAGAGTGAGGATACGCCTGCGGTAAAATCTCTACAGCGAAGGGTGGCATCGCGTGATCACGCCGTTCCCCAAGTCAATGCGCTCTATAGGCCCGTGCATTCGAACTAAATACAGCAACACGTCAAACAAAAGAAGTCATCCTGAAGGTCGATTGGGCGTCACCTTGCGCAAAACGGTCTCAGGAGCATACTATCGTGACATTAATGAATAACCCATGTAGCCTAGTTATGGTCACGTGATGCAGCTCTAACCACGTGATTGGACGAAGCTGCAGACGGATTAGTTAGCGCGGATTAGTCAGCGAATTAGGGTCAAAACCCAGTTTCAACATTATTCGACCAATGAGCGAAAAGGCTATAATACCCAAAAAATGGGTACAAACATCAAAAAAAAAATAGTGAGATTGTAGGCCAGATGGTCTAACACCCGCACTTGATCAATTTCAGTTTATTCCAATTCCAATAGCACAAATTCAAAAATTGGCATATGCACACAATCAATATGCGAGGAAACTAGGCTACACACGATTGGAATCTAGATTCTATAGCATGTCCCGTGTTGCCACGAACACACACACACTATGTCACAGAGAGAGTAGACCTATACCACCTCTACCAGTCGGTTAGGCTTAAGTATTTTTTAAGTAGGACTGGATGTTAGCGGGTTGTAGGCTTGCAGATGCACGTTGCAGGTTTCAGCAATAACTTTGCTTTGGCTCAACAACCAGCCAGTTACAAACAAACATGTCATAAAACCTCTGTTTCATCTGACCTTGTGTTAACCCTATTAAGAGGTTGGCCATCAAGTCTCACATAGCACAGTGCCAGCACGACGTGTAAATCTTCCTAATGATTGGTCCTATACTCAACTAGAAGTAGTGGCATTTTTATCTGAACTTTTGATCAGTAAAGTTACTACATAATACATTTTTATATAGCTCAGTGGTTGAAATACTGTATTGATGATGTCGTCAGAGGTCGCTCTCGGACTGATAACGATGGCTCAAGCCTGGGCCTCATATTTCGGTTCGGCCCTCGGTTTCTTGTAGAGTCAAACGTGTAGTCGCGATTTGAAATCCTCGTACATGTCCGGTCCCCGCACGCAGTGCCGCACCGTACTTTAAAATTCCGCAGCACACGCTGACGCTCGCGTGGCGTACCAACCAGAACAGAAGTAGACATACGGTGCCGGTACTCGTCTACGTCTAGAGCCTGCATAACAATAGGTGCGAATTTTTGTGTTTGGGACATCCCTATTCCCTACCGTACACTGCTAGACAGGCTACAGCGGCCAAACACCTTTATAATATTCTTTTCCACCCTCCCGGTGCGGGTAATCTCTAGGGTTGGTGCGATTTACCTGACATATAGGTATTTTGGTGACATATACGTTCCTGACATATACGTTTCTCCTGACATATAGGTAGCATGACATATAGGTAGCATGACAAATAAGTAGTTGCCTGACATATACGTAGTCTTCCGACCTGACATATAAGTAGCATGACATATAGGTATAGCATGACAGATAGGTTGCTGACTCGTGACATATACGTTCTCCTCCGGCGTGACATGTAGGCTCAGTTAATATACCAATGCCTTATGAAAACTTCTCTCCTAGTATGGTGAACATCGTAAGTTTACCGACCCCACAAATGCTGTCCCCAAAACACTCTACCCCTCCCCATAAGCAGAGGGAAGAATATATTGTAGTGATATTTGTCTTATGCTCGCTATTGCTATTTAGTAGTGCAACTTCTCTCCTAGTACATGGTGAATCTAAGGGTGAACCGTAAACTTCACTTACGGGCCCAATCCGAAATCAACGTACGGTCCACGTGTAGCGCGAGGCTGCAATATCCCATGACCTTTGGTGGCTCGTGTGTTGCCATGTTTGGGCCATTTACGGCCGTAACTGGCCCACGTGAGTCCTATATACGGCACGTGACATCTGTGACAAAGATGTTTAGGCTACATTTGCCAGGTATCTCCGTAACAAGGCCATGTGTGGGCCTCATAACGTGTGGAGTTCCATGCACTAGTCTTGGCAACCCCACACGAGGGCCACGTAGGCCTACGGACGTCGCATTTTTCGGACTGGGGCGCCCAAAACGCTCCAACCTCCCCCGGTACTCCGATAAACCCGTAATATGGAGGCTGTAGTGATGAGAGTCCCTTATAACCCTTTCTCTCCCCACCATAGACCACAATAGTGATAGATGGAGATCCCAATCATGCGTAGATCATGCTATAGGAGACCTCTCTCGTATTATCGCTATATAATGCTGCGCTCGTGCATGTATGATGATTATGAGACTCATTACTCTCTCAAGTACCTCAATGTAGGCTGTTCGGTGCCTTGTGTTTTAGGCTTACTATACATCATTATACATCATCTCTCTGCAACTCGTCTGTGTTGAAGCTCTATCATCCCGAAGTTATAGAATCACTTTATTGAGGCGCTACCTACTGCGTTATCAGGCGACCGTGGAAGATACCGAAGTTAAGTATTCGGCACACTCCGCGGCAGGACGGCAATAGGGAATTCCTACGGACCCTAAGTCCCTACAAGGCCCACCAAACATGGCAAGATCTGCCTCGTGAAAATCTAAGTGTAATTTCAATGTTTATTTTTTTGTTCAAGGCAGAGAATAAACACAGAACGAAAAGGCAAGGACCATTGGTTTTTGCCAGCATATCTATATAGCCTCAGTGTATCGGTGTCACTGTGCGGTGGTGGGTTCAATTATTTTAGCAGAAATTGCTAAGAATTTTGGACTGCACCATATCACGTACGATCATAATAACTGATGGAATTTCAGTCTATCCACAAAATTGAGATATCTCAGAAACTATAGGCTATATAACGGCGGGTACACTCTAAAACTCCGTCCAACACATCCACATCATTATCTGGCAATTCCACAGGTTTTATCGCGTTTCCACATCTGAAATAGTATACAGTATACATAAGGTTACCACGGAAAACCGAGATCGGTGAGCATGTTCATTAGCCTACATCAAAAATTTTCTTAAGTATAGCATATATTGCATTAATAGTGCTGCATATACAGTAGGCGTAGTATATAGAATATGTAGCCTATACACAGTCTATATGATAAGTGAATATTTTAATTGTAAATTCGCGTAACTAGCAAAAAGTGTCACAGACGTAAGGGCATAAACTCACCCGGAACCCTGACATTTGCATTACGTACACTCTTTGGTATAATTCGGCCGAAGAGAATAAACCACTCCTACGCAGAACATGCATAATATTCATGCGGTGGTCATTTTCACACAATACTACCGATTTAACAAAATCCTTTCTCACATGAACCGGGAAAGGAATGCCTCCGTGTACACTCATTCGTACGAGGTATATTGCCCTTCGTGCATCAACAGAATGTGCGACATCTTCAATTTCCACGTTATGCACTGTTCTGCAATGGCTCGGAATAAAACGTGTATACGTATAAGGATTTCGAGCATACCGGACACTCGGCATTTTTTTCATTACCCGTGACTGATGATTCGTTATTGCAGGGAGGAACAGGAGCGAATTTGCGACTATCTGCGGAATCTTGTCCGTCCAAATTGTCAATCGTCTTTGTCGTGGCAGTAATGTTACTATTGTTGCAGTGTTTACTGAGATTACGGATGAAAGGTTGTTTATTTACGACAGAATGGCCGCATTTCGGGCAGTGAAAGTGCGCTCTATGCAAGATTTCCTTATCTTCATGATTTATCTTGCACGAGAAACAAATATTACTATCAAATGGTATAGTGCCGTTCAAGTGACTTTGAATGAAATGTCTCTTAAAATTGCATCGAAAGAAAGTTTTGAAAAAAGAAGAGCAAAGGCGACAATGCCAATGTCGACTTTTTTCCGTACAAAGACAGGCGTCAGTGATAAATTCCCTGGGCAAATCTTCATCAACTTCCTTCTTCGGAATGTATACACGTAAACAGCTGTCTCGATTAGACATAACCCTATTATTTTACTGCCGTAGCCTAACCCCTGCAAATGCCTATATATTCGATTAATTTTGCAATTTTACTTTAATAAGCTGGACTGGACGTTAAATCTGTGGTGAATTATATATTATTTTTATTACAATATCGTAAAGATGAAGATTCACTACCGTCCAGCTTTGGTTTATTGAGGGTTACAACATTCACAAGCTTCCGTAGCTCCACTCCTACCTCAGGTGAAGATGGCTGAGAATCATCTTTACGATATTGTGGCAATAAGTAAATCGCTTCTGTACAAACGCAGGCGTTAATGATAAATTACCTGTGCAAATTTATCTCGACAATTTCTTCCTTCGGGTTGTATACGCAAATCGCTGTCTCGATTTAGCATAACCCAATTTTACTGCTGCGTAGCTGCACCCCCAGTATGCCTATAATTCCATAAATATTACAATATCGTAAAGAAGATTCACCACCGTGCAGCATTGGGTTATTTATCAGGATTAAAACACCCACGAGCTTTCGGAGCTCCGTATATAAATCGGCAATTCTAACAACTTCAAACAAAAACTACGGCGTATAACAAAGGCGTTGGAAATTGATCGTAGATTAGGAAATAGTAGGTAACTGCGCTGGGAATTCATCCTAGATTAAGAAATAGCGTTTATCCAGGGGGTTGTTGGTGGGTTTGCGAATATCGTAATATGTCATTGAACTCCGCGCTGATCTGACTCCAAACTGCGTGTTCGAAACATCCCACGATAAACGCCACGTCAGTGACGTACGCTTCTATAGAGCTCTTCGCACAGCGGTCTGTCTATATATACTGTTCTTACACGAGTCTTAGCTTAGACAGAATTGATGCCGAATTTGATGATTATATTGCAGGTATGTATAAAGTTTTTTTGGTGAGGGCCAAATACAGAAAAATGAGCAAAGGCTCGGGCCACTCACTATAGAGGTGACATATTGACACATGATTACTGTGTGTATTTCTAAATACTATTTCGAAATTCTGTATTGTGCATCCCTACTCGTGGTAAATGATTTTCTTTGCTTAATTTTGTTTAGTGGAGAAGCACCTTTTCCGTTACTGGCTCCATGTAGTGTTAAAACTGAGAAGTGCAACAGAGTTGAGCTCAAGCGCCATGTGCGGGCCGTATTCAACTATATTTTCAGAATTTGCTTCGGGCCAATAGTTTGGACACCCCTGTTTATTGAATCGATATTCCAAGTCACTTCGATAACACGTTCGTACGATGAAACAATATTGATAATGCCGAATTACGTCAGCGAATTATCTTCGCATAGCTTGAAATCTTCTTTATAATAATAATAACTGTTATAATCGGAACAGCAGGAGGGTATTTTGTTACTACCAAGTCAATTATCGATTCCGTGTGCTATATGAGTTACTGGATTATATGTCTTGTTTGGTATAACCCGCTAATGGATAATACTCTCAGAGAATTTAGGGCATGTCCGAGTGTCCTAGATACGACAGTTGATGTCGCGTATATTCATTCCGGAATATATATGCGCGACACAAGCGGTAACATTGGGAAACCTGCGTTACCTGAGTATATCCACTATCACTGGTATACACTAGGAACTGCGGCACCTGCGATACCTGATGAGTATATCCACTGGCCCCACAAGCTCGGGTGCTACTTTACGAACATTGACCACTGTCGAGGCATTTTCACCAAATTCGGATCGAAGTTGACTTGTCTATAGGGTCTCCCTATGGGACAGGTTCAGATTACCAGATAAATGTAATAGTATTGCTGCCACCATGTAATAATATTGCTTTCTTATATGAGCGGTACTTTATTCCATAGCTCGACAGTCAGTCAACAATAATAACGACGCAGAGTCGCAGAACACGTGCTAGTATAGATAACTAAACTACTACTGTAGTTATCGATAGTGCTAGCTGTTGCGTTGCACTACTAAATAGCAATAGCGAGCATAAGGCAAATATCACTACAATAAATTCTTCCCTCTGCTTATGGGGAGGGGTAGAGTGTTTTAGGGACAACATTTGTGGGGTCGATAAGCTTACGATGTTCACCATACTAGGAGAGAAGTTTCCATAAAGCATTGGTATATTAACTGAGCCTACATGTCACGCCGGAGGAGAACGTATATGTCACGAGTCAGCAACCTATCTGTCATGCTACCTATATGTCATGCTACTTATATGTCAGGTCGGAAGACTACGTATATGTCAGGCAACTACTTATTTGTCATGCTACCTATATGTCATGCTACTTATATGTCAGGAGAAACGTATATGTCAGGAACGTATATGTCACGAAAATACCTATATGTCAGGTAAATCGCACCAACC